>JAOWBW010001147.1:0-102594 GCA_026119855.1 Campanula takesimana | reverse complement strand
TATATGCGGCATCTTGTTTTCGTGCGGCGATGCGGCGGCCCCCTTTTTTTTTTTTTTTTTTTGGTCCACCAAAACTTTTTTTTCCTCCCAACAAAAGTAACACTTGTTATAACGAAATGTAACACTTTTTTTTATAAAAATGTACCACAATTTTGCTGCAATAGATTAAAGATAACATAAAGATTGGCAACTAATGTAATGTAACACTTTTTTAAAAAGGAATGTAAACTCATTTTTTCAATGTAACACTTTTTTTTCTCCCAAAATTAACATAGGATTGACAACTAAACTGATGTTACATTTTATAAAAAATGAATGTAACATTTTTTTCTCAATTTGTAACAGTTTATATTCCTTAATGTAACATTATATATGAAATGTAATAATTTTTTATTGAGAAAGTAACAATTGAAATGCAAACCCAATTTTTTTATTTTTATTTTTTTGTAAAAATTCTGTTACATTTGACTGTAAAAAGTGTTAATTTTTGAAGATGAAAGTGTTACTTTTATCAGAACAGAGTGTTACATCTCAGCTGACAAGCAACTAAACTTTTTTGTGTGTAAAAAAATATGTTTTTTAAAAAAAAAAAAAATCAAACCATATCATGACCTATGTAGTTTTATTCGTCTCGTCGAGACGAACAAAACGGTATTTTTAATTTTTTTTTCTGAGTTATACATCTCAAAATATAGTATTTTAAAGTTATTGTTTTTTTTTTAAAATTGACACGTGGCAGAGACTGGAAGAAGGAGGGGTAGATCTGGCCGTCGGCTGTAGCGGAAGAGGCAGGCCCGCGAAGCAGCGGAGCGGACCACCCCTTGCCGCACCGTGCATCCGGTGTACAGGAGACTAGCCCTTACTTTAATGCAGTGTTGGACCTAGGAATTTTTCATAAGGGATGCAAAATTGCATAACACGTTTAGAGGGGCAAAAATAGACGTTAGTGCATTTATTTTTTTTATATAAAGGGGGATAAAGTTTAAAATATTGCACTAATAACCCTAATTTTTTTAAAAAAATTGCACTAATAATTTTTATTTTTATTTTAACAAAGTGGGTAATTGTCCTCATCCCTAAAAGGTAGGTCCGCCCTTGCTTACTGTTAGAGATATTTATCTCACTTCGAGAATTAACAAACTATGTCTTGACTATGTAAAGATTTTGTGTTATTTCTCTCATTACAATTGGTTTTGGGATGAAACATCAGACTTTAGCATGATATCAGAGCTGACTCATTATACATCAAGAATTAACAATCCATGAGTCGACTATATAAATATCTTGGGCTGCTCCTCTCATTACGTACCTCCACCAAGGAAACTATTATTACTATTTGGGAAAATGATAATTTAAGGTCCTGTAGGGTGTGCCTTAAAAAGTCCAAAGTTAACAACGATAACATGTTTTTCTAACAGTTCCGTCAAAAACTCCCCGACAAACTAATATGGTTAACTTTAGACCATAAATTGACTAAATTTGAACATCAAACCCCGATTGGCACAAACCCCCTAACTTTGGACCATAAATTCACTTGCCTTTATTATTATGAGTAAAAAAACATGTAGAATAAGATGAAGATTTGCCAGAGAAACTTACGCTCCGCTCTGGATTATTATCTTAGGTTTTGCTAACGTTCATGACGAAACAAGGATCAGGTTTGGAGGAATCCAATAGCTATAAGGTGCCAACATAAAAGTAAAATAAAATAATGACACACTGCAAATATGTATGAAAACTTGAAAAGTCTGAAGGATTAAACACAAAACTTACATCAACAAAGTCATGGAAAACAAAACTGATAAAATCAAAATAAAAGTATCTCATCATAGGGACGGATGTATTGCCCTAAAGCTGACCTCTTCAACCAGCAAATGCTTATTACGATACAGGTATCTGAGCAATGATATGGGTTCATTCCTAATGGCGCACCTGAAATAATCAGCAGTAACCAAACAGAACAAACGCCATTAGTAACGGAGCATCCTACCCAGGAAAGAGTTCATGAAAGAAACGTCAGAAAATCAACAAAACAGGGTCAAAGATTATCCTGATTACACATCTAACAGGATGATATATCCACATATCACATTTTGGAGCAGAGATTCCACATATGCACATTTTATTGAAATGTATAACAGCTAGTTATGGATCTTCTAGTCTTTAATAGTGTGTTAGATAATTAAATAGACGTAAATAATACTCCCTCCGTCCCACTTTTAGTGGTCATTTCATAATGTTTTTTTTTTTTTTGGGGGGTGGGGAGGGGGGGGGGGGGTAGGGTGGGATATTCAAATGAGTTTATAGAACATGTTATTGATAAAACATTATAAACACTATCAATAACAATTTTAGGCTATACTGTGATAACTAAATTAATCTAAATTTTGGATCAAAATTCATTCAAATTGACAACAAAAAAGTTGGGAACTTTCCTTTCGGAAAAAAAAAAAGTTGGGACTTAATTTCAGGATGGAGGGTGTATTCTCGTAAATTAGGGACACAGTGGACCTAGTTTAAGAAGTGAATTAAGCTCTGATAAATGTTTGCCCCTCATTAGCCAGTTTCACATAAGATCACGTTACGTTGTTTCAACACCCCCTCCCCATGGATGGAATTTCAGCATGGGATTTCATACAGTGGACGTAACTCTTCAATGACCTAATTATGCTCAATAAATTCATGGGGAAAAAAATTGAGAACAGATTATCAAGCAAAATGAACATAAGCAATCTGAGAGGCAAAAGAAAAGAATAAAAAAAATGAGTAGCACTAGCCACTAGGTAGTCCACTAGGAGGACTTCTAGGGATAAGGGTCGGTGGTGAAAATAAACAAATGAGCATTAAGGGTTAAATCAAATATATGAGTAGCCTCGGTGAGAAGTGAGTTGGACATATTGAAAAAAATGCTTTGCAAGTCAATAATAATCCACCCTATTATCCTTATCACTTGGAAGTTAGACCACTTCTTTTTTACAATATTTCTCTACATTCGTTTTCATATGCAGAATTGTTCTTTCTCATCTCATGATTTTCTGTTATACCACATATTTCCTACCAGCAGGAATTATCCAGTCATAAATTCACCTTAGTTTAAATGTTAAGAGACATTAGGTTGAAAACATACTTCTTTGGCTTGGCGTGTTAGGTACCTGCTTCTAATCCCAAGTTTAAAATATTATGCATTCCACTTTTCGCAGTCTACAGATATAAATCAAGTGCTTAACAACTTATATACTCCCTCCGTCCCAAAACAAGTACCTATTTGCTTTTGGGACGGGAATTGAGGAAAGATGTTGGAAAAGTAGGTGTAGTGAGGAGAAGGAGATAGAGATAGGGGTAGTGAATAGTAAATGGATAGTTAATGTGAGTGGGAAAGAGAGAGAAAGTGGATGGAATCTCTTCCTTTTTGGGTAAGTGGAACTTTCCAATGGGACACCCAAAATGGCAAAATGGCTACTTTGTTGGGACGGAGGGAGTATAGTTTTAGGACAGACACGGAACGGACTACATTTGGACGTACAATCTGAAAAGTACTTCATATAATGCTTCAGATCTTATTTTGTAATTTTTAAAACCTTAACCATTTTGAGAACACTCACCAAACACGCCAAAACTATATCAAACATATTTGAGCTGACACCCGTCGAAATAATTTTGATTACAATTTTAACATTTTAGGGGTAATTTTGTATGGAAAAGGCACCTAACCATTTCATTGTGCCATTTAATCCATCGTGTAGTGCATCCAATGACTGTAAAGCCTTGGATCTATCCACCCCATCTAGCATGGTCTGTAGTGCAAATGGCCATTCAAATGGGGAAATTGTTGAACATAACAGTGGTACCACATCACCATGATGACGTGATATCACCATCCAATAGCAATATGTGAAGTAAAATCTATATTTAATTGGATAATATTCTTTCCATATATTTCTTTAATTCTTCACAAGATGTTATTGAAAGATGGTAACGTCATCACAATGACAAGTACATTGTTGTATCCAATATTTTCTCCTTCACACGGTGGAGTTATTTTGTCCAACAAGTCTTTTAGCACAATAAAAAATGTGACAGACTTGCTATACACATTGTATAAATGACCAGCATGTTAGACTTGTTCCAAAATAATACAAATTACAAGACTGCTATCATTGAAAATCAACACTAATGCAGTGGAAACACTCTATAATAGTACGGTGATACTTTAGATAATCTACTAGTATAATAGATCATTAACAAGCGTCATAGGAGAGCTTGTTAGCAAGAGGACATTTTAGCACTTTATATTGAAGACTTATCAAAGCACCAACCTAACAACTGATGTAAACACAACTTTCATAGTAACACCATGTTGCAGAAGATCGTTAGAGCATCTACAATCATGACTCGAAAAAATTGGAGTCATGCCATTTCTCTTTTTTCTGCATCAACAACTATAACTCCAAGTAATTTTTCCACCAACCATACTCGAGTCATAACTTCTCCCTCTTACTTTTTGCAAAGACTAACTATAAACGGGTAATCAAATATTTGGAGAAGCTATCTAAAATACATGAAACTGGTCTCTATTTATAGATCGGAAAATAAATACTAATGTTGGGTATTTTCACCATTTTTTATGTTTTATTTTTTATATGACCTTCGTAATTTCTGAAGCACACACTCATCTGTTCCGCTTGCCTTTGACTCTAATAATTTTTTACAGGAAAAGAAAAAACCCATTACCTAGACTCAAATTCACTCCTTATGCCCAGGAATCTTCCATCAACAAATGGTTTTTGTCACCTGTGACTCCCAAACTCACCATGGCTGAAGAAGTCGTCCTCTCTTTCCCATCCACGACTAAAGAGTGAGACATGACTACAGGAGCTTTTAAACAGTCACAACAAGGATCGACAAGAGAGTGAAGAGAAGGGGGTGACTCCCCCATCCACGACCAGTTAGGGGTCATTCACAAAAAAATGGGGGGGGGGGGGAGTTGTCATTCACGACAAAATATACCAGTTCTTATAGAATGACAAGTGTCATCCACCATTCATGCCATTAGTGGACACAATGGAAGCTCGACAAATGTGTCCCCAAATTGTTATAATCATTCTGAGATTAAGGCTTCGTTGTTATTGTTGTTGATGTAATGGCAATACATAAGCAAATGACATTAACTGTACATGTGTGACTTACTGTTTTACAAGAACAAATATAAAGACCAAGAGAAGCAGCACCATCCTTTTTATGTAAGAATTTCTCTTCATTATCTATAGAAGATAGTTCGAAGGAAAGGATGGTCCATGCTCAAGGAATGGTGATGTGTTTCAGCTACGTCGAGAACCAAAAATAAATAAAATCTTTCTACTAGTTGGAAATTAACTTTTCTTGCTAAAAATGGTGTTCTGATTAATGTTTTGGGCAGAGATTGCAATTTATTTTTTAACTCTAAGCTTTATGTCCTTTCCTTTCTTAGATTCATTGGCTGAGCATTCAGATCTCGATTTCTTATTTTCGTTTAAACTCTCATAAAATCACTAACAAGAACGAAAAGAGTGTAACAGTTCGCAATCTCCTTAATTCATAAAATTATGAAAAAATTGAACAGACAAAATATTAAAAAGTTACCTTCTAAGCTTCAGCAGTAATCTCTTCTTGTCTTCTACATCATTTGCAGCTCCGTTTGCATCAACAGCATCACCATTCTCAGTTGGGGGTTGAACCTGCTCCTCCTCCGGCAGTGGCTCTTCCACATAATCATTCTCAAATGCATCAGCGGGAACCTCATAAATCCTCACTTGAGGCTTCTGTGGATCTTTCACCAAAACATATTTCCCCTCATTCAACTTCATACATAAATCCACAATCGACTTCACTATACCCCACATATTTGAAGTGTTCAAATTAATCTGTCCTGCAAAGTCCTTAGGCTTATACCCAACAACAGCCAAAATAACATGATTAAAGTGATCCCGTGGATGAACCCTAGTCACATATCCCAATTTCATCATATCAGCACTAGCCAAAATTGCTTGAGCAGTCCACTTAGCTATCTTATTGGCATTATTCTTCAACTCAGTTGCCAACACAGCACCTCTTTGAGTATCCAACTTCCTCCTCCAGTCAACACCAGAGTACTTGGGGTCAAACTCGTTAAGTGCATTCAATGTAAGGAAAGACTTCTGATTATTAACATCCACAACACTCTGCACCTCACATCTAGCCACCAAGTACATATCATTATCTAACTTCCAACGCCTATATCTATACCCAACCGAAGCCACCTCTTCCCCTTCACTCGCAAAGGGATTAGGCTCCTCAAATGTAACCTTATTGCCATCCCTAACTAGAACCTGCTGGGAGAAATTCTGGTTAATATAGGCAGCCTCAACGGACAATGAATAGGCAGAATTAATGTCATCTTTGGCCTCTGGTAAGGGCTCCTGAGAGGTTTCATGAACAGATAACAAATCCAACTGCGACCCATCTCGTTTATCGAAAAACAATTTGTTCCCAACACGTTGAATCACAATATCCCATGAGTAAACTGACCTTGGCGCACACATCAATGCAGACAAAATCGAGTCAGTGGCAAAGACAGTGGCTTTATCCTCGTTAGCAAGGCGGCGAATAATTGGGTCGTCTGTGGTGGTGACTTTGAAGAAGTTCCGGTTCTTGAACCGTTCCAAACGGCGCTCATTCTTAGGGGTGGTCCGGTCGTAGGTCTTGTCGTAGTATTCAAGGCCGCCGCAGATGAGTAGGTCTTCCGGTTCCGGCACGGTGAATGAGAGCTTCGTGAACGTTGAGAATGGAATTTGATCAAGCATATTCCATTCCGGCTGGATATCAACTGACGACTTGAATACGGCGGATTCACGGCGCTGATTGTTGCCGGAGCGGTTAGCATGGTAAAGACGGTCACGTCGAGCGCGTTCTTTCTCCACCTCACGCTTTTTCGCCTCCACCTCCTCGTCCCGCCGCTGCGGCAGCTGATTGCGGTTGTTCTGGAACCGCCACTTGGGACCAAACTTTGGCCTTGGCGGGGGCTTACCGTCGACGAGACGGAAGGAAGAGTCCTCATCGGCGTTAAGGCCGATGAATGACTCGTCGGTGGTGAAATCGAAGGCGGAGTCGGATGCATTGCGGTTGTTGGAGCGGTTAGGGTTGTTGAAATTGGATCTAGTCCAGTCTGCAATTCGGCCTAACTTGTCGGAACGGGAGAAGGGTGCGAAAGGAACATTGACGGGATGGTTGGGAGGAGAGGGGAAGTTGATTCCGGCGGACCCCAGCCGTCGGGATTAAACGGAACATCTCCGATTTCGAAGCCTACCATTGTTTAGAAATCGTATCGGAATCTGAGAAGAGGTCGAAGGAGGCGTAGAGAAAGCGACTGTGAGTAGGAGACGGTGTAGAGTGGTCGGAGTATGGAAAGAAACGACCGAACAAAAGCTAGGGTTTGGGTTTTTGGTTATGGGCTTGTTAAATAAAGTGGGCCTTTTTTCTTGAGTTCTATAGCGGGCTTATACTGGCGGATCTATGGGGAGCGTTCCATTTGACACCCTCAGTATCTCAGGCTCAGGCGGTACTCTAAAACTCCAAAAATAGAGTATTGATTTACTCCAACCGAACTTTATACATTGCTCTATTATAGATCAATTTTATCACTTGCTTCAAATTTGATGCGAGGGATAGTGTTGCGCTATCCCGTTTTTCTTCTTATTTTTCTTTTTATATATCAATTTTTTGGTTTTCTTTTTGATATATATGAACATATTTTACAATATAAAATTATATAATTTACTGTTATTTATTGTGGTGGTGGTGGTGGTGGTAGTGGTAGCAGCAGCAGTAGCAGTAGCCGTAGCAGTAGCAATGGTAGTAGTAGTGGTAGTAGTGGTAGTGGTAGTGGTGAGTGGTAGTGGTGGTGGTGGTGATGGTAGTAGTGGTAGTGTGGTAGTGGTGGTAGTGGTAGTGGTGGTAGTGGTGGTAGTGGTGGTGGTGCTGGTGGCGGTGGTAGTGGTGGTGGTGGTGGTAGTGATGGTAGTAGTAGTAGTAGTAGTTAAAGTAAATAAGTAGTTTACTATTAATAGTGAAATATAATAGTTAACTATAATAATTTACTACCATATTAATAATAGTTAACTATAATAGCACCTTTTATAATTAATTATTAAAGTAACTATTACTGTTAGAAGTATAAATTTATTATAATAATAATTATCATAATTAACTGTTATATTAACTATTACTATTATAAGTACTCCTCCGTCCAGACTAAGAGTCATACACCTCATTTGCACGCTTACTAATAAATATTGGAAGTGGTGTAAATGTTGTGAGTGTAAAAATAAAGTAGGAGAGAGAATGAGTGGGAGAGAATAGTGAATTGGTGTTGTGAGTATAAAAATGAAATAAGAGAGAGAGAATGAGTAGGGTGAATAGTAAAGATTCTTTGTCATTTTAAGAATATGACTCTTAGTCTGAGACGTACCAAAATGGAAAGTAAGACTCTTAGTCTGAGACGGAGGGAGTATTATTTATTATAATGGTTAACTATAATAATTACCTTATATAGTAACTAATACTTCCCATGTCCCATAGTAAGAGTCATACCTCTCGAATGCACGGAGATTAAAAAATGATAGAAGTGATTTAAGTGTTATGAGTGTAAAAGTATAGTAAGAGAGAGAATGAGTGAGAAGGAATAATAAATTGATTAGTGTTGTGAGTATAAAAGTAAAGTATGAGAGAGAATAAGTGAGATGAATAGTAAAGATTCATTGTCATTTTAATAATGAGACTCTTACTCTACTTTGGGCCATACCAAAATAAAAAGTATGACTCTTACTCTGGGATGGAGTGAGTACTGTTATCTAATCGAAAAAATTTGAAAAGTCACTTATTATGGTGGAATTGATGTGGCATCACCAAATGCATCATTCCCCATGACTTGTCCACATGGAAACACCATGACCCTCTTCACCAACTTAATATATATACTCCCTCCGTCCCAGACAAAGTGAGACTTTTGGTCAACTTGATTGCAATTTGACAATTAATTTGAAGAATAAATAATGATCGTAATGAAAATTTAAAATTGTTATTATATTACGATTCATAATATTTTTCAATAACAATTTTCAGATATTAAATATGATATATTTTTTATTTAAATTATTAGTCAAAGTGTAATCAGGTTTGACTAAAAATCTCACTTTGTTTGGGACGGAAAGAATATATATATATAGATTTATTAAATTGTCCCAATTTTATGAGCAAGTTTTGGGGAAACTAGTTTTACCATAGGTTATAAAAAGTCTACTTTTTAATATTAGTATTACCCTTAAACCTTAATGTAACGACCCAAAAAACCCGTCCCTATTATATTTATATTTTTTGTAATTTTAATTTGACATTATGTGTGCATTTTATGTGTTAGAAAATTTTTCTTGACTTGCATATATTATTTGCTTCATTGTGATATTTATTTGGTTAATAGTAATAATGGTTAAAGGAATTAAATGATTAAGTTGAAACTTTAGGGTCCAAAGTGTAACTTTAAAGTTTAGGGGCTTATTTGCTCTAAAGGAAAGTTGGAGGACCAAAGTGTAAATTGGGTAAAAATCTTATAAAGCTTATCTTTTCTCCCTCTCTCTGCGCACATAATTCACACACACACACACTAAAATTCTCTATGTTCCTCGTAGAAGAAAAAGAAAAGGGTAAGTTCGTCCTATTTCGATGTAGTTCATTTTAATTACTTATCCGTTTCAAAAACTAATTATATAAAAATGATCAGGGCGTTGAGTAGGTCATTTCTACCCGATCAGAAAATATTTCATTTATACTTTCTCCGGAAATAGGTAAGTTTCTAATTCCCCTTAAATAGTAAAATGGTCATATATTTGCTATATGTGTGATATGTGGTGAAATTATTGTGAAAATAATTTATTTGTGATACTTGTTTATTTGGGACAAATGGAGTATACGTATACTGGAAATATACCTTGGGTTGAATGAAAGTATGCTAATTGAACATGTTTGTGTGCCTGGGTATTGTTAGAATGATAGTAAATATTATACTCCTACTCGTAAAATATTAACTTGATTAAATGTTAAATAAGTATATTATAAAAATTACACTATTATTTATGGGACGGGGAAATGAATGAAAGTATAAGTGAGTATATTAGTATGTTAGAAAAATTATACTTATACTTATGATTATTATTTTGTGATTTGGATTAATTTTGTTATACTTGTAATTTTGGGACAAAATGAATATTTGGTATGTTTGGTTTGGTTGGGTTCTAAGTGGTATTTAAAATGTTCTAGGACTGATTGTGTAGCCATGGTAAGTCACAAACGTTAAGTATAGTAAGTGTAATGCTTTTGAGACGGTGAAACGAAGAGAGTATAATTTTATGGGATTTTCTGGGCCTGTCGCGAGTTTGGGCGGCCGCCCAAATAGGGCGTGCGACCGCCCAAACAAGCTGAAGGGGGAGCAGGGGACTTTGGGCGACCGCACAGCCCTGTTTGGGCGGCCGCCCAGTGTGGTCTGAAATGTTGAGTTTTGCAAATTTAAGTAATAAAAGGTTCGATCTTGGTCTAGGTCTTAGGTGTTATCCTAAGGTACTTAGATGCTTTTTGTGGAACACTTATGTGTTTGAATTTGGTTCTTTTGTGAGCAAATGAGTTGTGGAAAATGAATGAATGTTAAGTGGACATCGTTGAACATCTTTGATGTGTTTTGGATTGGAACATCTTGTGATGAGTTTTGTGTGGTTCCCTACTTTGGAATCATACCTCGGTTGTGGTTTAAGCAAGTATTTGTTACTGTGCTCTTGTGTAAAGTCCAGCTGGTACTTCTCGTGTGTGTTGGGTAGTGGTAGGAATTACATCTTTGTAAGGCTTCTACCATTGGTCCCCGTGGTGGATGATTTGGGCAGTGGTAGGGATTACAATGGCACACTAGCCAAGTTCATTGTAAGGCTTCTACCATTGGTCCCCGTTTAACCCCTTCCTTAGGCCAAAGGTTGGGCACTTTGGGTTATGACTTGGTGTCATTTTCCCGCTATTGTTGTTATTGTGATTGTTTGGTTCCGGAACCGTCTTCAGCCTTTTGGTGCTGCTCAGTTGATACCTCTCTGATAGTTATTGGTTGGTTTAGAGAACCTTGGCTCAAAAGTATCCACATGCGTGTTTATTCCCGCCTTATGTGCTGTATGATGAGTTGGTCATTATTTCCAACTGGTATGGGACGGTTGGCGATAGGGAGCCTTTCATGTTATGTGCTATATGCTATATGCTATATGATTATGTGTTGATATTGTTTCTTTATGATTATCATATCAGCATGTAACATAGTTGCATTTTAGTAGCTTACTGAGATTCATTCTCACCCCTTATTTGTTTACTGTTTTAGATAAAGGTGAGTCCAGGGAATAGGATCTTGCACGGGAGGACGTTGAAGTGGTAAGAGTTGGGTTTTGTTTTGTCAAGGTTACATTACATAGATGTATAACCTTTTGGGTAGAGTTTCCTTGACTTCAGCATCTTGTAACACCTATATTTTGGGATAATGTCGGTGTATGTACATTTGTATAAAAGGTTGTAAGCCTTCGGGCTAAGTACTTTTGGTTGTGAAAGTTGTTTGAAAAGTTTGTTTGAAAGTCAGTGGAAGTCTTTGAACTTCAAGTGTGGATTTTGTTAAACTTTATGAAAGTACATTTCGAAAAAAAAATTCTAAA
Source organism: Campanula takesimana (assembly GCA_026119855.1). Classification (NCBI taxonomy): domain Eukaryota; kingdom Viridiplantae; phylum Streptophyta; class Magnoliopsida; order Asterales; family Campanulaceae; genus Campanula; species Campanula takesimana. The sequence goes on along the minus strand of JAOWBW010001147.1, from coordinate 90,853 downwards.
GTGTTTTATAACGTCTTCCAATCGTGTCCCGAGCGTGGGGCCAAGTAGGACCACGGGTCTGGGGCGCGACACTTAAACACTATAAAAAACTATAAAAACAAGATTTTTTATAACTTATAAAGGATCTAGTTTCCCCGATTTTTTTCTGTAATTTTATTACCCAACATTAACAAGCATTAAAATCGTTTCATTTTATCGTTATTCTAAACTGCTAGCTTTAGCTCCGTTTTTAAATACTCACGTTTCTTTAGTAACTTTAACCAACATACTTTAAATACGGTTTTGTTGTCGATACGGAAATATTTTACACTTTTCAATTCTTTAATTGTCGTACCAGTACCAGGATGCCGAGAATCTTATTTTGAGTAGGACCGCGGGAGGGGGGGAAGGAGTATATTTTTTGGCAATAAAACTCTATTACTGTGGCATGCGAAATAAATTACTCCATTCGTCTCAGTTTAAGGTTCTTACTCTCCTTTTTTGTATGTCTTAGTATAAGGTTCTTAGTTGCTTTATTCCTTAAATGACAAAATATGAATAGTGTTTTGAACAATCTTATCCTCATAAAGTTTATATATTACTCCCTCCGTTCCAGAATAAGAGTCCTACCCCTCATTTACACACTTATTAATAAATATTGGAAGTGATGTAAATGTTGTGAGTGTAAAAGTAAAGTAGAAGAGAGAATGAGTGGGAGAGAATAGTGAATTGATCGGTGTTGTGAGTATAAAAGTAAAATAGGAGAGAGAATGAGTTGGGTGAATAGTAAAAATTCTTTGCCATTTTATGAGATATATATATGACATTGACCATAATATAAATCTCATAGAACGAGTCATGTCCAGTACATTGTTCCAAACAAATACCCATAAATATAACATGATTATCTCATGATCATTTAGTCTTTATACTAGTGCTTAACAAGTACTAGGGGCAGAGATTATTATAAATAAATATGAACAACAATAATAATCAAGACATCTCTTTATCAATATGAATAAAGTGATAACATGCACAACGTTTGAACAAACGTGCCTAGGGCACCAACACCAACAAGTATCCCACCTCTGAATTCATCACCACAATAAATACATGTTGTATTATCTGTGTTCTTTTCATCTTTTAAGGCCATTTGCAACGGGTTATTGAAAGCCTTGTTGATTTGGGTTCAATATATTGAAACCATTGCATGGGGGGTGTTGGATGGGGGAAGGTGTTGACCACCATCAACACTTGTTGAAGCAGGGGAGTGGCTGACCAAGTTACACTTGGCAATCGCTGGTTGGTCCGAAAAAATATTTCACCCATTTTTTCTATCCCAATTATCTTATAAAAAATAAATAAAAAATAAAAAATATTACAACAAAATTCAGCATTTTCTTTTCTCTATAAGTAAATACAAATTTCATTAAATTTCGACACCAAAAAAATCTTCGTCATTTCTCGTATTTATTTAATTGCAATTAAAAAAATTAATTAAGTGTGAATTTTTGAAATTATAAATGATAATAATATTAATTATTATTATTATTATTTTACTAATCAGAAAAATATAAAATATAAAATAAAATAAAAGTGGTGGGGTATAGTATGATGAGTTGGGAGGGTGTTGAATTGTAAGTATTAAATAAGCCATTGGAAGGTGTAAAAGTTGATGGGTTGTTGAATGATTAGTTGGATGGAGAGAGAAAATGAGGTAGAGTGATAAAATGGGTGTTGAATAGAATTTGGTTGTTGAACCATTGTGGGTGGTCTAAGGTCACATATTTCCAACATGGATCATTCCGTTTCGACATTGTTAATCACGGACTATCAGCTGGAAAAAAAATATCCATGCATATACATTTAATATTAGTAGTAATGTTTATTGATTATTAAAATAAATATAGTTATTGAAATAAGTATTGTACTTAGGGATGACAATTCCACCGAATTTGACCAGTTTCCGGGGCTTTTCGGCCCGAGATGGGCGGGTTTGATAACAAAATTCCAAAACCCGGCGGGTTCGGCAAGACTTTTTGACCCGCCCGACCCGCATACTATGATTTTGTGTTGTTTCCCTATTCTGCCCTTATGTCCTTCAATTATTACCCCCCAAACCCAGAATATATAGTTGACTATGAGAATGAGAATTAGGGACTTAGGGTTACAAAACACAGAATATGCCGTTGCTTTGCTAGGAGAGAAAGGTGATTAGGAACTTCGCACTTCTGCCATTCTGCGGTCCGCCACCGACACCGTCGCGTCTCCGCCATCTGTCCTCCATCAACAGCCGTCCGTCTCTGTCACCCTCCGTCGTCTGTCCTCATCAACATTCAACAATCGAGGTAAGTCTTTCTTCTAGTTTCTCATCAAAATCTGTTGATGTTCATGAACAATTTCAATTAGCCATAATACCAGTTTCTGTACCCAATTCTTTGTCCTTTCATGGGAAGATTTTAATTTGTTATTAGATTTTTTTTCTTGTGATATTCCATCTTTTCAATTTCAAACAGGAGATATTTTCCCTAAAATTACTGGGTGCAGGCCGGGCACGGGTTTGTTGGTCATCGGGTCGGGTTCGGCATTGATTGCACTTAACTCGGGCCGGGCTCGGGTTTGGCTAAACCCGACCCGTTGCCATCCCTAACTAGTACCTTTTTCGTCTCAAAATAAATATTTAAATGTTTTTTAATTAGTAAAATTGGATATTTAATTTGAGATGGAAGTACAAATAATCTTTACAATATATTTTTACAATATATAAAAGATTGTTTTAAAAAAATAAAGAGATTTTACTAAAACTATAGGAATAAGAAACAATAGAAATTAATCCAAATAGCACTGTAAAACGGCATAGAAAAAAAAATATGTTGACTTGCTGTGACCGGAAGGAAGGAAATACTTTTTGAAGGAAAAAAAGAACAAATAAATAAAAAACAATGATACTTACTGGAAGTATTAAAAAAAAAACGAAAAGTGATTAGTCCCTTCTTCGGTTCTTCAGTAAAAAAACGAAAATTGATAAATAAAAGATGGGCAAATTGCAATTTGGTTCCTGACATTTACAAACTTTTGCGATTTGGTTCCCAACAATTTTTTTTCGCCAATTGGTTCCCAACATTTACATTTTTTTGCAATGTGGCTATAAAAGTAACTAAGCGTTAGTTTTCTAACATATTTTATGTGATGTAACTAGCACATGACGTTTTAAGATATTCTTAAAGCTACACATATCCGATTAATATGATTCTTCTTTTAAATTAAAACTAATATTTAAATCTAAAACATATATTTTTTTTGGAAATTTATTGGGTAGTTGGATTATTTTTACATTTAATCTTAATTTTAAATATTAAAAAAAATAGAAAACATGTAAGATATAATCTAAAAAAGATATTAGCCCAAATATGTTCCATTTGAAGTAAATTCTATATGTAAATTATCAGTTCGTAAAAATGTTTGATAGAAAAAAAGGGGAGAAGAAGAGGACGATGAATCGAGGGAAGAGTGTATGTGGAATGGGTGTTGCGGGAAAGTGGCAGAGGGGTAGAGAAAAATAAACTTTAGGAAAGATACATATAGAAATTACTTCATATGAAACATACTTGGGCTAATATCTTTTTTAGATTATATTTCACGTGTTTTTTATTTTTTTAATATTTAAAATTAAGATTAAATGTAAAAATAATTTAGGTACCCAACAAATTTCCAAAAAAAAATAAAATGTTGTAGATTTAAATATTAGCTTCAATATAAAAAAGAATCATATTAATCGGATATGTGTAGCTTTACGAATATTTTAAAATGTTTCTTAAAACATCATGTGCTAGTCACATGACATAAAATCTGTTAGAAAACTAACGCCCAGTTACTTTTATAGTCACATTGCAAAAAAAATGTAAATGTTGGGAACCAATTGGTGAAAAAAAAACTGTTGGGAACCAAATTACAGAAGTTTGTAAATGTCAGGAACCAAATTGCAATTTGCCCATAAAAGAAACTAAATTACATAACAGACTACGCCAAAGAATTGCACCGTCGTCTTCCTGGTGGTTGTCGTCGTTTTCTCGCCTCAGCCGCAGCAAGTCAATTGTCGCTGTAAGTCTTCTAATTGGCGCAATTTATGGTTGAAGTAATTAGGGCTCTCGATTTTACAATCGAATATTAAGGTCATTGAAAATTGTCCCACATTTCAGTGACCAAATTGTTAGTTTCGCCCAAAGAAAAAGAGGCGCCTGAGGGTTTTTGTGTTTTGCCACAGTGAAGGTGGAGGCAGTTTAGAGAGAGGGAGAGACCAAGCAAGCAAGGAAAAGAAGCAGAGCTATGGAGTTGGTAAACGACGTGGAAGAGAAGAAAGCGGAAGAGCAGGTGGTGACGCCGTGGGAAGTGGCCGCAAAAGACGGCGGCAAAATTGACTATGACAAGCTTATCGACCAATTTGGGTGTCAGCGGCTTGACCAATCTATCATTGATAGAGTTCAACGCCTTACTGGCCGCCCTCCACACGTCTTCCTCCGTCGCGGCGTTTTCTTTGCTCACAGGTTTTTACCCTCAATTCTCCCTGCCCTCTTCTCTTTTTCTTAAAGAAACGAAAAACCCAATTTCACACGCAGCTACTCCCTCCGTCCCGATTTAATGTTCTGAGTTTGACTTTGCACGGAGATTAAGAAAAGTAAATGTTGTGAGTATGAAAAGTTAAGTGGGAGAGAGAAAGTGGGTAGGGAGTTTTTGTTGTGAGAATGACAAGTAGGTCCCACTTTCCATTTTAGGTAATAAAGCAAAGTAAGAACCTTAAATTGAGACAGACTAAAAAGGAAAGTAAGAACCTTAAAGCGGGACAGAGGGAGTATATTTCTTTTCCTTTCACAATCTAGACATTTGTTTGACTAGTTCATTGCATGAACATTTTTCGTCAAAAAAATGTTCCATTTCTCCATGGAATCTTAAATAGTTTCATAATGTAGAAATAGTGTTCGATTTATTGACAGAATGAACATTTTTGGGTAAGAAATCATTTTCATGGAGTGATATGGTTTTTCAGTAATGTAGAACAAATGTTCGACTTATTATTGACTGAATGAATGAACAGGGATTTCAATGACATATTGGATGCATATGAGAGAGGGGAGAAGTTCTATTTGTATACAGGGAGAGGCCCTTCTTCGGAAGCTTTGCATTTGGGACACCTTGTTCCTTTCATGTTCACCAAGTATGTTCCCTACTTCCTATCTGTTCCTTTTTTTCGTATTTTTTTTTATATTATTCTTCGTACTACTTAATTATGTTTCATCTATCAACATCCTATCAAGTTTTTATGAAGTTTTTATTTTTTATTTTTATCAGAAGGTTACTGGATTAGATGGGTAAGTATCCATCTCTTCTAAAAGCGTAAAGCCTAACTTTGTTTATCAGGCCTTAACTATCACCTTCATATCCGACTCCCCCTTGCTTATGTAGAACTGAGCTGATGTGCATCATGGAGCAAAAGCTGTGCACTACTACGCTCAAGTTTGATTGGGAGTAATGGGTGCAAGTAGAACTGTTGAAACCAAAGAGCTGACCATTTGTATGTTTATGCCATTTAAGCGAGAAAAGAGAGGTGCTGACAATATTTCAAGCTTTTACAAAGATAAATACTCACATGTGATATCGATTTTGACGGTCTTTACTAGTTTCTCTCTGCTTTTACGAGTAGTAAAAATTCGATTGTCAGCGTTGTTAAGTGACAAAACTTAGTTATACTTAGTGACAAAGTAATCAATAATATCCCTTTCCCTTCATAATAGTCTGGTAAGTTTTAGGTATACACTGTTGCCCTTTTGATTGGTTATTGTATTTAACGTCCGACTAACTTTCTAACGTGCATTTTGATCGGCAGCATCTAATTCAAAAAGTAGTGGGATTTGTAGGGTATGTTTGGATACATTAAGAGATAACCAGTAATAGTGAAAGGGATTATCAAATGAGATGGAGGGAGTAACTCATATGCTTTGTTTGTTGGGTGACTTAGTACTGTTCCATTTTGATTTATCAATTTTGATGATAATCCTGATGACTTATGTTGAAATTGAGTGAATTGCTTGCGTCACAGAAAGAAGGTAGCGAAAGAAGTAGAGAATATAAATGAAGCATCGAATAAGGATACATCTTGGTGGAATGAGGTGGTGAGGCAAGCGATAAAGAGTAAGCGAGAATGCTATAAATTATTGGGGAAATGTATGAACAATGATAACTCTGGGAAGTATAAGGAAGTTAAAAGAGAAGCAAAAAAGACTGTATAAGACGCAAAAGCAAAGGTGAATCAGAAGCTTTATGCTAGATTGGATACAAAAGGAAGAAAATGCATTTATTACTGAGAGATAAATTTGTGAAGGATGTAGACAAGAGAGTTCTTGTCAGTGATAAGGAAAGGAGGCCGTACTTAGATACCTTGTTTGTTGATGATCAAGTGCAAAGATATTGTAGATTTAAATATCCCTTTGGGTATGGTTAATTGAGGATTTATGTGGAGAATATCATTGAAAAATATGGGATTGAAGAAAAGGGCTTGATTGCATACCTATTGAGGTTGGGAGGTATTCTGGGGATAAAGGAATAATAACACTACTCCACAAGATACGGCGAAGTAACAAAATGCTAGTGGAGTGGAGGAAAAGTACACCTATTCCTTTGTATAAGAACAAAGGTGATGTCTAAGATTGTGACAACTATCGGGGATTAAACTAATCTGTTATTCTAAGAAAATTTGGAAACAAGTGATCGAACAAAAGCTAACGAGAAGTGTGAAGTTCTCGAATGACCAATTTGGATTTGTGCTCGACAGATCGACTACTGAGGAATTTATTTTATGAGACAGGAAATGGAGAAATGTCGGGATAAAAAGAAGGATTTACATGTGGAGAAGGCGTATCATAAAGCACCAAGAGAGGTATTTTGGTGGGCTTTAACAAAGAAAGACGTTTCAAAGATATATATTGACATCATTACGGACTTGTATGACGGAGTTAGTATAAGTGTGAGGACTACTATTGGGAAGACAAAAGACTTCCCTATTACATTAGGAGTGCATCATGGTCCTGCACTCACTCCTTTCCTCTTTCCTATAATCATAGACGAATTGACAAAGTCAATTCAAGACGATTTACCGTTGTGTATGATGCTTGCAAATGATATCGTGTTGTAGAGACAGACTTTGAAATCTTCAGGTTTTCGTCTGAGTAGAAGCAAAACTCAATATTTGGAGTGTAAGCCTGGAATTGGAAGCTAAGGATATAACCTTAGATTGGAGACTTGTCCAAGGTTCTTACTTTTTCGCTATCTTGAATCTATTATCCATAAAGATAAAGAATTGGATGGAGATGATGCTCATAGAATCATAGCAAGCTGGTCGAAGTGGAAGAGTGACACAAGGTTTCTTTTTGATCTTGGCACCTTTGGATTAAAGGGAAAATTCTCTGTAAGGCAATTAGGCATGCACTGTTATATGGTACTGAGTGTTGGGCAGGAAATAATGTCACATTAATAAGATGAATGTGGCAGACATGCACATGATACGGTGGATGAGTTGGCGTACACAAAATGATCGGTTAAGGAATGATGTGATTAGGGGAGGAGTATGTGTTGCTGCCATTGAAGATAAGATGGAGAATTGCCTATGGTGGTTTGATCATGTGTGACGTAGAACAAGTGATGCATCGGCGAAGCGTGAAGAGTGGATAAGTGATAAGATGGTGAGGAGTAGAGGAAGGACGAAGAAAACGTGGATAATGGTTGAAAGAGCTGTGGGTATTACTTGAGATCCAAGAAAATGTGGCATTGAAGAGAACAGGACAAAAATTCATGTGGATGATGGGGTTTGATTTGATTTGATTTGATTTGATTTTTTTCTCTCTCTCTCTCTCTCTCTCTCTCTTTCTCTCCTATGTTTTCCTCTTCTTTTTCGTATTTTGTCTATTATTTTTTTTCTTTCTATCCCCCCCCCAAAAAAAAAATAAAAAATAAAATAAAATAAAATAAATAATAATAATTAAATCTTTTCTCACCTATTTCTTCTTTTAAATTCAGCTCACAATTTTACTTTTTTCTCCTTCTCACTTTTATTTTCATTGATAATCCCAAATGATGATTCATGTTAGCCGACCCCAAATCATTTTGAGACTAAGGCTTTGTTGTTTTGTTGTTGTTGTTGTTGTTGTTGTTGTTGCTGTTGCTTGCGTAGGCTCTTGAACAAAGTGTATTACTGCTTGCAGATATTTACAGGATGCTTTCAAGGTTCCGCTAGTAATACAACTAACTGATGATGAAAAGTGTATGTGGAAGAATCTGACGGTGGAGGAAAGCCAGAGACTTGCTCGTGAGAATGCCAAAGATATCATAGCATGTGGTTTTGACATCACGAAGACCTTTATATTTTCAGATTTTGATTATGTTGGTGGGTAAGTAGTGTTTTTCTCGACTCTAGTTTTCAGTAAATTTTTGATGCCATGATGGTAAGTTATAGTGTACTTGTACAAAAGATCTTTTTTCTTTCTTCTTGGAAAATATCTTGGACATGTTTGCGTAGATTTATTATGGGCTCACGCGAAGGGAACTTTTTGGGGATTCCCCTTTTCGATTTGAGACTCTTCCTGTCTTATATCAGGCTATTGTTTCCGTGCTTTTTAATTTATTTCATTGGATTGGACTTCTTTCAACCTGTTTGCACATTCTCCTAGAATCTAATAGTACTTATTTTCTTATAAAAAACATATATTTCCTTGGTACTCATTCTCTGTTATGCATGTCAAAATCAGTAACTGAATTATTTGGTTGTTGTAATATGTCAAAAGTTTAAGATAGTTAAAGAATCACGACACAACTTGGTAACTACGAAAATGGATACGATAAACATTTATAATTAGATTCTGATCTCTTGCACTCAGGAGATTAGTCATTAGAGGATTGCTGCAGGTCTAATATGAGGATTTATGTTAGCTGACCCCAAATCATTGGGGACTAACGCTTTGTTGTTGTTGTTGTATTACATAGTAAGCTGAATAATCTGGATTTAGTTTGTTAGAACAGTAACTTGTCAGGTTTTTCTGCAAAACTCTTGTGGATGATTGTCATTAATGTTTTCGGATGCACTCTACTGCTTTACCTTCTTTTTTCCCCCCACCTTTTCTGGCTCTTACTAAAATGTGCTTGCAGTGAATTTTACAAGAACATGGTGAGGGTCGCAAAATGCGTCACATACAATAAGGCGAGTGGTGGAGTAACAGACATTGGCGACATGAATGAAGTTTTCTGTATCTGTAGTGTAGCTTCTAAGCAATTATACTAGTCCTCACCAGCATACCCATAATGAATATTGGCTGGTGGCTTGCAGGCAGTTGGCATTTTTGGTTTCAAGGATGAAGATCATATCGGTAAAATTAGTTTTCCACCTATCCAGGTAACTAAAACCATTCACTGCCTCTTTTAAGTTAAATTTTATCCTGAAACTCTTACTACTGGTTTAAGGTTCAGATTGGTGAAGCTTTCTTGATTACTTGTTTCTTTGGTGCTGTAACTCGTTCTTAGTTCAGCCCTTCAGCTCTTTCGGCCAATCTCTTAGTTATGAAGAAGCTTGTCTAATTCTCTTATGGGGTACCCAATAACTATATCGCATTATTGCAGGCTGTTCCGTCATTTCCCAGCTCATTTCCACATCTGTTCTCTGGCAAAGATAATCTCCGCTGTTTGATCCCTTGCGCAATTGACCAGGTTTATGTTACTAATCTTTTTTTTTTTTTTTTTGCTAGTGTCTTGTTAGAAATTTTGTTGTTTTTGGAATTATTTGCTAGAACTTATTTATGAAACAGTGAGCAATATTATTCCCTCTTTTTGAATTGTTAGTTTGAAGGAACGGTGAGCAATATTTTAGGTTTTCTTGATTATCCTAATGAATTTGAAACTTGTTATTGATACACCATTATAAATAGTATCAATAACAATTTTATATATGCATTAGGATAATTAAAAGTAACCTAAATTATTGCTAAAATTTCCTTCAAACTATCAATGAAAAAGAGGGACGAACTTTCCGGGGCAGAGGGAGTATATAACTTTCAGGGTTGTTGTCTTTGGTAAATTCAGCCTGAATGACAGTAGGATGTGAAGACTCTTTGTTCACTTAGTCTTGAGCAACTATCTCACACTTGGTCATCAACAATAATCTCATATGTCATATCAATCTAATTCAACGTACCTTTTCTGTTCTGAGTTCTTAAACTGAAGTATCTAGAATATGCCCTTCCTCTTGTTGTGTGACCATTATAATCTCATTGTTTCTGGTTTTTTCAGGATCCCTACTTTAGAATGACACGAGATGTTGCTCCTCGGTTAGGTTATTCCAAGCCTGCACTGATTGAATCGATATTTTTTCCAGCCCTTCAGGTTCTTCTCAAAAGTTATATAGGTTCTGCTACTTTTCTCAAATATGCATGCTGTACTGATGAGGATTTCCTAGCTTTGTATCATGACTCAGAGCTAAGTTGTACTCCCTCCGTCCCAAAATGATCTTCTCATTTGCCATGTTTCATTGTCCCAAAAACTTCTTCTCATTTCTACAATGTAGGCTTTAAAAGTGCACAACCAAAACATGGCTAGTGAAGCAAGTGTTCATATCCTTAAAAAGTTTGAATAGTCAAACAGGAAGATCATTTTGGGATGGAGTGAGTATTAATCTTGATATGTTCAATCTATACCACGATGCTTTTTATACGTGTTGTTTATAATGCATTACTCTTTCCTATCCAAAGTAATAGCTGCATTTTACTTGGCACACAGGTTAGGGAAATCAATTTGATCCTAAAACTAGTGGCTACAATTTAAATTAGCCCCCCAAAAAACCTGTGGACACAAGTCATTCTAATTTCCCAAAGGGGAAGTGATCACGTAGTTCGGATCACCCTAAAATGGAATATCTAGCACTTATTTTGGATCGCAGGGAGTATAGATTATTAGCATCCCCGAGCCGGGTGTTCAGAAGGAGAGCACCAGGAATTTGAGGCAATTGATGGACAGCTAGTTGTTGCTAGGAGTTCACGACTGCAATTGAAGGTTAATGCATAGGAGCCACGCATGACTTCATCCCATTTGCTTGATCCTTCTTCAAGCTCGAGATGGAGTTGGAGAAACTAGCTTGACTTCAGAAACAAAATATTATTGGTAGAGAGTTGAAGAACAATGCCACAAAATCGAAAGCAAATTAGGACACATGACTCGAGACTATCTCGACTCGTATTTTTCTTGCATATTAAGTAGAACATTCAATCGATTAAACCCGCTTTGAAATCATTTGACAAGAAATAATCAGCAAGCAAGAGCTTTACAGCTATCGCAATGAGAAAAATCAACCCAAGCAGGCGGGGCATTTGAGATCTTTGCCAGTAGTGGAGCTGTCACTGACGCAATTGATCAAAAAACTCGCACAGTCAACAAGGTTGCCAGAAATGACTGGAAAAGTGCAGGAGCACAAAGATCAAATTAGCTGGAATTGACGAGGCTGAAACAACTATTAGTTATATCATAAGCAGAGATAATCCTCTTTCATGAACAAGATGCTGCATGATGAGGTTATTAACCTTTTGGTAGAAGAAATGAAGGTACAATATTTATGAGCTGAAATGGGAAAATTGATCAACCGTGGTGGATGGGGATGATATGTTTACCTACATAATTAATGAATGAGTTATTTGATATCGGTTCATACTAGGAAAACCCACCTGCGGAATAAAGTCATTATTATACTATGGATCTTTAATCCCTATACCAAATATACTTCAGCACAAGGAACAACAGACTATGGTATGAAGAACTGACTTCATGTTGCTATTCTTGCGCTCACAGGGGCATACATCAAATAGCTTAAGATGTTTGTTGATTATAGGGTTGTATTACTTTCTTCTTTCACAATTGGTTTTGTGTCATCAATGAAAACAAAATTTGCATTCTAAAGTAACTAAATTGAAGAAATGCAATTATGTTACTTTATATTTTTCTAACACCAAGGTTTGGGATTGTTTTATCCGTAAAAGAATGAAAACTTATACGAGTATTTGTACAAGCACTACCTTGAAAACTTAATAGGGAATTCTGATTGTAGTGGTGTAAGGTGAGAAGGAAACTCTTCCATTCTGGAAAAACTTATAATGTATGAGACTGGATATAGCGACAATATCTTAGGATTGTTCCAAACACCATTTTAAATGCTTTCAAGCTGTACTCCGCTGTGATACTTTTGTATGTGGAATACTGCTGACTTGCATTTATGAATCAAATATTTTGCAGGGGGAATCAGGAAAAATGAATGCCAGTGATTCATCGTCTGCAATATATGTGACTGACTCTGGAAACGACATTAAGAACAAGGTATTGTGATAACTCTTTCATGTAAAAAGAACTAGTAATTGGAAACTCTCCATATGGAAAGTTTCTTTTTTTCTGAAAACTGTGCAAGTTACTCCTCCGTCCCGGAATAAATGTCACCGTTGACAAGTCAATATTTTAAACATTTTTCTTATTTTTCCTTGATTACACACATATTCATATGCGGCTACTTGAACTTCCCATGGTATTGCATAATGGATAGCTTAGGAAGATCACCAAACTTTATATCCTTTTTTTACAAATGCGACATTAATTTTGGGACAAACTTAAATGAAAATTAGGACATTGATTCCTGGACGGAGGGAGTATATCTTCTTCAAGCTACATGTACTTTCGGAGGGCATAAAATTCCTGTGTTTCCCATTTTTTCTATTTTACAAAGAGGAATTATTCATCTTTCATCATCTTTCATCATCTTTCATCAACGATCTTTTGAAGCATGCAGCAAAACGGATGAAACATTTGATTGCCAGTCCCATGATTATATATGAGTTTCACAGGAAGTTCGCGATGCATTTTGTATGGGTCTTCTATTCTCCCTGTTTTTTGGTCTCAATTGCAATCTGCAAAAGTGCAATCCAGCATTGCCCATATCAGGAACATTTCAGTGCCTACTCTTGCTGATATTCTTTTCTGAGGATCACGACTAGTGGTCAACCTCTCTTATGGGCATTATTATTTTCTATTCAGTGTCTACATCTATGTGAAGCACTTTTGGTTGTATTTTGAGTCCGTTCATTTAGGATTTTCGTAACTGTTTTCACTTATCATTTTCAAAAATCCTTTTCTGTTATTCTTTTTCTTCAGAAAAACCCTTTGTGAATATTTCAACATGCTGGATGTGGTTTCAGTTGTGCACTTTGTAATTCTGGAACTCCCATAGCCTATGTTGGTAGACTATGTTTTAGGCTTGACTGTTTCAGGTCTAACTGTTTTACCTAGTGTGGGTCATGTGGGATATACATGTCCTGCATATAGCGCGCACGTGCCTCTCACGTGTCGCCCCTTTTCCCGCTTTCGCTCTTTCCCACAAATCCAACATTCCATTCTAAATCAATCTTATGTGTTTGCATGCTAATAAACACCTAAGCAAAACCAATCGTTAGATTAGACCCGGGGGTGGGTGGGTGGGGGGGGCTAACACCTTCTCGTTCCGGAACTTAACCCCGAACACTTGAATTTCTTAACACTGGATTTTCTTATGTTCCTTTCATAATCAGACATAGGGAGCGACTCACTAGTTAAGTTTAGATAGGTTAGAGATATGAGAACGCTTGTTCACCATTCTAACAGATTGCAGTCAATTTATGGTGTTCCCACAAATCTTTTGCAATATACAGATATCAGTTGTGATCCTTTACATGAGTCTGGAGTTGATTTGTTTTTTGTTTCTTCCTATTTTGGTACAGGTAAACAGAAATGCCTTCTCTGGTGGGCAAGATTCAATAGAGAACCACAGAAAGTTCGGAGCGAATCTCGAGGTATTTACAAGTTCTAATAACAAATATGCGATTAAAAAGGAACGGTATCTTTCAGTATATAATCATTTGAGTGTGTGTGGGTTTGCGCTTGTGGGTGCTTTATCTTTGAACAGTTAAAGTTTCAAGACGTTAAATATAATGTGGAATGGTGAACAAAGTGCAAAGACCTCCTGTTGCCTCAGGTGCAAGGCAAGGGCCAAGCTTTACTAAAACAAGGCATGCATGTTAATTAACTGACATAATACACAGTTTAATGATGTACAGGGCTCGTATCGACACGCCTAATTTGGCATTGGAAAAAAAATATCCTTTAGTAGCAATTTTCACAACCAACTTATTTCAAAGGTCAGTATATTCTCAAAACCTAGTCTCGTTAGCATATTCATCAAAACTTGGATCAGAAAGAAGGTTGGAGAGATAAAGAAGATGAACGAACCGGAAAGAAAGCCAAACAAATTCTAAGGAAAAGAATATAATAAGAAACAGAATACAAAGCAAACCTTTAGAAGAGATGATTGATGGACAAGAGAAAGTAAGAAGATGTGCCCCTCCCCACCACAACCCAAAATGATAAAAGGAAAAATTGGATGTGGCCAGAGGCTGGCAGGTGATGAATCATAGATATGGTTGATCGAGTGGAAGAGTCAATAGATGGGGTATAAGTGAGTATTGGGTTTGCGCTACACACAGGCAGTGCTGATAACATTTCATGATTGTTAGGAATTTTACGATTCCACCATGTTTTAGTCCCATGTTCAAGAATACAATTTCATGCAAAAAGCATCATCTCGGTAAATAAGGCTTCAGGTGCAGCTGCACCATCAAGCCTGCCGTAACACCTCATGCCTCATGCCAAAAGCATTACATGTCTTTGTTTGCTTATATTTGCGCACCTCTTGTCAGTTCTGCACCTAACCAACTTTATTTATCATAGGTGCCTTTCAATTACATTGTTTTGGGCTCTTAAAATATATTTGAAGCGAAGTGTAGCATATCTTACATTTGCTTGAATTGAATCATCTATCCATGTGACCATCTGCTATAGGGGAAGAGTGTGTTTACTTTTACTGTACGATATAATATTTTGTATCCTTTAAAGAAGTTGATTCTCGCTCTTTCTCTTTCCTTTCTCACTGTGAATTCTGTTTTATTCTTCAGGTGGATATACCATTCAAGTACCTTGGATTTTTCCTGGATGACGACGCAGAACTTGAACATATTAGGAAGGTATCATAACTGTTTTACATGAAAATACTGTTTGCTATCGTAACTGTTTTACTTTTACTTGACTTACGAGTAACTTAATGGAAAATACTGTTTGCTATCGTAACTGTTTTACATGAGAATGGATGCTGATACCGTATTCCCTGAAAATTCTCTCGCTGAATCCTTTTAGGAGTATGGTGAGGGACGCATGCTTACTGGTGAAGTCAAGAAGCGGCTTACTGAAGTCCTTACACAGTTAGTGGAAAGGCATCGTAGAGCTAGAGCAGCTGTGACTGATGAGGTATTTAATCTGCTCTATCATATACTCCATCTGTCGCGGAAAGTTAGTCCATCTTTTTTTGTTACTATGAATGAACTTTGGGCAATAATTCAGGCTACTTTTGATTATCTTAATGAGAATCTACTAATTGGTATTGATAGTATTTATAATGGTGTATCAATAACAAGTTGTACATTTCATCAGGATAATCAAAAGTAACATAAATTATTGCTCAAAGTTCATTCGCAGTAACTATGAAAAGATAGAGGGACTAACGTTCCGTGACAGAGGGAGTATTACCTCATTTATTGGTTGCTATCTATAGTAGAGTATATAAAACAAGCTTCTGTGTCCAACTCTGTAAAATACTCCCACTTTATCTGGTGAACTTTATCGAACTTTGAGCAAAATTATGTGAAACTTTTGTTTATCCGTATGAACTTCTAAAAATTGATAACTGATAGTTTTCTTAATGGTGCACCAGTGATTGAAATATTATTGTGTAAGTTGTAAGTAAATGTATGTTGAGTAGTGATTTGATGTCCTGGACCGTTTCGTTCTTGAACTTGCTTCCTTGCGTTTGTTCAGATTATTTATATAAATCTGTATGTGCATTGCACTTTCATACGGAGTATGAAAGATAACTTTGTGTGTAGGGGCTGATTGTCATCAGCATTATGGTAATAAGCAAATCATCCACATGTGAACTACAAGTTCTAGTTAAAGCATGGACGACGTTGGTGCACTCCGGGATCACATAGAGACCTTGTGGCACTCTTCCATTTCAACCTACTTGCTTTGATGGGATATAATATAAATACGCTCTCCGTCCCATAACTTGCACCATTTTTCTCCGACACGAGAATTAAGGAGAGAGTATATATATTCAAAGGTATTGTGAGTGGTAAAGGGGTTGTGAGAGTTATGATTTCAGAGTAGGACCCATATGTGTGTGAGTATGACAAGTGGGTTAGGGTGAGTAAAAACAGAATAGAAGTTAGACATTATAGGACCCAAAAAGGAAAGTGGTACAAGTTGTTATGAGACGGAGGGAGTAGTCTCTTAAGATGTACTGTTTGTTACAAGTAATGTTAACTATTGGTGCAACAAGTAGAGTTGTATTTATACTCCCTCTATCTCATAATAATGTCACACTTTTCTCTTTGGTATTTCCGAAAATAAATGTCACATTTCTATATAAGGAAATAGACTTGGTGCAATTTTACCATTGTACAAGCATAAACAAGTAAAACACATTCTTATAAACGTTGACTAGTCAAATGTGACATTTATTATGGGACAGGGAGAATAAACGAGAATGCATGGATAGGGATTGGCAAAAAATGAACACAAGTGTTGAATTTTAAGATGGATATGCGTGTATACGGAAACTTGTGTTGAATACTCGAACGTCAAATAAGAAGCAAAGCGATATATGAAAGTAGAAAATAATTGCTTCATGATGTTCTAAAGAATGAATCTCTTCAAGAAAGCTTTTGTATTTCTGTTGTGTTGTGATTTTAATTTATTTGATTAGGCATGACTTCTAAAGAAGTAAAAATTGTTGATAGTAATTCATTAATACTGAATGGCTAGATTGGAGGATCGGATGGCCAATCATATAAGGTTTAGGGTGTTTTTTGAAAGGGTAAGAAAGGTAAGAATTTAGAGATTGATTTGGCACAGAAAATGGGGGGAGCCAGCCAGCTATCCAGAACAGTAACAAAGGGTAAACTAATTTCTTTTGGTTGCTAGGGGAAGGAATGTGGTTAGGCTTTGTTAGCAATGATTATAATGCACAACGAACTCCTTTTTTTTTTTTTTTTCCATTGAATGCTTGCTCAAAAGAATGTCGGAAAACTTTTAAAATTTCCTCTTGGTCAAGTGCAATTTTGTAATTTTTTGGACATTCTTATTTGGACGGAGGTCGTAATATTATCTCAAGATATGTTTTATATTGTTGAACGGCAAGGTTGTCAGCTATTACATGGTACATAATGTCTGTACTGATGCTTTTGCACATTTTGTTTGTTTCTGTTCTCAGATGGTTGATGCATTCATGGCAGTTAGACCACTTCCCACTATGTTCAACTAAAAAGGGATATCACAACTCAATACATATTCATCAGTATGTATCTTTTCTCCCTCAAAATGGACGAAGAACGCCAGCTTACTTATTTCCTTAAAAGTTACAAGTCATTTTTCTCACACAGTTTATATTTGATATGGTAGAAACCATTGGATTATTGTTTCTTGTGCTGAAATTTTGTTGTCAGCTGGAAATACCAACTCTGAAAAGGATAATTTTTATATGTACTTCTACAGGATCCAACTTGTGGTGAAATGTACTCAAAACCCATTGTCGACAGATTTGCAGTTGTGATTTTCGGTACACTTCACTGTTACGTTTATTTATTTTTTCTCTCAGAGTTGATTATGTTGGTTTTTATAGTAGAAATATTGATCTCGATAGACCATAGATTTATATGCCAACCGTTTAATCATTGAAAACAATCTGTTTTGCATCAGATTAATTTTAACGCCTGTTTTACATGTTGTTCGATATTCATTTCATCTTTGTTATCTTCATTATGGGAATCACCTTACCAAGTTCTGTCTTCAGTTGACATTCCGTAATGCATTCTCTTCCTTCGGCCTCTCTCTTCCTCTTTCTCTTCCTGTGATTTTCCTCTGACTCTTCCTCTTGTTTTCCTCGCTTTTCCTCCATGATTACTGAAATTTTAAACAAATTTTATAAACCATGGTTAGAAGAAATGCAGTCTAAACCATAAACCATTGTTGGAACTACGGTATGAAACACAAAACTGATCTGCGGTCTGAACCGCAAAACTTAATGCGGTTTGAACTAAACCGAACCAGATCGACGGTTTGGTGTAGTTTAGTCTAGACTTTTTCATGATTCAGTTCGGTTTTCTCAGATCAATGTCTAATTGTCTATTGGTTCTATCTATAAACTTGGCCAAAACGAACCAAACAATACCATTTACGCCCCATATTTACGTAGGGTTTCCACCCACCTAAATTTGTGACATTACGATAAATTTTAACATGGAAAGATGACCCTTGTTCCATTTCTTCATCGATACTCATATATGCTTCATTAGAAGACCAGAAAGTTAAAACTTAGGAAAAGGGTGTACTCAAGTTGGTTAGATCTGCTGCAGCTTTTACGTATCAGATAAAGAGAAGGGGGGGGGGGGGGAGAGTAGATCAGTAAACACTTCTCTCCTAACTTTCTAATGGAATGAAATGCCAAAACTGGTTGGAATATTTGGAAGTGCTCTTTTTACTCGCTTGTTTCAAGCTTCAACCTTCAGAATCTTCACTTCCAGTCTCTGACATCGAAATGTCAAAGACCTTTAGTTTTGAACCAGTTAAACTCATCTTCTGAACCCCAAATTTTGGGTAATTCTTTTTTTCAATGTGGTCTTCAATTTTTATTCTTTGTGCTTTGTCAGATTCATGAGTTAAAATGGTTAAAATTGGTGATCAAAGTGCCATGTTTTCTATGTATCTTTTCTGGGCAGATTTTTTGCAAACAACTCTCTTGCTTGTGTTTGGGGTCTAAGTTAATCCAAAAAATCCATAAAAACTCATCAATGATCTCTAACATTCTGGGAGAAATCCCCAATTTTTAGTTTTGGATTTGGATTATTTTAGGACAGGTACACGGTCCGGGATGGACGGCGACGCCCAAACCGACAAATACCCCGTCGTGTGGATATTCATTTGATTATTGGGATTTGTTTCCCATTTTTTGGTGTATATGTATATACTCCTGACTGTACATAATCCCCCTCCCCGTGGATGTTTTCTTTCTTGACATGTTAAAAATCATTTTCAAAAACCAATCAAGAAATCCACCCAAACCCATTCCCGGTTGCGAATAAAAATGAACGCGCCTAGACTAGGAGACTCCCTGTACATAAACATACACATTTTTTTTTTTTTTTAAGAGAGAGAGAGGGCGACACCGACGATTGAACAACGACCTCAGCGACGGCCTCCCTCAGCGACGATCCAGCCTCTCCAAGGTTACTCCGGCCACCACCGGTTACCCCGCTGTCCAAGGTAAGTGTTCGATTTTGGGTTTGTTCCTTTCCTTTGCCCGACCATTCCATTCGATTTGGGGGGGGGGGGGGGTTAAGAATGGCGATTTGCGTAAATGGATGTCTTGAATCAATAGATTGTGTGTTTTGGCCGTCATTATGTCCAAACTGGCCCAAACTAGCAATTAATTGAACTTACTGACATTTTGTGAATGTTACTGATTTTGTTACTTGGGAGATGGGGTTTTCTGGTGCTAGTTCGTTGACTTATATGCGCATTTCATGGGTTCATTTGTTTCTCTATTAGTTGCAAATTATAAAGATTATTGACAAAGGATTGCGGATTTTGGTGGAAAATCTGAATACCCAAAAAAAAAAAAAAAAAAAAACTGGGCGGATACAGATTCGCGCATCGTCGGATACGGGCTCGGTAGCCTCGGGTCGGATACAGGTTTGCAATATCCGGACCGTATTCGACCCGTTACCATCCCTATTCAATAATTGTATTTTAAAAAATTATGAACAATAATCAATACTCTTATACAAAGAAAATGCTTTTTTACCACATTACCCTTACTCGCATTAATGCATTAATAATAATAAAAATAGTCAAATAAAATTGGTAAATAATGCTAACTGGCTACAAAATTACTTATGCGTCTTCTACTCTCAACTAAAGTTGAGTTTACTAAAATAGATGAAAGTAGTATCCAATGCAAGTTGGATTAATTGATTGATCACTTTTAGTTAGGATTCTTCAACTGGGGCATTATTGCACTAATTCCTATGATTATTTTAATTATGATATAGTTAAGGACATTTTAGTAACATAAGATATATTTAATGTTTTTCTTTGAGCAAGTTTGCCGATTCATTACAATTTTAAATATTTCATCTATATTTTGTTTAATTAAAAACTGAAAAAGTACATGCGTTTAACGCACAGGTGTTGTACTAGTTACTATAAGTTTAAGTTCAATGAGTGCTTGATTTTCTTCACCGAGATATGGTGCTAAATCACATTTCTTATCTTTAGCATATATCTTCAAACTAACTGATTGATTATGATTTCTAATATTTTAATTTAAGATTCTTTCGAAAAATATTTTAATTTAAGATATCCATTATCTTTAGCCTACTAAAATTAAGTAATGATAACATGTTTTCCTAATTTAAGCTCAGAAAATGTTGGATTTAAAAAAAAAATATCCGTTTTTAACAACTAAATTTGGATGATCCGTTTTATTTGAATCTAAATAGTTAAAGATATTACTAATTTTTATTTTTTACTAATTAAATTTAATAATTTCGGGGCAACCAATCACAGACTGCAACGTGGCTTTCCACGTGGCGCACCGTGAGGCTTGGAAATGTTTCTGATTTAATATATTATATGGATTTTTACGTGATGTAGGTTTAAATTCTTTAATACATTACATAATTTGTTTGTCATTATCCAATTTCAAAATGACTTTTCAAATTATATTTGATTTGATATTATCCATAATTTGAATACTCTGAAGAATCATATGGCTGAGATTTCAAAGCAAAGCATCCTTAAAAATAGTATATTTTTATTATTAGGTTAAATCTAGAATTTTGATTTGGCAAAGGATTACACATAAATTTGTATTAAAATTTTTTTTACTCTTAAACATACTTTATTTATAGAATCCTTCATTTTTATTTTTATTTTTGGAATTTATCTAATCAATTCAATATATAAATACGTAATTTATTTATAGAATCATCCATATTTATTTTTCTTTTTGGAAAGACAATTTTTATAATTTATTATTGCTCCCGTAAAATATGTGGCTTGATTTTCTTCACCGAGATATGCTGCTAAATCACATTTCTTATCTTTAGCCTATATCTTAAAACTAACTGATTGATTATGATTTCTAATATTTTAATTTAAGATTCTTTCAAAAAAATATTTTAATTTAAGATATCCACTAAAATTAAGTAATGATTACCTGTTTTCCTAATTTAAGGTCAGAAAATATTCGATTAAAAACAAAGGGTTAAATTCATTTTACTACCCCATGTTTTACATGTTGTATCACTTGGGAGCGTATAGTTTTCATTTTCTCATTTTAGGGCCTGAGCTTTATTTTTGTCTCAATTTTGAGCCCAGACATGATTTTCGCTAAAATTTTAACAAAAATTAGGGGAAAATATAGAAATATGCCCCTGTACTTAAGTTAAGGATGCAGATCTACTATTATACATATTAATTACTATATATGCCCTTTTACTTAAGAAAAATGCTCCACTCTGCAGCATATCGATCGGGATCACAGGAGTTTAATTCCATATAATGTGTCGAATTATAATGCTGTTAATTATTTCTAACTCAACAAAATCTAGCATAGGCTAAAAACAAAATCTTATAAATATAAAGATAATATTTGTACAACACAAAGAAAATTGGAGAGATATATAGAAAGAGATGATGATACATTAGCTAGCAGATCAAATGAGTAGAATTTAAATAAACGAAAATAAAACTCAATATCAAAATTAAGGCCAAACAAGCTCAGCAGAAACCCTCAATTGATCAGGCACATCTTCATGAAAATCAACCACTGATCCATTCATGCTATTTGTAGGTTTTACGACAACCGTTTTCTCCGCAAAGCCACAGGCGGCATTGGTGGCGGCAGGCGGTGATGATGTGAAGGTGGGAAAGTCAGAAATGTGGTGGTGTTTAAGAATGAGTTCAGAGAAGAGAAGAACAAGTGATGCCATATCTGAGAAGTGAGAAATAGTACTACTAGTAAATTAAATTTAAGATATTTCTTTTAAAAGGGGGTGGATTTAGAAACGGTTAGGAAAATAGGGTGTTTGGCCACCGAACTTGGGTCTTTGGCCTCATTTGGTGCTGTCTGTCAAAATGTGGCATTTGCTTAACTGTATGTGCATGTTGGTGGCATTTAGGGACATTCCAATTTACTCAAAGATTTTTCTTTACATAAGTACACACACAACCTAAAGCTTTTTGGCGGTTGTGGGTAAAGCTTATACATAATGGATCTCAGGTTCGACACCTTTGGGAGCAAATTCACTATGCCCTTCTGTGGGCAAAAGGGGCAATCGACCTATTTATGCAACGTAGTGTCTGATTTATATCAATTAATGCAACGTAGTAACGATTTCTTACATTGTGAAACGTACTTGAAGTAGTTGTATCAAATAATGCAACGTTCGAACAATTGACAAACGTACTTGAAGTACGTTGTATCAATTAATGCAACGTAGTAGCGGCTAAAAAGTACTTGCGTTGCATTATTTGATACAACTACTTCAAGTACGTTTCACAATATAAGAAATCGTTACTACGTTGCATTAATTGAAAATTAAGACCTGATACGTTGCATGGATTGGTGATTTTCCCGACGGGAATTTGGTGGCTTCTACAGGCCATCATTCAGAGCGCGTGAGATTTCTACAAGAGATTTTTGGAGAGGCAGATTCGCTGTAATAAGTTCTAATCGCGGTACAATTGCCTTGAATGAATGATAACTAAGCTAGCTTGTAAAAAAAAAAAAAAAAAGTACACACCCCACACACACTATTCTTGATTTAATTAAAAAAAAAACTAAAAATTTAATTATCCTAGTAAAATCATAAATAAATTTAAGTATCCTAGTGAAATCATAAATAAAAAAATATTCCTCATTATTCATTTTTTTACTTCCTCCGTCTCGAAAAGTTTAAATTTTCACTTCACATCCGAGGTAAATTTTAAAAAAAATTTGAACATACATTTTAAAATAATTTTTTCCCCTTAAATACCTAAAAGTTCTGAGTTTTGTGATTTGTTTTTTCTTGGCCAATACACCCTCTGTGTAACGACCCCAAAACCCGTCCCTATTTATTTTATATTTTTGGGAATTTTAATTTGAACTTATGTGTGCATTTTATGTATTAGAAAATATTTTATGACTTGCTTATATTATTTGCTTAATTGTGTTATTTATTTGGTTAATAGTAATTTTGTTAAAAAGAATAAATGAGTTAGTTGAAACTTTAGGGTCCAAAGTGTAACTTTAAAGTTTAGGGGTAATTGTTCAGTTTGAAAGTTGGAGGACTAAGTGTAAAATGGGATTTTTATAAATCAATCTTATCTTCTTTCTCTTCTCTGCGTAACACACACTACACACACTTACACTTTCCCAATTGTTCTCTGGTTCATCGAAGAAGACGGGTAAGTTCGTCCTATTTCGATTTAGTTCATTTTAATTACTTATCCGTTTCAAAAACTAATTATATAAAATGATCAGGGCGTTGAATAGGTCATTCTACCCGAACAAAATATATTTCTGCGATACTTTTTCCAGAAATAGGTAAGTTACTAATTCCCCTTAAATAGTAGAATAGTCATATATTTGCTATATGTGTGATATGTGGTTAAATTATTGTGAAAAGTATTTATTTGTGATACTTGTTTATTTGGGACAATGGGAGTATACGTATACTGGAAATATACCTTGGGTTGAATGAAAGTATGCTAATTGAACATGTTTGAGTGCCTGGGTATTGTTAGAATGATAATAAAGATTATACTCCTACTCGTGGGACGGTAAAATATTAACTTGATTAAATGTTAAATAAGTATATTATAAAAATTATATTATTATTCGTGGGACGGGGAAATGAATGAAAGTATAAGTGAGTATATTAGTATGTTAGAAAAATTATACTTATACTTGTGATTGGTATTTTGTGATTTGGATTAATTTTGTTATACTTGTAATTTTGGGACAAAATGAGTATTTGTTTTATTGGTTTGGTTGGGTTCTATTTGGTGTTTAAGATGTTTTAGAACTGATTTTGTAGCCATATTGTGTCTTAAACATTAAGTATAGTAAGTTTAATACTTTTGGGACGGTGAAACGAAGAGAGTATAAATTTTGGGATTTTTTGGGCCTGTCGAGTGTTTGGGCGACCGCCCATTATGGGTGTGCGGCCGCCCATACGATCTGAAAGTTTTTGTCTTTGATCAAGGGTGTTTGGGCGACCGCACAGCCCAGTTTGGGCGGCCGCCCAGGGTCATCTGAATGTTATGATTTTTCAATTTTAAATAATAAAGGTCCAATCCTAGTTTAGGTCTTAGGTGATATCCTAAGGTGTTGGGTTTCGATCAAACATGCGCAGCGGAATTTAGCATTTAAATTTTTAAGAAAACCCAAAGTCATAGATCCGTTCATACGATTAAATCAAATACAAAACATAAGAATAAAGGATAAAACTAACCCTTGATGGCTATCAAATTCTCTTGGTCTTTGGTGGAGGTTTGAAGACTTGATCACGATCACAAAGCTTTGAACACGAACTTTGAAGATGATGATTTCACCCTCTAGCGGTATCCACACTTCGAACGAATATCAAAGGAGCTTCTTTGATCTTGGTTGCTAGACCAAATTGTGAAACACTTTTCCACAATCAAAAGAACTATATGGAATTTATTTTGTGTTTTATTTTGTTCTTCAACCAAGAATGTCTTGGAACAAAATAAACCCTCTCTCAAACTCTTTGAGACTCACAAATCATTAGCTTTGAGTGCTGGCCGAATTTGGTCTTTTATACACAAGTATGACCTATTCCAAATAGGAAACTTGTGTCAAAATCCTTCCAAAATTCGTTTCCAAATCAAATTAGGAATCTGCCACCCGACAGCACTGTGCGGCGCCCAAAAACCTCTGTGCGGTCGCACAACTATCTGAAGCAAAACTGGTACAAAACTGTCCTAAGTGTGCGGCCGCCCAGCCAATACTGTGCGGTTCGCCCACTCTTCAGAATGTCCAGAATTTCCAAAATTCCAATTAGTCCTTTTAAATATTCGTTCTATTGTGTGTGACCCTCTAGGATTATACTAAGTTGGCAATGGATTCAAACATGAAACCATAAGATATGATTAGGTTCTAGCAAACCGTCATACCTACCCAAATAGTATAACTAGATACAAGTTCGCATTCCTCTTAGAATATGTCACAATCCCTTTGTCCACGATGTCATTGAACACAAGTTATGGTCAAACAGTCAACTTGTTTTGTTCAATACTTTCTCGATTCCGAATATGTTGATAATTCAAATGCTATTGATCCAATCAATCCATTTGAGTCCGACCGAACATTTCATCAACATCATTCCTACGAGTGGCCCAAGCTTGACATCTCTCCGAGGAGGACAAATCCATTTAGCTATTATTCTTCCCTACGTGAATCCGATTATGCCAATCATACCCTTTATAACTACTCTGTTAAAAGTAGCGTTTGAATATGTCAAACATAATGTTCATCAAGTGGAAGACTATAATAACTTCATGTCTAAGGATTCAAATAACATAACTAATATGAGATATATGTATGACATAGACCATGACATAAATCTCATAAAGCGGGTCATGTCCAGTGCCTTGTTCCAAACAAGTACCCATAAATCTAACATGATCATCCCATGATCATTTAGCCTTTATACTAGTGCTTAACAAGTACTAGGGACGGAGATTATTATAAGTAAACATGAACAACAATAATAATCAAAACATCTCTTTATTGATATGAAATAAATGATAACAATTACAACGTTTATTAAACGTGCCTAGGGCACCACTACCAACATAAGGTGCCTAGATGGTTGTTGTGGAACACCAAAGTGGTAGAGTTGGTTCCTTTGTGAACATATGTGTTGTGGAATTTAACTAAGTATTAAATGGGTATTATGGAACATCCTTTTGATGTGGTTTGGATTAATTGTGAATGGGTGCAAGCTTGTGAGGTGACTTAATGTCATTAATAAAGGATTGTGTTGTGACTTAATGTTAATGTTGTGAACTCTTTTATGAGTAACGTGTTTGCATATTTTGATGTGTTTGGCTTTGTTCCTTATTTTAGAATCATTACCCTGGTTGTTGTTGTTTAGCAAGTATTTAATACTGTGCTCTTGTGTAAAGTCCAGCTGGTCTTGTGTTGTTGAGTCGGGCAGTGGGAGAATTATAGGGCCACAAGTCAAGTTTCCTATAAGGTTTTCCATTGGTACCTTGAGTCGGGCAGTGGAAGAGTTATAGTGGCACACAAGCCAAGTTCACTATAAGGTTGTCCACTGGTACCTTTATCCTCAGTCCAGATTGGCCTTGGATGGGATGAACTCGCTCCCTCGCGTGAGCATTTAGGGGTATGACTAACATTTTCTCCCGCTATTGTTGTTGTTGTGATTGTCTGGTTCCGGAACCGGCTTCAGCCATTGTGCTGCTTTGTTGATACTTCTCAGATGGTTATGTTTGGTTCGAGAACTTTGGTTATTATGGTTATGGTTTGGTTTTCGGGATCCCGGCTTCTGCTATTTATGCTGCTCAGATGGTTTTCTCAACTGGTTTTCTCAGATAGTATTCTCAGATGGTTATGTTACTTCGGTAAACCTTGGCTTGGTATTATCGTAGGAGTGTTTACTCCTACACTATGTGTTGTATGATGAGTTGGTCGTTATTTCCAACCGGTATGAGACGGTTGGCGATAGGGAACCTCTCATGTTATGTGCTATATGCTATATGATTATTTATTGATATTGTTTCTTTATGATTATCATATCAGCATGTAACGTAGTTTCATTTTAGTAACATACTGAGATTCATTCTCACCCCTTATTTGTTTACTGTTTTAGATAAAGGCGAGTCCAGGGGCTAGGACTTTGGCGGGAGGACGTTGAAAGTGGTAAGAGTTGGGATTTGTTTTGGTCAAGGTTACATTACATAGATGTATAACCTTTTGGGTAGAATTTCCGTGATTTCATCATTTTGTACCACCTATATTTTGGATAATGTTGGTGTGTGTACATTTGTATAAAGGTTTGTTTGAAAGTCAGTGGAAGCCTTTGAACTTCAGGTGTTGGTTTTGTTAAGTTTTATGAAAGTATATTTCGAAAAATTTTCAAAAGTGTTTTATAACGTCTTCCATTCGTGTCCCGAGCGTGGGGCCAAGTAGGACCACGGGTCTGGGGCGCGACAGTTGGTATCAGAGCTAGGTTGTAGATGGTCTAGAATGACTAAATGACCTAGGAGGGTAGTAGAGTATAGAGTGAGTAACGTTGAGTGTTCTATGCAGGTATTCATTCAAAATGGTTGGGACAGAAGGAGATAATTCTGGGCCATCAGGGCAAGATAAAGCAAGAGAAGAGGCTCGAATAATGTTCCAAGGTATGTTTGAGGCTGCAATGAAAACAATTAATGATCAGAGGCAAGAGAGGGAACATGCACCACCAAGAGATGGGTTGGCACAGTTCCTGAAGATGAAACCAATGGGATATGATGGAGAGCCTGATGTATCTAAGACAGAAAGGTGGATTGAATCAATGGAAAAGATCTTTGATGCTATGAGATGTTCTGAGGAAGATCAAGTCAGGTCGCTACTTATAAGCTGAATGGAGCTGCCGAGCATTGGTGGAAGGCTTTGAAAACTAAATGGGATGAGACTCATGTACCCTATACTTGGGAGAATTTTCTGGGAAAGTTTAAAGAACACTTCATTCCCCGGGTAGATCAAGACAGGAAGGAAATGGAGTTTCTTAAATGGGATGAGACTCATGTACCTTATTTGTTTACTGTTTTAGATAAAGGCGAGTCCAGGGCTAGGACTTTGGCGGGAGGACGTTGAAAGTGGTAAGAGTTGGGATTTGTTTTGGTCAAGGTTACATTACATAGATGTATAACCTTTTGGGTAGAATTTCCGTGACTTCATCATTTTGTACCACCTATATTTTGGATAATGTTGGTGTGTGTACATTTTTATAAAGGTTTGTTTGAAAGTCAGTGGAAGTCTTTGAACTTAAGGTGTTGGTTTTGTTAAGTTTTATGAAAGTATATTTCGAAAAATTTTCAAAAGTGTTTTATAACGTCTTCCATTCGTGTCCCGAGCGTGGGGCCAAGTAGGACCACGGGTCTGGGGCGCGACACTCTGTCTCATTTTTAAATTCAAAATCAAAGCTAAAACAATCTACTTTATCGCATTTTGACCAAGAGTTTGTAGAAAAATTGATTATCTTAATGAAAAACTAAAATTTATTACCGAGACTATAACTATGGTGAATTGATAACAAGTTTTAGAATGTCATTATAATCGTTCATTTTTTTTGTAATTTTAAGTCAAAGTATTATTGACTTGATAATTTCGCATTGACTTTGAAATTTAAAATGGGACGGAAAGAGTATATAAGAAGCTGACAAATATATACCATTTTCATAAAAAATTACGTTAAGAAAAAATATATTCGTTTTCCTAGAAAAAGACCTTAGAGAAATTATTTCATATTAGTACTAATCTGGTGCACAATTTTAAAAACAAGGATTTTTTCAAATATGAGAATTTTTTTTAACGCTACTATTTTGAACGGCTAGAATTGGCCTAGATTTTTAAAAAGGTCTGTTCGAACACTCTTCATTGAGACGCTTAATTAGGAAAAAGTTGGCTTTTTTCACTCAATTTTAAACGCACCGCTCTACCAAATTAGACCTTAATCTATGTACAAATCTCAATCGGGATAAATTTCCAAGAATCCAAAGCTTATACTTGGAAATTCAATTTGATTTAAATCACAAGGAAACTATTATAACTATTAGGGAAAATGATAATTTAAGGTCCAAAGTGTAGGGTGTGCCTAACAAGGCCCAAAGTTAACAACGTTAATCAGATAATGATTTCTTGACGGGATTATAGAAAACAAATGTCAATTTAGAGTCAAAATATGTGCAAATCTGTGGCTGACATAACGAGTCTTTCTATCAGTTTAAAAAAAAAAAAAAAAAAAAACTAGCGTTGTTAACTTTTAACTCTAAATTTGAACATCAAACCTCAATTGGCATAAACCCCCTAACTTTGGACCATAAACTCTCATTTGCCCTGCTTATTATGAGTATAAAAAAAAAAAAAAAAAAACGCGACAAATAAGATGAAGATTTGCCAGAGAAACTTAGGCTCTGGTCCGTATTACTACCTTAGGTTTTGCTAAGGTTCATGATGAAACGAGGATCAGGTTTGAGTTCATTTTGAATAAATCTAACCTTTAAATGTTAGTGGAGCATGAACTACCTAAAATACCCTTTAAAATTCGATCACATGCATCGCGCATGACCATTTAATGGGAAAAAACTGACGGGGTTAGTGATAGTGATTATGGATGCAAAAATAAAAAAGTTGAATGTGTTATTTCAAAAGGAAATTAGTTTAGTGACCAAATACCCAAACTGGTCATAGTTGAGTGATTTTTGATGCAGTTTTGCCAAAGTAAAAAAAAAAAAGGTAAAATAAAATAATGACACACTGCAAATATGTATGAAAACTTGAAAAGTCTGAAGGATTCACAAAACTTACATCCAGAAAGTCATGGAAAACAAAACTGACAAAATCAAAATAAAAGTATCTCATCATAGGGACGGATGTATTGCCGTAAAGCTGACCTCTTCAACCAGCAAATGCTTATTACGATCCAGGCATCTGAGCAATGATATGGGTTCATTCCTAATGGCGCGCCAGAAATAAGCAGCAGTCACCAAACAGAAGAAACACAATTAGTAATGGAGCATCCTACCCAGGAAAGAGTGTTGGAACAACTTAGGCTATATGGATATAGATCACGCATTAAGGGAGCCATTTCCTCTTTCTCTCTCTAATGAAAGCACTCAAGAAGATTGCTAAATATTGAGAAGTGAAAACGTTCCAACCGTGTGAGCCTAATGATCATGAACATAGTTGTCCCGGAGACCATTTTGAACGGTGTCTCCAAGGACGTTGATGCTAAAACATTACTTGATATGATTGAGGGATGTTTGACATCTACCTCTTCTCATGGGACAAAGAGAAGAGGGAAGGAAGTTGCGGTTGCAAGAAATAAGAAGCGTGAGGGATCATCTAATGATCATGAAGAATGCTTCTTTTGCAAGGACCTCACTCACATGAAGTACGACTGCCCTAAATATCACGCTTGGCGTGCTAAGAAAGGTATGTCATTTGGTATTGTTTGTGATAAAGGCTATTTTGGTTTCATTTCCTACATACACATGGTGGTTGAATTATGTTACAACAACTCACATAATGAATGTCTATGTAGGATTGCTTGAAATACCGAAGTCCTGGAGAAGATGAAGGAATCATCTGTATGGAAACTAGGATCCGGTTAAAGAAAAGGCATCGGAATCTTTTAGAATATTGTTTAAAGTACTTAGTATTATTTGTATGAATAATACATTTGTTGTACCGTCATTTAGACGGAATTTGATATATATCACAATTTGAATAAAGAAGGTTGTTTTGTTCATTTTAATAAATGTGATTTTATTTTATTCCAAGGTTGATGGTACTTGTACTTTGTCAGGTAATCTTTAATTACTTGACATTATTTACACAATAAATAAATTCCATAAATAATGAAACCAAAGTGGTAAAAGCAAAATTTATCAAGTAAAGTTTATATTTTATTAAGGCATAGGCATTTGGGTCACATTTTCGAGAAGAAAATTGATAAGCTTATGTTAAAGGAAATCTTAAACAAACTTGATATTTGGAAAATACTTTTGCATTAAATGCCTTAAAGTAAATTTACAATCTTTATAGTATTCTCGAGAGCATCAAGTGTCTCAAAGAACTAATGCATTCGGATATTTGTAGGCCATTAATTATTCCTTCATGGAAAAGGTCAACAATAGTTATTATGTTAAAAAATGACTAACTCTTAATTTGAATACATTTATTTGCTTCATAAAAATATTGAGTTTGGACGTTTTTCAAGTCTTATAAGGTCAAAGTTGGAAATCAACTTTGAAGACTATTAAGAACATTAGGTTCATTCATGATGGTGTATACATGATTGGAATGATTGTTAAAGGGAACAACGTCTAGGTCCTTTTTACTCGCTATTTTGAAGAGTGTGGGATTGTCTCCATCTACATTAAGCCGGGTACGCCTAGCATGAATGATGTACACAAGAGACATAATAAAATCCTTAAGGAAATGGTAATAAGTATGTTTTGTACTTCTTTTATCTCACTCATTATGGGCGATACATTAAAACCGCAGCCCTTATTCTCATTAAAGCTCCCTCTAAAAGCTACTAATATAAACCCTTCATGATTTTGGGACGAATAAGGAACACGTCCTTAAATCATATTCATTTATGGGGTTGTCTAGCATAAGGATAGACCTTATAAGTCTACTAAAAGCAAGTTGGACTTATAAGTCTAATAAGGGCAAGTTGGACATATGATTGTTAGTAGTCATTTATAGGGTAAGCCGAGAGATCTAGGGGATATATAAATTTTACAACCTGAAAACTAGAACATTTTGAAAATCGAGAAATGCTAGGTTCTTTTAAGGATGTTGAATTTAGTGGGAGAATTTGGAGCAATATTTTGAATTTGAAAAGGAAGAGGAACCTATTTATATGGAATCCGTTTATATACCACTTCCTATAGTTCCAATTGGATATCAAGTTTTGTACTTGACATTCAAGAATAACATACAATTCAAAATAAATATGATTTCCCTATAAATATTGAACAAGATGGAAATGTTGATCATAAGAAGGAAATTCAACAACCTCAAAATTAGTAAGAACCGGTGCCTTTATAGAGATGCAATAGAGTAAGAAGGATTGCAATTCCGGATTATTGAAAAGTTTATCTTGCCGAGAATAAAGGACATCTAGGTCTAGTGGGAGATGAGTCATTCATCTTCCATAAAGCCGTTAATAGTCCTAATTCTCATAAGTAGATTAATACCATATATAAAGAGTTGAAATCTTTGAAAGATAACAACGTTTTGGGATCTTTTCACATTACCTAAAGATGTGAAACCTGTAAATGAGTCTCTAAGACCTAAAAGGATTCACAAAAGTAATGTTGAAAGATATAAGACCCATCTAGTTGCTAAAGATTTTTTCAACTCATAAGAAAGGCATTAATTATCAAGAAAGAAACATTTCCCGGTATCTTCTAAAACTCTTTTAAGATCATTATGGCACTAGTAGCACCTTTATATTAAGCTTCATTAAATGGATATTAGAGAGAACTTTTCTTAATAGAAACATTAAGGAAACTATCTATATGGAGAAATTCCTTTATGAACTTAAGTAAAGCTTCTCATTAATGGTATTTAAAATTTAACCAAGTTATTCTTTCATTTGTTTGAAATGAATCTTGGTAAATATTAAGTATACCATAAGTTCAGTGGGAGTAAATTTATAATTTTGGTCTTATATGTGGATGATATTTTGCTTGCTAGTAATGATATTAACCTTCTTAAGGAAACTGAAAAATTTCTTATTTGAAATGAAAGATCTTGGTAAGGAATCTTTGTATTTAGAATCCAAATTCACCGTGATCGCTCACGAGATGTTTTAGGATTATCACAAAAGGCCATATGGAAAGGTATTACAAAAGGTTTAGCATGCAAAACTGTAAACCACTTGACACCCCTAATTTTAGAAAAGAGACAAGTTTAGTCTCAAACAGTGTCCTAAAAGTAAATTTTGAATCCAAGTATATGGAAAATATCCCTTTGCATCAGCAGTAAAGAAGCTTAATGTATATATTTACTGTTGGTATGCTTGGTCAATACCAAAGCAATCCGAAAAGAACATTAAGTAGCAGCCAAAAGAATGATAGAAGTATTTACAAAACACTAAAGAACTACATGCCTATGTTTTGAAGTCGGATCATCTTGAGATCATTAGGTATTCCGACATTAGTTAAATATATGGTTGCATATGTTTTAATGGACTGTGATTTGTCAAAACAAGTGTCAAAAGACCAAATTAAGATATGACTATCAGGGAGCAGTTCTGTACTCTAACAAGAGTTTATGGATTTAGACATTAATTATATTGTTATAAAGAAAAGAGTACAAAATGAACGAAAGAGATACAACTTATAGAAACAAACTCTATTTAGAGGATCCATTTATGAAAGAGTTATCATCTTCAGTGTTTCACGAGCATGTTGCTCATATGGGTGTAACAACTTTTGATAACATTTAGTATAGTGGGAGTTTGTGTTGTTCTTTCATTATTTGTTCTATTATTTAAAGTATTTGATCTCATTTGGTTAAGTTGGACTAGTTGGAAGAATATGTATATATTCATTATGATTCCATGCTACACATCTATACTTTTGATCTATGTCATTTAGTTAGATTTGTATACGTGATTATTGTGGGTTTAGTTGCGAATCAATTACAACGACTGCCCCTTTAGTCCTATACTTGTATGGCTAATGGACGAGATTGTTATAAATGACAATAAAGTGCGCACATAAGGGTTGTCATTTATGTTATATTCATGATTTAAAGGAAGGACTTTGTTTTGCAACCCAAGTGGGAGATTGTTGGGACATGGCTTGCAACACAAGTCATTTAGACTTCCATTCATAAAATTATGATTATAATGTTAATTTATAAAGTATGGTTGATAATAAAATGTGTAGAATTCCTGGATGTTAATATTACCTATTTTGATGGGTAAAGTGGTAATTTAACATCACTTAGGTTGAAAGGGTGTAGTCCCTAAATGAGGTGCCTATTGTTTCATATATAAAAGGGTTCTCCATCGACCTTGAAACTGACTTCATTATTAATTTCTCTCATACATAATCTTCATATAGCAAGAGCCATTAGAGAGAAGAAGGGCACTCATCATTTAGAAGAACTATTCTCCCTACTTGTTCTTCATCTTCATTTCTCCCTATCATTATCCATGGATTCAACAGGTATCGTTCTTAAACGCTTCCGCTTCATCTCTTCCTCAATCCTATTCTAAAGTGAGTGTGGCATTCAGGGATTAAAATTGTTCCAACAAAGAGTTCATGAAAGAAACGTCGGAACATCAACAAAACAGGGTCAAAGAATATTCTGATTACACATCTAACAGGTTGAGATAACCACATATGCACATTTTATTGAAAATACAATAACAGCCAGGTTATATACAGATCTTCTAGCTTTTGATAGTGTGTTAGATAAACAAATAGACTAAATAATACTCCCTCCGTCCCACTTTTTTAGTGGTCATTTCAAAAATAGATAAATAACATTTCAGGAATTCCACACAATACACATTGACTATTTTGATTATACTTTATATTAATATCATAGTCATGATTTTATTTATGAAAGGTGCTAATTAACTTGTGTTACAAGCCATAATGATCTAACAAGGCGGGGTCAAATTCATCCATGGGAACATCAAATCTTCCAACTTCCTCGTCACATGATATTTAGATGGCTGCATATCCAATTTGGGTTTATCTCCTCTGATGAACTTCTTCTTCTCCACCAAATCTCGAGGCTAGGCTACGCTGCAGATGTGGTATTCGAAACTCGAAAAGTCACTTAAAGTTATGCTGCTTGAGATACTGTCAGGTAAAGCCCCTCTCCCAACTTCCGCGCACGACGGGTTATTAGTGTGATTTTTATTACATTTTAATTTTTATGTAAAAATTTGACCCCCGCCCATCAATCCTAGATCTGCCACTGCGTGCACCTTAATACTTTTAGTAGCTAGAAGTCTAGATTGGTCAAAAGTGGACAGCTAAAAAACAGCTCAACTAACTTGCTAAGTGAAGGAAACTCAAATTTCCATTATATATTGAGTAATATTACACAGCCGCATTTCGTTTCTTCTCTCACAACTCTATGCTTGTTACGTGTAAAAACTAAAAGTATTTCTATAATTTATTTACAACCAAACTAAACAACTTCCACTGCAGGACCATGTAAGTTAGGCAAACCCTCTAAAATATCCACAGTAAGCATGGACGCCCTCGGCCGAACCGGCCGACTAGAATAACCAGTCGACAAAGGTCGTGAAGATATAGACGCTTTTCTTTCCGAAACTCTAAGCCACTTGGCTTGCATGTACCGGTGTTTCCTCCATGGCCCCAAGTGCATTTTCTTTCCTTCATGCATTTCTTTGCCGCCACGCACAGTATCTTAACTAGGGCTAGTAATCTCTTGATTTTCCCGATGAATACCTCGGGCAACGTGCTCACTAGTCGGTTGTACTCGGGGCATGCCCGAGCCATCTCAAATTCACCCCTGAAATTCAACTCGATTACCACCCTCACTTCGCCTTTTTTAGGGTTTGAGTTGTCTAACACGTCGAAAAATGTATGTTCACCTGCATCAAAAGGGAAAATATATTAGGAATTAGGATCAAGTACAACAAGTGCTAATAACAAACACAAACACATTATTGTGCCTTTTTCTGGCGGCTTAAATTTCTAAATAAAGTGTTTTTCTTAATATGATTTCAGAAGTCGAAATTTTAACAAAAACTAAGGTTCGAATTGTCCATAACTTAACACCATATAATTACCCATAAGTTCAAGGGTTGATATTTTCTAGTCTTCTTTGAATATCACTTTCAACTAACAATTAATAAAAAAAATGTAATATTTGTCAATTTATGAATTTATGGTTTTTGGCAATACCTGAAGGAATATCTGGTGAACTTTTCCACTTGGACTTGCAAATTGCAGAATTATAACCGAATTCTGAAGGCGACCGCAGATTACTCTCATCAGGCAATCCCGACAGCCATCTGAGATAGTTTTCCGGCAGGTGCAGACATTTCCGGCCAATTGTGCTTCCCTAAGTCCTGCTTTTGTTTCATTTCTTATCCTTGATTCCAAAGTAGTAGTCCTATACAAGGTTGCCTGAACGAAAAAGAATGCCAGAACCAAATCAGACCCTTCTTTTCCTAATCACCCATTCCCACACTCAAAAAAATCTCAATCGCATCAAGAATTTCAATACCCAAAATTGATCAATACTAACTGAACAGAGCATTATGATGAACATTCCCAATAAATTTTAAAAAACTGAACAAAAATCAAAATGAACTTACTTGCAATTGTTGATGTTGGCTCTCCCAAAGCTTCTATTATCTTCAGTATTCTCTAAATTCTCATCATCTTCCTCTTCCTCCTCGTTTTCGCGGTACCCTTCGCTCCCGGAGCTATCCGGAGAAATTTCGAAACTTTCCTCAAGAAATCCGAAAATCGAACCGGACAAGTTCATTGCAGGCTCTCCGGCGACCTCCATTTCGTAATTACCCCATCCCAAAATCCGGTGACTCATCATCGGAATTCTAGCCGTTCCTGCTCCGGCCATTTTATTCTGGATCGCCCTTTCTATTTGTTTCTCTGAAATAAAATTAAAAAAAAAACGTTTTTATTGCATTGAACCCAATCATGGAAAGTGCTTATTTATAGCAAAAAAACGTTGGGTAGTTACTGGGGACCACAAAACCTGACGTGGAAGGAGTGAACGAGCTTCCGCGCCGGAGATTAATGACACGTGGTGTAATTTGATTCGCTTGTGGTTGTGAGGACTGTTTTAGGATAGCAGAGCTAACCAGCTTGGATCCACGTCAGGATGGAGTCAATCGTTTGTCGGCTTCTGAATTACCTGGATATACTCGAATATTCCGGTGGTTCGAAATCTGTATAAAACATAAAAAAAAGAACAACGAAACAGTTGTACTTCGTGCACCACTGATTGTACATTTGAAAAAACTAAAATACTCCCTCCATCTTATTTTAAATTACAAAATTTGTCATTTAGGCTGTCCTATAGAAATTGCAAATTGAAAAAATAGAAAGTTTTTACCCATTTGCAAACTCACAACAACTAACTCACTTTTTCTTTCCTACCAAACTATCTACACTCACAACAAATCACATCACATTTTTCACTTTTTTTTTAATTTTAATGCAAAAACAGTTTTGTACAATTTAAAATGAGACAAAAAATTTTGGTTTAATATTCGAATTATATTCGTATTCTTATCCTATCCAATCCAAATCTTGCGGGGTGGGTGGGGACCAATATCCAGCTCAATTACACCAATCAACGAAACACGATGAATCTGGAGCGTTGATTTTCGGTGGGTCCTACTTGCTTAAATACTCCTAACCACACGATGCATGATTTTGTTACTACTATAAACAGATAAAGGATTGAGATGAGAGGTTTTGTCTGGTATACGCGGCGTCAAGCCCATGGTTTTTGTTTTTGGACATAGTTGGACCAAACTACCCATCAACACAATGAACATGAAAGGGTCATTTTGGCCATTTCATATGAAATTATTCTGAGGATATGGAAAATTTCAATATTGGGTGACACAACTTAATCAAAAAGCACGTTCTTCACATGCATTTTCATTTTTATGTGTTATTTATGTTTCCTTTTTTGCCATTATTTTGGTTAAAATAATTTTTTTGTTGGTATTTTAAGTTTAATACTTCTTCCACTCACTAAGTGAAGTGGATTCCAATGTTTTAGCTACCCAAGGATTGTTCGTGGATTTTGAGTTTGTTGGTAGGCATTTTCTCGTCAACCCGGATTCTGCATGTGAAGTGCTCAGCGCAACATATTACTCGAGGGGGGGGGGGGTTTCTTGAATGCCGGATTAAAGCAGTGTCCAAGTTTTACTTGGAGAAGAATTTGAACGTCTCAAGATTTAGATCGAAAATATCGTTGTAGTAGGTTAAGAATTGATACTGCTATTGAAATTTGGGGTAAGCCTCCGACATTTGTGGAGTGTATTTTTTTTTAAATTGTGAATGAAATACAATTTATCGTTTGCTAAAGAAAAACTAAAGGTGTCGAAATTGCCAAAACATAATTTTTTTTGTATACCTTATTAAATTTCTTAGGTACTAAAATGATACTCCCTCCATTTCATGTGACTTGAGACCAAAAATTTTGGCACACAAATTAAGAAAAGTAAGAGAGAGAAATAGTGAGAGGAGGTGTTTGGGAGTATGGAAAATTAAATAGGAGAGTTAATAAGTGGGAGGAATAGTAAGTTGATTGGTGTTGTGAGTGTAAAAATAAAGTAGTAGAGAGAATGAGTGGGAAAAATAATAAGGCCAAAATGTGATTAGCCCCCCGAAGTATACACCTATTCCCACTTTGCACCCTCGCGCGAATTTTGTCCCAAGGTAGTACCTCAATTAGCCATGAGTCCCACTTTGCACCCTAGCACCAAACGACGTTAGAAATTTAACGAAAACTGGTCATGTGCTTATCATGTGAGGGATATATCAGTCTTTTGACTCAAAGAAAGAAGTGCTTTAACGTCTTTTAGGCATGGGCCAAAACCACCAAATACCTCCATTAATCTGGCAACCACCACCCCCCACCCACCACCACCATTAAGAGATTCAAAAACTCATTTGCAATGTAATAACAATTTCTAGTCTGACTCTTCAACTCAAATCCAAACTAACAAATTTATACATGTTCAAACACCAAATAAATAATTCCTCACAAATTTAAAAATCAAAATTGAAGAAAAAGAACAACAAGAACCCAGATATGGGATTTTGCTAATAATAATTTAAAAAAAAAGAAGAAGATCTGGGCTCCTTCGATGATGTTTGATGCGACTGGGAAGGTGCTGGTCGGACTTAGATGAGAGGAAGATAGTGACGACGTGGATGAGAATGGAAGGAGTGTCGGATTGTGGTGGGGGAGGGTAAGATTTGGGGGAGAAGGAAGGGGAGGGCCGATCTGGGAGAGAAGGGGCTGGGAGGGTCGAACTAGGAAAATGGAGGAAGGGGGTTTGGGGAGGGGAAAGAGGGGCGGATATAAGGAGGGTATGGTGGGGCAGAGAGAGGATTTAGGGCAGACTTGAGGAAGATTATGGGGAGGTGGAGTTGGGGGAGATGAAGTGAATGAACACTTGCAGCGTAAGTGGAGCAGAGATGCAGGTTTCCTTTTTCTTTTCTTAGTATTTTTAATTTAGGTAACTTTTTTTGAAGCAAATTACGTAACTTAGGATATAAGTACATGATTTTTACTAAAAATAATTTAATACTCCCCCCGTCCCATTAGAAGTGAGACTTCTTTCTTTTTTGGGCCGTCCCACTTAAAGTGAGACTACCCAAAATGGAAATGTTTTAATATACTTATATTCATCATTCCCCACTATTTAACCCCACTCATTCTCTCTCTTCATTTTTCACCACTCATTTTATTCAACCAACACTACTATTTACCCCACTCATTCTCTCTCTTCATTTTCTATCACATATATATCACTTTATCTTAAATATCGTGCCCACTCCTCTAGTCTCACTCTCAATGGGACGGAGGGAGTATATGATTTTTTTTTTAACTAAAAATAAGTTTATTATTTTAAAATAAGTAATATAAATATTAATAATGCTTACATATATATATAAAGAATAATAAATTAAAAGCTATCAAAATTAAATGAGAATGACTAAACTAGCCCTCACATGACATGCACATGGCCAATTTCCGTTAAATTTCTAACATCGTTTGGTGCTAGGGTGCAAAGTGGGACTCGTTGTTACTTAAGGTGCTACATTGGGACAAAATTCGCGCGAGGGTGCAAAGTGGGAATGGGTGTATACTTTGGGGGGCTAAACATATTTTGGCCTAGTAAAGATTATTTACCATTTTGGGCAGTATCAAGTCACGTGGAACGGACGAAAAAGAAATCTCAAGTGATATGAAACGGAGAGAGAGTATTTTCTAAATACATTTAGTTCAAATTAAGAATAAATTTGAACATTAGTTTTGAATTTTTATTTTTTTTAAAGCCAAATTAGTTTTGAAATTGATTGATGTGATATAAAGTAGCAGGCTCAAATTTGATCTTCGAACAAGTGTTGCTCATCATCAACTATAATTCAGGATTAGTATGTCGAATAAAGGTCTAACAGACATTAATTGAAGCTATTATCCCATTGGCAATAAATAAAATAAAAAATAATCCACTAGATTATCAATTAGTATATACTTGATTAATTATAGTGGTCTAGTCTAGGGATGGCAACGGGTCGGATACGGTCCGGATATCGCCAAACCCGTATCCGACCCGAGGTAGTTGACCCCATATCCGAATCCGCCCGTATCCGATTATGGCGAATCCGTATCCGCCCGTATTATCCGCCCATTTTTTTTATTATTATTTTTTTTTTTTTGATGATGATGATTTAACTGTTTTTTTTTTTTGATGATGATGATTTAACAAGAGCATCAAGTAACGCAAGAAAACCCTAGGTTTGACAGATTTGGGGGAATTTGGGAAATCAAACAAAACAAACAAACAAACACTGAAATTCATGGCTAAGAATTGTTAGATTACCTCAATAGAGATGAAATTCGTTGGAGATGTAGTAGTAGCAGACTTCGACGGAACGAAACCATGGCACCGGCCGGCGGCAGCACAGGCGAAAGGAACGACGCCGGCGCACACAGAGAGAGAGAGAGTCGGGAACGAGCGCGGAGAGAGTAGGGAACGGCCGACGAGCGAGAGAGAGAGGGTAGGGAACGACGAGCGATGAGAGAGAGGGTAGGGAATGGCGATCGACGAGCGATGAGAGAGAGAGGGGGGAGCGGCGTGTTGCCGATCTGGGAGAAGAAAATAAACAAAAACCTATTTTTTTTTTCTTATATAAGGAGGGTTATGTGTATATTTCTATAACATGAGGGGGGTAGTAGTAAAATTTAAAAACCTAATATGTTCGGATATGTTCGGGTCGGATACGGTCGGATCTCGGACAGAATCCGAACACGTATCCGAACCCGCCGGATTTTTAAAATCTATTACCAAACCCACCCATCCCCGGACGGATTGTCTCGGATACGGATCGGATTCGGTAAAATTGCCATCCCTAGTCTAGTCCCATAGTTATCTGAAACCCTTTTGATTAGGTGAGTCATTATAGAAGGTTAATCGACCAACATATTATATTATGTAATGTACTTTTGATTATGTGAGTCATTATAGAAGGCGACAACATATTATGCAATATGTTATCCAAAAGAAATGAAAAGACGGGTTTTCGTAGTTTAAATAATTATTTTTCCTTCATTTAACTCGTATATTACCTAAGGCCTCTTACCCCAATGGTATTCAGACGTGTGTGTATAGCGTCCACATATTGGAGGTCTTAGATTCTGAGGGCGCCTGGTAGCTTCAACATGTGATCATTCAGATGGTTGTCGTTTGGGTTTTGGACTCTAGGCCCCCTGGGCGAGATCCAAATGCCATAAAAACCCAAGGTCAGATCAAAATCCCATTTAAACCCACCATAGCCCACAACCCGCCCCAGCCTTGCCCATGCCCAGCCCCGCCCATGCCCAGCCCATCCAACCTCATACCAGAGCCCGCCCATACCCAGCCCGCCCATGCCATGCCCAGCCAACCTCATACCCGAGCCCAGCCCATGCCCACCGTTTGGATACAAAATTAAAATGTTGAGTATGGGAATTGAACCCATGTTAGCTATATGGCAAAGTATTGCTTAACCACTATACAAGCCAATTATTTGTTAAATGTTTTGCAATGTTTTATACTACTACTTCTACAAGACGAAAATAAATGGAAAAAAAAATAGATTTTCAACCAATTAGTATAATTCTTGATTATTCCCCAAAACATCAACTTTTTATTAAAAAAAATAAAATGTAATTTAAAAAATATAAAGTATCTAAATATTTATTATAAAAAAATATGAAAGACATAAAAGATAAATTAAATTATAATTTTAAAATATCGTATTTGATATTTTTCTTATATTTTCATTATTAGCCTCCAGTTAAATCATTTATTTACATAAAATGACACAATTTTAGCTTTTTATTGCGGAATTGTCATTGCATTCCTATACCTAAGAGTATAAGACCCGAATCATAAAACTCTCATATTTTATTCCCTCATCCACTTTTATATTTACATATAAGATTAGAATGAGTCTATTTTACAAAAAACAAAAATGCACTTATAAGACCTTTAAGAGACAAATAAGTCTGATATGAGACCTATAAATGGTCTCATAAATCTGATATTAGACTTATGAGAGCTATTTACAAGGTCTCATGTCAAACATATGAGATCTATTTTACAAGGTCTCATAAGTCTATAAAAAGTCTATTTTACAGGTCTCATAAAAGACTTATGAGAGCTATTTTAGAAAACAAAAATGCACTTCTGATATGAGACCTTGTAAATGGTCTCATAAGTCTAATATCAGACTTATGAGAGCTATTTACAAGGTCTCATAAGTCTCATATCAGACTTATGAGATCTATTTTACAAGGTCTCATAAGTCTGTAAAAAGTCCATTTTACAGGTCTCATAAAAGACTTATGAGAGCTATTTTACAAAAACAAAAATGCACTTCTGATATGAGACCTTGTAAATGGTCTCATAAGTCTAATATCAGACTTATGAGAGCTATTTACAAGGTCTCATAAGTCTCATATCATACTTATGAGATCTATTTTACAAGGTCTCATAAGTCTGTAAAAAGTCCATTTTACAGGTCTCATAGAAGACTTATGAGATCTATTTACAAGGTCTCATGGTCTCATATCAGACTTATGAGATCTATTTATAAGGTTTCATAAGTAGTTGTTGTCTTATATCTTTTAGGTATAGGACCAATGTAGTGGTAATTATGTAAATAAATGCCTAAGCTAGTATTTTAGTAAATAATAGACTTAAATGGTGTCATTAATGTAAATAAGTGTCTTAACTGAAAGGTAATAATGAAAAAATATACAAATTTCTCAATTATAGTTTCATTTATTTTTAGGCCTTTCATAATTTTTTTTATAAAAAAATTAGTTTTTATATATATATTTGTTTACAAAATATGATAGTTTTTTGAATATTTATGATTTTCATTAATTGATTATAAAATCTCTATTTTTTAATTTAGTTTCGTCCAGATTAGTTTTAGTTATATTACATATTGTAAAATGTGACTAAGTTGTGGATTGGGTTAGTGGTTAAGACATAGTTCTACCAAGAAGAAGTCTTGACTTCAACCCCTATAAGCTTCATTTTTTATTTTTAATTAAAACGGGCGGGTTCTGGGTTCTGG
Source organism: Campanula takesimana (assembly GCA_026119855.1). Classification (NCBI taxonomy): domain Eukaryota; kingdom Viridiplantae; phylum Streptophyta; class Magnoliopsida; order Asterales; family Campanulaceae; genus Campanula; species Campanula takesimana. The sequence continues at coordinate 47,503 of JAOWBW010001147.1, read as the reverse complement.
ATCCGGGCGGGTGGATCCGTAGCAGGTCGGGGCATTGGGCCTGAGTGGTCAAGTGGGCCGGGCAGCTTGAGTGATGGGTTTTCGGGCTTTTGTGGAATTTTGATTTGGATATTGGGTGGAGGTGGAATTTTGAATCTCAGATGGACTTTTATGGAGAAAAGATCTGGGAGAAGGGGCCTCAAGGAATTATTCCGTTACCGTTTATCCCTTTCATTCGTTTCATTCAATTCTCATCTATTTATTTATTTATTTTTTAAAAAATCAAATTTATTTTTAGATTGAATAATAAATTTGCTTCAAACGTTTGTTAATTTAATCCCTTTTAAATATTTTATTTTAGTTTGGTGTCTGATGAAGATTTTCTTCATCAATTCATTTCGTCTGTTTTTTTTTTCTTTTTGTATTAAAATTCTTAGTTTAAATGAATGTTTTTCCTTACTTTAACCCGGCGACGACACCGACAGTCTCTGCATCCTTGACCTCTTGCCCCGCTTTTAGATCCACGGCTCCGTATTTCCCTCTCGTGTGAACCCCTACGACGTCGCTCACATCAAATTCCTGTTTAGACGCTACAAAAGCGGCCACCACAATAGATCACTTATTCGGCATCATCCTCAATTTCACCTCAGGCTTCATATGCGTTCCAGGGAGAAGAGTGATTACATGGTGCCTATCCATTCCAAGAACATTTTCAAATGCACAGATAAATTCCTTATTATGCATTGAAAGTTTGGGCTGCAATGGCCTCTATCTTCTAAAGTCAATTTCCTAGGAATTTGGCCTAGAATTAAATCCTGAGCAATATAGCGCCTAATTTTGAGTCTGTGTATATCATTGAACTCAGATTGAGCTTGCTACTCAGGTTCATTCGAATGTTATTGCTTAGTTTGATCTGTTAAAACTAGAGACTCACACACACAATAATGGCAAAAATGGCTGGAAGGAATTAATTATTGAACTGATGCAAACTTGTGGCTTTTATAGCCATTACAAAACAAACGGTAACACTAACTAAACCCCTAATAAAATGGTTGATCTTATCTGCATAAAACAAACCAATCCTTATCTACCCAAACGAATAGGATTACCAGTGGACTGGGTCTTATTTGCAAGCTGACCAAAAAAAAAACAATTCAAAGCTAAAGAAAAACAAAACTTTTACCATCATTCCCTCCCTTAAGCTAATGCATATGCAATTAGCTTACTTCAGTAGCTTCAATCACTCCAAGCATGCTTCGCAGCTTCTCAAATTGCTCCAGCTTTAATGGTTTTGTCATTATGTTTGCAACCTGACTCTCGGAGCTACAAAATCTTAACTTCACAACTCCGTCCCTTACCAAATCTCTAAGGAAATGATACCTTACTCCAATGTGTTTACTCCTTCCCTGAAAAACAGGATTTTCGGACAACTGAATGGTAGAATTATTGTCACAAAAAATCAAAGTACCTCTTTTCTCTTTAGCTCCAACTTGCTCCAAAATTCTCCTAAGCCAGATGCATTGACAAGCGCATAGAGCTGCTGCGATATATTCAGCTTCGGTGGTCGATAGACTCACTACGCGTTGTTTTTTTGAAAACCACGAGACAGCTCCAGACCCCATCATGAATACGAAACCAGAGGTGCTCTTTCGATCATCTAAATCCCCAGCATAATCACTATCTGTATAAGCTATGAGACCTTCGTTACCTTCTCCCTTCTTGTAGAAAACACTGAACTTAGTAGTCCCCTTCAAGTATCTCAAAATTCTCTTTGTTGCACGCCAATGTGACAACTTTGGATTCGCCATAAACCTGCTAATCAAACTTACTCCGTACATCAAATCAGGTCGAGTCACAGTTAGATACATTAGACATCCAACAACTTGTTTGTACATGGTAGGATCAACTCCAACCCCAGCCTCATCTTTTGATAATCTTGACCCTGGTACAATGGGATTTTTAACTGGATTACTCTTTTCCTTGCCACTTGCTAGAACTTCTCGAGCATATCTTATTTGGCAAATAAAAATTCCATCTTTATTTTGTATGACTTCGATGCCAAGGAAATGTCTCATTTTTCCTAAATCAGACATGTCGAACTCCAATTTCATTGAGTTTTTAAACTCATCACACATGATTCTACTATTTCCTGTGAATATTAAATCATCAACATATAGGCTAACTATTAATAAATTACCTCCCTTTGATTTGGTGAATAATGTGTGCTCACTAGAACATCTTTCAAAAGCTTCACGTGCAAAATATGCCTCGATCTTGCTGTACCATGCCTGGGGTGCCTGTTTCAAGCCATACAACGCTTTATTTAACTTGTAAACTTTATCTTCTTCCCCTTTCTTAATAAATCCTTGTGGCTGCTGGACAAACACTTCCTCCTTAAGCTCCCTATGAAGAAAAGCACTCTTCACATCAAGTTGAAATACTTCCCAATCACACTGAGCAGCCAAAGAGAGTATCACACGTACCGTATCAAGTCTTGCCACCGGTGCAAATACTTCTGTATAGTCTACTCCGTATCGTTGTGCATATCCTTTCGCCACCAGTCTTGCCTTGAACTTATCTACCTCCCCATTTTCGTTAAGTTTGGTTTTGAAAACCCACTTAACTCCAATAGGCATAACTCCTTTTGGCAAATCTGTTAGTTCCCATGTATTATTTTTTTCTATTGCCTCTATCTCCATAGCCAACGCTTCTCTCCACTTATTGCTTTTAACTGCTTCCTCAAAAATTAAAGGGTCACCTTCACTTTCAGTCATCATCATCATCACATTCAGACCTTCTTCTTCATCAGACAAACCAGATCCTGTTTCATAATCTCCCATCCAAACCGGTTCTCTTCTATTTCTTGCACCCCTCCCTTCAACTAAAGCCTACTGAAAGATTTCATTTGGCTCATTTGAGGGTGTAATATCGCCACCATCTTCTTGTTCATCATGCCCAACTTGCTGCTCTTCAGCAGCTTGCTGCTCATCATCAGCTTGCTGCTCTTCATCACTGTCCTCTTCATCTTCCCATTCTAGAACATCAGCTTTGCATTCTTCTTCCGTTCTTCCCCAATCCCAGCTTTTTTCTTCTTCAAATATGACATCTCTGCTCACAATTATCTTTTTTGTGACTGGATCAAACAATCTATAAGCCTTAGATTCATCGCTTACACCCAAAAATACGCACCTTCTACTCTTGTCATCCAGCTTACCTCTCTTTTGGTCTGGTACATGAGCATGGGCTACACACCCAAATATTCGAAAGTAATCCACTGTAGGCTTCATACTAGTCCATGCTTCTTTTGGGGTTCTATTCTCTACAGCTGCTGTCGGACTTTTATTCTGAATGTGAACACACCACCTCACTGCCTCAGGCCAAAAAACTTTAGGAACTTGTCTTTCGTTCAACATAGTCCTTACTGCATTCATGATTGTCCTGTTTTTCCTTTCGGCTACTCCGTTTTGCTGTGGAGTAAATGCCGCTGTCAATTGCCTTCTAATGCCTTGAACCTCACAAAATTCCCCAAACTCATTTGAGGTGAACTCACCACCCCTATCTGTTCTCAAACCTATTATATATGCACCGATTTCTTTCTCGACACGAGTTTTAAAATTCTTAAAATAAACAAATGCTTCTGACTTCTCAAGTAAAAAATAAACCCATGCTTTACGAGTGAAGTCATCAATAAAACTTAATATGTACCTCTTATCGCTGTTTGAAGCTGGCTTAATGGGGCCACATATATCGTCATGTACTAACTGAAGTTTCTTTGAAGCCCTCCACAAACTCCTCCGTGGTATCGCCTCTCTATGTTGCTTTCCGATTAAACAAGTAGTACATACTTTATTTGGGAACTTTAAAGCAGGCAAACCCACCACCATCTTCTTATATGAGAGTGTTCTGAGCCCCTTATGATTAAGGTGTCCAAAACGACAATGCCACAGATTAGCCTCTTTCTCCGACACTACCTCAGCTTGTAAGCACATGGAAGATTTTGGTTTCATGGCAGCTAACAGGTAAAACATTCTATTCCCGCTCATATCAGTATGCATAATCAGCCCTCTCTCCGGATGGAATACTTTACAGGTTCCTTGCTGAATGAGAATTGCTAATCCTTTCTCCTGAAGTTGTCCTATGCTAAGAAAATTGTTCTTAAGCTCGGGAACAAAATAAACATCTGAAATTACCTGGGTGATGCCATTCATTTGCACCCTGATGTTTCCTTTTGCCACGACCTCCAACTTTGTATCATTCCCAAGTTTAACTGTCCGACTAAATCCTTCTTCTAATTCAGTGAACCATCCTTTATTCCCTGTCATGTGATTACTACATCCGGAGTCGAGAAACCAGACCTCTTCTCTCTTGGTTTGATGTTGTTCTACATAGGACATCAACAGAAGCTCTTATTCTTCTTCCAACTCTGAGTAGTTTACCTTCTTTTCCCAGTCAGGACATTCATACTGAAAGTGTCCCAATTTATGACACTTAAAGCACTCAATAAGGTCTTTGTTTAAAACATGTCTTCCTCTTCCTCTACCTCGTCCGCCTCTAGATGGAGCTCGACCTCCTCTTCATCTACCCGATCTACCATCATGGGTAACTTTCAGCACATGTTCTTCTGCCTGGTACCCTTGCATCCTTTGCTCGTGAAGAAGTAAGCTTCCATGTAATTCATCAATGCCTAATGTATTTAAATCATTTGACTCCTCAATTGAGCAAACAACATAATTAAATTTGGATGTCAATGATCTAAGTATCTTACTAACTATTGTACTCTGCACCATCACTTCACCATTTGATTTCATCTTGTTAACCACAGCCAAAGTTCACCCCAAGAAGCTGTCTATTTTCTCTCCCTCTCTCATGGAAAGCAGCTCAACCTCCTTTCTCAGTGCTTGAAGTTGTGACCTTTTCACCTTTGTGGATCCTTGATACTTCTACCGCATTGAATCCCAAATGGCCTTTGACGTCCCCTTGTCAAGAATTGTTTCCAAGATTTCTCTATCAATAGCTTGGAACAAGAAGTTGTTGACCTTCAAATCCTTAAGCTTTGCCTCCTCTACACTCTTCCTTTGTGTCTCACTGGTTGCTGCAGTCCCAATCGCTGGCGTCGGAATCCCTTCATCTACCAAAGTCCACATTTCCTTGCTCCGCAGAAAATTCTTCATCATCATTGACCAATGATCATAATGGCCATCAAACCGTGGAATGGCAGGCTGCACGAACTTCTCTGAGGTTGACATGCTGTTATCTTAGTGTTTACTCACACTCTCACAAAACTCTGGTGTTTGCTCTCAACTTAATACACAAACACCTTGACACACCCTCACACACTATCAGGCCCCTTTTGGGGCTCTGATACCAGATGTTAAAACCAGAGACTCCCACACACAATAATGGCAAAAATGGCTGGAAGGAATTAATTATTGAACTGATGCAAACTTGTGGCTTTTATAGCTATTACAAAACAAATGGTAACACTAACTAAACCCCTAATAAAATGGTTGATCTTACCTGCATAAAACAAACCAATCCTTATCTACCCAAACGAATAGGACTACCAGTGGACTGGGTCTTATTTGCAAGCTGACCAAAAAAAAACAATTCAAAGCTAAAGAAAAACAAAACTTTGACCATCATGATCACCAGGTTTGTTCGAATGTTATCAGATTGTTCATGAGGAGTGTGAAAAGTAAAAACAGTTGGTGTAGCTGCCTTAGTTCCAATTGTACACAAAACCCCAGTTTGTGACAGGTTATCCACCCCAAGCTAAGCTTCCATTTGATTACGCAATTCTTCATGTTCCTTTACTGCTCTGCTGCTCCTTTTTGCTATTGTTGGCAGTTACATCAACAATATCGAAGCTAGTAAGATGAAGTTAGTAAGAACAGATGTGCCATTTATTACCTCAAAGAGTCTGGTTGTTTTCAATGTAAAAATCATCCATTTTGTATAATACCTTAATTATGTTGTATAATAGATTCAGAGTTCTTAATGCAATACAAATCTAATTGTGCAGCTCTTGGTTGCATCTCTCATGTATATTCATTTGTTGGTACAAAGGGAAGTACATAGGGTGTGATTTGCACCCAAAGGAGTAACAAATAGACTGTAAGGTCCAACAACAAGAAAATCAGCTAATGCATTGTAAATCCCTTTCTTTGTTCAAGTACAACTGCGAAAAAACAACATCTTCCACACTCTTCAAAGATAATTTGGGATACATACCCTTACATAGTACTAAACCACAAAAAATGTTTAAAAGTAAATGACAGGAATTGCTCTAAAATGTACATAACACATTCATATGTCAATAACACCAAAAACACCTCGTATTGTTGCTTCTCGATGGATTTGTTATCTCCATCAGCCCTTTATCCCACGCATCTCATCAGTTTGGATAGTTCTACAAAACAATATAAAACATTTTGCTGTTTAATACAAATATGTAGTATATAATATTTACAAACTATAAAAGATGATGCTTTGAATTACCTGTTGGTGACCAGATGTATGTGCATCACATACATGTCCACTGATAACTTGCGTAATTTGAGATTCCTTCATAATAAAACAAATAAACCACTCAAAAACTGAACTACTGAAATACTGTACTAATGAACAACCTTAATACAAGCGATCTCTTGAGTTTCATTCATGTCAGACTATAAAATATGAATAAGGTAAGATTAATGCAAAATGAAGAACCTTAATATAAGCAATCTCTTGAGTTTCATTCATGTCAGACTGCTCTCTTAAAGTGCTAGGATGTTTCTAAAAAAGTATGAAATCAGTAAGTAAATACTCCCTCCGTCCCAAAATGATCTTCCCATTTTGAAATAAGGCAAATGTGAAGATTATTTTGGGACGGAAGGAGTATGTCAAAAATTAAAATGTAAACAAAGTTAAAAAGTATCACGCCATTAGAATACCTCTCTGTTGTTACTGTCGCATGTTTTTTCCCCTTGTTGAGCCACAGCGGAATTAGCCTTCTTCCTGCCTCTTCTTGATGAAACCTATCAAAGTATCAAAATTCTCAATCAATAGATAATTATGCATTTTATAATTTTGAGAAGACAAAAGAATAATAACTTGTAAGAGCATACTTTCTGTTCTCCTTTTCCAGCATTTGTTATCTCTTTAGACCCCACACTGGTGTTCTTTTTTCTTTTCCTTGTTACTACTTGTTCAACCTTGGATTTCAACCTATTGCCCGGTGGTCGTCCTTTGCAATGAACAACCAATGGAGTATGAATTGTTTTGCTTCCTTTTGCTGGTTCTTCAGATACTTTACTGGAACCTAAATTTGGAGAATGCTCACTAGTATTAGAAGATTTCTCATCATGAATTAGTTCTTGTTTTAGCGCATCTATCTTCTCATTAACCAAGTTGCACTTTTCTTCAAACTCATATGCCATGTCGGCAACTTCATAGAAATTACTACACATTTTATCATATCGACGTCCTTCTTCTGAGACACTCCAATCACTATAACTCACCCTAACCTTTGTATGACGTCTCTCCATCTTCTCAAAATGTATTTTTCTGGAATTGAATATATATTTTCCTTCAAAAGCACCGCAATAGCATGCCTGCACAATATTCCTCAAAATTCAAACAAGCGACAATTGCACTTCACATCACATTCGCCATTTATCTCTTCCTTGACAAGACAAACTTTAAATCGTATTTTCCTTAGTTTTCCTCAATTAATAGATCCTCCGATACATCATAATTTGAAATTGATCCACAAGTTTCTAAACAACCAACTTCACAATACATTTTCCCCGTCAACTCTGCTTGAAACTCCCTAAACTTTGCCGTGGTGTAAACTTCCTGGATTTGTTTTTCTATCGAATAAAGAGTTATAATGGGACTCCAGGAATGGAAAGACTTAACATCATCTTCTTTTTCTTTCCTCACTTAACTTCTAAGTGCATGCTCATACTTTTCAACAAATTCCTTTAATGTAGTCTTTGCATTGACATATCCACCAAAAAATGAATTCATGCTTTCACTTCGTTGTGTAGTAGACATTCCAGCCCAAAAACAATCTTTAACAAAACAAGGAACCCATCGCTGCCTCTCATTATACAACCCTATCAGCCATTCTTTATCTTGAAGTCAAACTTCTCGATCATTTTCTTCCAACTAGCTTCAAACTCGCCGCGAGAAAGAGAATTATATACGCTTTTCTGGAGTGCTCTCTTGATGTCCTCATATTGAGTGTGCCCTCCAAATTTTTCTGGCAACTTTTTCATTATGTGCCACAAACACCATCTATGCTTAGCATTTGGAAATACAATTTCAATTGCTTTTTGCATAGCCCTATCTAGGTCAGTTATGATGGCATTTGGAGCATGGTTTGACATGCACGTAAGCCAAGATCTAAACAACTAGTTAAATGTCTCTATATTTTCATTTGAAATCAAACCGCAACCAAACAATATTGAGTGTCCATGGTGATTTACCCCTACAAAAGGAGCAAATGGCATGTCATACCTATTAGTTAAGTAGGTTGTGTCAAATGTGACGACATCACCAAACTCTTCATACGCTGCTCTACTCAGTGCGTCAGCCCAGAATAAATTCCTTAAACGATTTTCCTCATCCAAATCCATTGTAAAAAAGAAGTTAGAATCTGTAGCTTGAACCTTCATGAAGTAATTTTGAAGCGCCTCCGCATCACCGTTACCAAGGTTCAATCTCTTTTGCTTTTCAATGAAGTTAAGACCATCTTTCTCAATAAATGTTAAATTTCCATGTCCATTAGCCTCGACCGCTACTGCAGTTATACTTTGATTTACCCTTATCCCAGCATTAGAATATAGTAGAAGTTGTCTTTTGACATGTGGTTGGATCTTTCTAATGCTCCTATGCAAAGGGATTTTCCCTGGACTTAATGAATGGTTATGATCAAGCACCACTCCCGTCAAGAGCCACTTTCCATTCTCGTGGAGCACGGCATTAACCTTAGCCTGGCAATCTGTTTTTGAAATTGGTCGTGGCCTAAATATGTTTTTCGACTTCCGCTTTGACTTGCCACTGCGACTGCACGCAACAGTAACGTATCTAGTCACATCATCATAATTTCCCTTTGACGATGTTCTTTTGCTTATGGTAAAACCTACTTGAGTGCCATAACCTTTGTAATAATCCATCAAAGTTTCAACACTATCAAATGACATTCCCTTTTTTGGCTCTTCATGCTTCTTGGTCAAACTGAATTCTTGTTCTTCATGTCCCATTTCTTTCTCTGTTACAATTTCATCATCAACCATATCATGTTCATGTGAATTATAACTGCAATTTAATTTCTCAACGATGTCCAACTCTGATAACGCGTCATCATCCATGTCTATGTAGTTGCACAAAACAAAAAGAAATGAAGATTTATTAATGCATATCAGAAAGTTCACAATGTATAATCAATTTATAAATAACACACCTAAAAATTAAGTTTTTATCATCTTGATCTGGAACATACATGAAAAGCAAGGTGTTTACATATTACTGCTTTTAATGACCAGTTTTGCTATTGTAATCATATTGTGTTGAGTTTTCCATAATGGGTTGCACTGTGCCAAAGAAACAATAACAATTAGGTGAATGGCAGAATGTTGATTGGATATCTCTGTGATCAAGAAGTAGTTCAAAGAACCACAACATTATCACAGTTTCACTAAATTAACATTGTAATAGAATGGCAAAAAGCTTATTCACAATCATAATTAAACCATATCAATTAACAAATAAAAAAAAAGTCAGAATGAACACTAGCAACACTTTTGCAGCAAAAAAGTGAAATTAAAAGTAGAAGTTGGATCAGACAAATGATAGTACCTGATTTGAGATCGATATATTATGATTATGTTAAAATATCACAGTTCTGATCATGGAATCGTGTTGAAAATCAAATAAGTAAAAGGGACTCGGCAATTGTTGCTACCGTCGGCTGGACTGGGAAGAGAAGAAGGAAAGGAACGGCTGAAGTCAAGGAATATGATAAGACGGCAACTGATTCAACTGAATATGGTAATTGGGTTTTCATTTATTTTTTTCCTTTTAATTTTTAACTAGAGTTTGTATGAGTGGTTAAAAGTTCATTAAAATTGAGGGTCCCATGATATCCAACTCAGCCTCCATATCATTTTGTGACTTTTGTTTTGTGGGCATTTTGTGCCCCTAATATTACCCCAATTAAATTTGTAGGTATATAATTATAAAGGGCAATGCTAGGGCCTAGGCGCATAAGACAAAGACTTGGGTGAAACCGTCTCACCTTGTGAGACGGATCCACTCATGGATCATCCATGGATCATGCCCACAATCCGCCAGCCTAACCCGCCCAGCTATCATCTTTGTCCTCCCAGCGCGCGACACGTGGCGCCTTTAAAAAAAAAACATTCAATAACTTTAAAATACTATATCTTGAGATTTTGAAGTCAATTTTTTTTTATAAAAATACTGTTGTGTTTGTCTCAACGAGACGAACAAAACTAGTTAGGTCATGATGTGGTTTGATTTTTATTTTTTTTAAAAAAAAAATAACACACAAAAAAAGTGAGCTGCTCGTCTCCTGAGATGCAACAATATGCTCTGATAAAAGTAACAGTTTCATCTTCAAAAAGTAACACTTTTACTATCAAATGTAACAGCAGTTTTGCAAATAAAATTAAATAGTTTGATAGTTTTTGTGGTTAGAAAAAGTAATATTTGAAGGGTAACAGAGTGCATATATGATTATAATTTTCTATATAAATGAATGTAACATTTTTTTTAGTAAATGTTACTCCCTCCGTCTCAAAACAGATGTCGTTTTGAGAGTTAATTTTTGTCTCAAAATACTTGTTTCACGATTTTCAAAGCTTTTTTAATGTTCTATACCAATTATACCCTTAATAATGATAGTGAACTATCTCTTACCTAACCAGTTCATTACCCAAGTAGTTGAATTATTTTAGAGGTATTTGAGACTTCTTCACATGCATTAATGAAATTTCTTAATATGTGTGAAACACTCCAAAACGACATCTATTGTGAGACGGAGTGAGTACTTTTTTTCTTAAAAAAAGAGAGTAAAAATTTATATATATAATCTGATTTGCATTTCTATTGAATGTAAAACCCTAGAAAAGTGTTACAATTGAAAAAAAAATGTTACATTCATTTATTATAAAATGTAACATTAGTTTTAGTTGTCAATCTTATGTTATCTTTAATCTATCTCAGCAAAATTGTGGTACATTTTTTAAAAACAAAAGTGTTACATATGACGAAAAAAATGTTATATTTCTTTATAAAAAGTGTTACTTTTGCTGGCAAGCAAAAAATGGCAGGAAAAAAAAGTTGGAGGGCAAAAAATAAAATAAAATAAAATAATAATAAAAAAAGAGGCTTGGCTTGGCTGTGACGTGAGACGGTGTTACAGGAGTCCAGCCGGGGCACAAAAGAATTTCACAAAATGAGGTGACAATATTTTATTGGTTGAATCGATAGTGGACCTGACACACTCTAATTAAAAACACCAATAAAATCATGACACATCATTTTGTAAGCCCAATTTTGTGGCACTTTTTTGTGACTTTATATTTACCCAATTATAAATTATACAATATAATACTCCATCCGTCCCAACACAAGTAGGAATTCTTTCCTTTTTAGGCAGTCCCAAAAATAATTGAGACTGCTTAAAATGAAATGTTTTAATATATTTATATTCAATCAACCCCACCATTTAACCTCATTCACTCTCTCTCTTCATTTTCCAACACTCAATTTATTCAACCAACGCTACTATTTACCCAACTCATTCTTTCTCTTCATTTTCTGCCACACATACACTACTTTTCTCTTAATTATTGTGTCCACTCCTCTATTTCTACTTGTGCTAGAACGGTGAGAGTATATTTCAAAAGTACAAGGTCACATCTGTAGATCAAAATAAATAGGGGGAAAAAATAATTAGGCAGTTTTCATTTGACATCGGCACAAGTTTTCATTTGACATCGGCACAGGCACAGCCAAACCAAAGTTTGGTTTGATACGAAGGTCGCTATGGAATGGAAGTTTAGAAAGAAAAAAATGAACCTGCCAGAGGAAAAGGAAGAGATAACAAAGTAAACTACTCTCCCTGTCTCAATTGAGCGTCTATTTTCAAGAAATTTTTGTCCCAAAATGAGTGTCTTTTTTTTTTTAACTTAACTTTGTCTCTAAATGTTTTTTTTTCGAATTTTTTCACCGGTCTCTTTATACGTGCAAAACTAAATGTTTGAAAATGAGATTACAAGATTATATATGAATCTTTGCCACCAAAATTGTACAAAAAGTTTGATTTTCAGATGTCCCTTAAAATGAAATTTGGACACTCATTTAGGGACAGAGGGAGTAATATTTGTTGTCTTGAAATAAATATCGAATTAAATTTATGAATTGCTTTAAGTAATATCTGGTATCTTATTTATCATTGTAAAATTATATTAGAAGTAATTTTTTTTTTTATCTTTTTGCTTTGTAGAAGTGAAAATCTCGAGAAAAACTTGTTTTACACTCGTTTTAGTGTAAAACATGTTTTTATCCCTTAATGTAAAGTAAAATCTCTTAATGTAAAACAGGTTTTCCATATTTTTAGTGTTAAAACAAGTTTTTTATGAGACTGACTATATATATTACTCCCGTCTGAAAATGAATGTTTAAAAAAATCAAATTTATACATATCAAAATATATTTATTTATTTATTTCGTTTTGGAACCCAAAGCGTATTTATAATGTTTCAACAAATATATAATCATGAATTAATAATGTCTAAACATTTTTTGTTTTATCTTTAATAAGTGTGTTTTTTTTTTTTTTTTTGAAACAATCTTTAATAAGTGTGTTAAGTCAACGAAAAAAGGAATTTTATATTGGGACGAGTGAGTAGAGAGAGGAGTAAGTCTAACTCCAAATCATTTGATCTTTGAGTACAGCTTTAAGATTTGCAAGTGGCATAAACTAAATTAATTTAGCGTAATGAATTAAGTTTTCTAATTTTGAGGTATGATTTGTATTCACATGCTCACTCCGTACCATACTTTATCACTACTTATTTTCATTTTAAACATCTCATACTTATTGCTACTTACAAAAAATATTTATTTTTCTATTTCCTACCTTCTTACAACAACTATCTACCAACTTATTTTTTCTCTCCTACCTACCCACTCACAATACTTACTTTTCCAACATACTCCATCTGTCCCAAAACACCTTGCACACTTTTGAGGATGCTCGGGATTTAAGGAATGAGTATATATATTCAAAAGTATTGTGAGTGGAAAAGATGTTGTGAGTGTGATAAGTTGAGTGAGATTTAAAAGTGGAGCTCAAAAGTAGGTGTGTGAGTATGACAAGTTGGGTAGAGAGAATATAAAAACAATATATTTTAAACATTTTAGGAAAATGGACTTACTAATGGGACACCAAAAAAGGAAATATGTGCAAGGTGTTTTGGGACGGAGGGAGTATTTCCTTAATCCACGTGCATTCTCATATTTAGTAGTAATAAGTATGGAACGGAGGGAGTAAGCCTTAATTTTCAACTAGTGCTATTGCTAATTAATTGTATGGCCTTTGAGGTAAACTTTTGAATTCACATGTGCCTTAATTTGTAAAGCAGAAGATGCAAGTAACTTCTAGGTTTTGGTTTCTCCATAATTCTTCACTACTCCATGCATCCATATATCACTTCTAGGTTTTGGTTTCTTCATATACTCCATTGCAACTAAATTGCCGTACTGGGCGGGCTCATGAGTGGGCTTTGGCCCAATGTCCAGGAACTGCGAGATTCAAAATCAAACCTACCTTTGAATAAATAGTACTCCCTTCGTCCTTTGTTCCGGAAAGTTGGTGGTTATTTTTTCATTCGTCCTGTGTTCCGGAAAGTTGGTGGTTATTTTTTCATTGTTATTGCGAATGAATTTTGAGCAATAATTTAGGTTATTTTAGTTATGCTAATAAAAAATTATAATTTGTTATTGATACACTATTATAAATACTATCACTATCAATTTTAATTATTATTAACATTGTCAAAAGTTGCTCAAAATTCATTAGTAATGACAACGGAAAAAATGAGTACTACTATATACAAGGCATGGATTTTACAAGGCATGGAGAAATGACCAAAATACCCTCATATATATACTGAAGAAAAAAAAATTCCCCTCTTTCCCCATTTCAACAGTTCGTCTTCTCCCTCCCTCTCTCTCTCTCTCTCACGGCGACATCCATCCACCGGCACCTCAACAATCCGACCACCACCACCATACACAACCGGGAAATGAAGACAAACCTCCCTATCACCGGTGGAAAGTCCGGAGCCATCTCTTCTACCGCCGCTCCAAAAGTAATCCTAATTTCTAAACCTAAATTTCAATTTGAAAACCCAACTATAATTTCTAAACCTAAATTATATAATGCTTAAATGTTGTGGAAACCTATCCAAAATGGTTCTAATTGTGATTTGGTAACACAAATTGGGGTTTTTTGTTTGAATTGGTTACGAATTTGTGGGTGTATAATCTGGACATGTTGAGGTGTGTTTCGTATGAACACACACGAGATGCTTGTCCACATTTCGTGTGCCAATACACGAAATGTTGGTGAGCATTTCGTGTTTAAGCACACGAGATACTTTCCACATTTCGTATATTAGAACACGAAATGTAAATTGATTCATCAATTTACATTTCGTGTGCTAATACACGAAATGTGGACAGGTATCTCGTGTGCGTAAACGCGAAATGCTAACCAACATTTCGTGTATTAGCACACGAAATGTATACTGATTCTTGAAAAACTAGAAATGTTGCTTATTTATTGTCTCTTATTTATTTTTTTGTAGGGACGTAAACCTGCGACTGCCTCTAATAGAAAGAGGAAGGCCGAGGAGGCAGCTGCAGTTAGAGGAGATGCACGTACCAAAAAGAAGCACGACAAGAATGTCTTGATTGAGAAGGTTGTGGAAGATGAGACAGATAGTGAGGGTACAGATTCTAGTACGGGGTCGGAAGAGGATTCATCTTCTGGTACTCGTTCCCGAGGTGCATCTGTGCATGAGGCACAGGATTCTGGTGATGAGGAGGAGGTGGAGGTGGAGGAGAGTTTATCCGTGAGGCCTCGCAAGAGGCGGGAGGCACGGGCCAGAAAGGGGAAAGGGGCTAAGGATGAAAAGTGGGAGCTTAAGAGTAATCCCGGTGGCGGCCCGGAGGTGGTTGAGTTGTTGTACGGGTTTGGTCATCACCGAGCCCGTAAGATCTGGGAGAACGCCACTTGTGAGCCGGTGTTGAAGCGGCAAACCAGGCAGCAGATTCTAGATAAGTAAGTATACGATTTGTTTATTAAATAGTTTTATTATTTGTTGTTAGTGTTTAAACCTCCTCTGTTCCAGAAAAAACAGTCCCATTTTGACTTTTGTTTTTTTTTTTTTTTTAAAAAAGGGACTGTTTTCTGAAACAGATGGAGTATTAATTTTAATGTTTTGTTTGGAATCAACAGGTTCTCGCCTGCTTCTTTACCGGAGGATGATAGAGCTTAGTGGGCTCGTGTGAGCGTACGGGCCTCCATTGCCTACATGATGCTACCATTCGCCGGCCTAGCATGGCGCTCCTAACGGCGTTTGTGGAACGGTGTCTCCCGAGACCAATACCTTCCACATGCCGTGGGGGGAGATGACGATCACTATGCATGACGTCACTCATATCCTAGGTATATTCTTGTTTGTTGTATATTTTTTTTATCAATTTCATAAATTTTATCAATTTCATAAATTTTATCAATTTTATTAATTATTTCATTTTCAATTTATAGGTATCAGCTGTTCAGGTGGCCCTGTTCAGGGTCTATCTCGTGTGTTTATACACGAGATACTATAAAACATGTCATGTAAATACACACGATATATGCTTTTTTCTGGTAATTATATCGTATGAACAATACACGAGATATAACGTTTAATTTCATGTGTTGTTCATACGAAATGTCTTCACACATGTCGTGTATGACCACACGACACACCTTATCATAAAAAAAATTATAAATAAATGTGGTAGGTTATATGATATTGTATGATGTTGGTTCAATCTTATATGTAATCATTGTTTGTTTTCCAACTTATTATAACAAGAAACATATAATCTTTTTTAACAAATATGATAATTTCAAATATATAATCTTGAGTAGTTGGTATTCCTCTAATGTACAACTTATCATTAACCTCGTTTGGTAAATCATCGAAACAACTTAACTCGTTATATAACATGTTTAATTAACTCATTATATATAATCTTGATTAGAAATATAACACCATAATTCATTAATTTAACATAGTATATGCACATCATAACATCGTTTGTTAGTTGATAAATAAAGTGGTATCACTTTAACCTAATGAATGTGATAGGTTATATATGATATTGTATTATGCATTATAACATGTTTAATTATCTCTTTAAATATAATCTTGATTATAAACATAACACCACAATCATTTGTTAGGTGATTATAAATAAAGTGGCATCACTTAAATGTGACAGGTTATATGATATTGTATGATTTAATATGACGTTTGTTACTTGTCATGTCTAAGTGTATAAATTTTGCTCAATTAACAACACAATTCAATAATCTAACATAGCATATGCGTATCATTAACATCATGTTGCAAATCATCGAAGAACATCTTCATTTGGACATGTCGTGTGAATATACACGAGCATATGGCAATATATCGTATGACTTAATACGACATGTGTGACACAACATGTCTTATAAACTATACACGACCTGTTCATATTCATGTCGTGTATGTTTGTACGACATATTATAGTATTACTCGTATAAATGAACACGACTAAACATTTTATACAATTGGTATATCTCGTGTGTTTGTACACGACAAAAAGCCTTCAAGTCGTCCTTTTGCACACGACACGCGAAGGGTAGTTTTGCCATTATTGATGCCTTGTATATAGAATTTACCGGAAAAAATGACTAAGTTTCCCAGAAAACCCGGAGAAAGGTATATTGTTGTCCCCAACTGATGAGTGTCTAACGTTAAACATTGCAACTTTTTTTTTTTTTTTTTTTTTTTTGACAATGTCCACGCCATAAAAAGGCAAGGAGATTAAACATTGCAACTTTACCTCGTGACTTATGATAACAATAATTTAGAGGATTGCAATATTGTTTTTGACTCCCTCTTTAATAAAAAAAAAAAGAAAGAAAAGAAACCAATAAATTAAATTAAAGAGGGAGTCAAAGCTCCTCCTATTAAATGTTAGGGGAGCTTTGACGAGTTGAAAACGAATTGATGGGCACCTAACTAGATGAATGATGAGTCCAAATCTATATATATATATATATATATATATATATATATATATATTAAAGTTGGCCAAAAGAGCAATGAATTGATATGTGGATAAACAATGGAAAAAGCTTGTATTTGGAGAAGCCGCATCAACAATATACTAATAAATAATTGACTTTTCATTTTCTTTTCATTAGCTAATACTATTAGCTAATACTCCCTCCGTCTCACTATATTTGGTCACAAGACAAAATTTCGTAGTTTAAGAAATCTCAATTAATGACTTGTTCAATTTTTAAATTTCCTAGTATACCCTTCTTTAATAATATGTACGTGAGAATTTGTGCCTTGTTTTTATACTAACTATTATTAATTAGCTTGCAAGATGTTAAACTTAATGAAGGGCATAATAGGAAAATAATGTATAAATTTACATTGGTTTTATAAGTGGCCAAACAAAATGAGACAAACAAAAATAAAAATATGGCCAAACATAGTGAGACGGAGGGAGTAATAATAGTTACTATAAAGGGTAACTATAATAGTTTACTATTATAATTAACTATATTAGTTAACTATTACTATTATTAGTAATAGCTATTATTATAGTTACCTTATGTAGTAACTAATAGTATTAGCTAATGGTATTAAGCAAATAACAGTTAAATATTAATAATAAGAGTATTAGTTAATTATAATAGTTATTATATAAGTTAAATATTAATTTTTAATATTAATTAATCATAATAGTTACTATATCAATTAACTATTACTATTAATAATATTAGTTTATTATAATTATTATTATTCCCCCCGTCTCAGTTTAAAGTTCTTACTTTCCTTTTTGGTGTGTCCCAATTTATATTTAACTATTATAATTAACTATTAAATAAAAATAAAAATTACTATCAATAGTATTAGTTAATCGTAATATTTTCTATATATATTAATTATTACTATTAATAGTATTATTGGTTAATCATAATAGTTACTACATAAGTTAACTATTATTATTAATAGTATTAGTTAATCATTATACAATAAATGTTAATATTTAATATTAATAGTACTCGCTCCGTTCGAGAGTAAGAGTCCTACTTTCTATTTTTGTCGTCCCACTAAAAGTCTATTTTCTAAAAGGACAAATGATGAGAAAGAATGAATAGCGTTTTGGACAATTATACCCTCAACACATTTGCAATGTTTACCAATTTTCTATGTGTATTTAATAAGTGTGTACAAACAAGATAGGACTCTTACTCTAGGGCGTATGGAGTATTAATTAATTATAATAGTTAATATAGAGGTTAATTATAACTATTAGTATTATTAGTGAATAATAATAGTTATATATATGTTAATAAGTAGAATTAATAATATAAGTTAATTATAATAATTATTTTAATTATTACTAAAAAATTAACACAAAACCAATCAATTTATTATTCCCTCCCATTCATTCTCTCTCCTAATTTACTTTTACACTCACAGCACTTGCTTTACTTCCATCATTTCTTAATCTCCGTGCAAATAGGAGGTAGACTCTTACACCGGGACGGAGAGAGTGATATTTAACCATTATAACTAACTAATACTATTAATAGTATTAGTTAATTATAATAGTTAAATATAATTGTTAACTATAATAGTTACTATATAAGTTAATTATTATTATTAATAGTATTAATTAATCATAATTGTTACAATTTATATTAACTATTACTATTAATTATATTATTTAATCATAATAGTTAATATATATGTTAATAATACTATTAATACCATTAAGTTTTTTAAATATTCATACAACAAACTTAAATATACTTCTAAATTAATTAAAAAACATATTTATTACAGCTATGTACAATCAAAGCTATGAAAATGTTTTGATTAATTTAAAATATACATATATTTTTAAATGAAATTATTATGATATTTTATCAATTAAAAACATCAAAATATGAAAATACAAAAACATTAACGGAATAGATTCCCGTGTGGAGCACGGGTTACCGACTAGTTCACAGTAATATAACCCAATTTTCTACTTGCTTCACCTTTTCTTTATTTTATGATAACAATGAGTTGGTTTTGGGGGAAACTAGTTTCCCCCTAATGTTAAAAAAAGACCGGTTTTGACAAGCAATAATGAACCAAACTTCAACCTTTTTTAAACCGGTTCGGTCCAACATCTCGCTCATTAACAAATTTTGGGCATAAAACGTGAAAAACACTAGTAGCCGCCGACTGTTCCCTTCTTCCGCAATCTCTCTCTTTTTCTCTGTTTCCATC
This sequence comes from Campanula takesimana, assembly GCA_026119855.1. Lineage (NCBI taxonomy): Eukaryota > Viridiplantae > Streptophyta > Magnoliopsida > Asterales > Campanulaceae > Campanula > Campanula takesimana. The sequence continues at coordinate 27,878 of JAOWBW010001147.1, read as the reverse complement.
TCTCTACCGCCATTGCAGACGAGATGAGCTTAAAAAAAACGATTGAAAAGGTATGAATCTTTACAAGTTTGTTCATCAATTATCACATTTTTTTTAATTTGAAATTGAAATTGATATTCGAATTCTCTAACTGATCTAATTGAAATTGATTTTCTCCTTATAGAAGATGGATATGGAGATGGAGACAGTAGATCACAATGTCATTGAACCAGAGGAGAGTGAGATTGAAAAAGACAATGAAGATCAATTTGAAGAGATGGATATCTTCATTTGACTCAAAAACACCAAATCTACACTTAATTTGAATCCTGTAGTCGTTTGCTGCTCAAATTGAAATGGAGATGTTCAAGCTGCTCAAATTGAAATGGAATTGATTTGGTGTAACTTGTTGTTTTAATATAGTAACTTGGTGTTTTGGTATTGTAACGTGATATTTTACTACAGTAACCTTTTATTTTATTAGTGCAGCCTGGTGGATAATCAAGTTATGTTGTATCAGATATATACTTGGTGTTTTTGTAATGTAACTTGGTTTTTTAACAAGAAAACTTGATATTATATAACCATGCATTTTTATTGAAATAAGCTTTTTAAACATCAGCTTATAATATAACTTGGTGTTGTTTTAGTATAGTAACTTGGTGTTTTAGTATTGTAACTTTATGTTTTAGTACAGTAACTTGATGTTTTATTAGTGCACTTGGTGGTTAATCAAAAGTATGTTGTATCAGATATATACTTGGTATTTTAATAGTATAACTTTGTGTTTTAATAAACAAACTTGATATTAGCAGTTTGAACATGAACTTTCAATACAACCGAATACGCATGTTTAGGCATAAAAAACATCAAGTTAATAACTTAAAACAACAAGTTTAGATTTCAAAACAACAAGTTACAATTTCACTGACTAACACCCTTTCTAGACCTAGTTTGCTGACATATGTTGCATTCGAACTACCAGCTTTCTTCCTCTTCTTCTCCTCGTTGTCTTTGCTCCCAAAAACTTGTCAATGTGATCATGTTTGATTGCAGGAAAGTCTTCAATTTTATTCAACAAAGACTCCTTTTATGTTTAAATCACTGAGTAACAAGTACCAAACTCAAAATACCTAATCAAGCATCACAAAAACCAAACAAAAATGTTTGAAATCAACACAATAAGCGAACAAAATAGACTGAGAATCAAGCGAAAAAAAAAAACATGAAATCAACACATACCTCCATCACGCCACTCTTATTCTTCAATACAGATCTCTTTGTTGTAGGCTTCACTATTGATTTCATCCTCATTCTGCTTTAAATCAAACTGTAGTTTGCTTCAAATAGAGTGAAATTAACGAACGAACAACGACAATCAAAAATCGCTTTAAAATCGAGAGAAATTGACGACCATACGACGAACTTACGACAGTAGTTTTCACTGGTTAGGTTTGAGAGAGAGAGAGAGAGAGGGGAAGAGAGAAAGAAGAAAAGTTGTTTTTCACGGTTTACAACAAAGGTGCGTGGAATTGTTTTGTGAACCGGTTCTTAAAGAAGCCGACTTACATACCTAGTTCCAAAACCAGTCTTTTTTTAAGTTAGGGGGAACTAGTTTCCCCCAAAATTTTGTGGATAACAATATTCAGTTCCAGTAAACAAATTTTCTTCCTTGCCAAGATTAATGATGTTTCCTACCAAATTACTCACTCGCAGTCACAGCTATCTTCATAATTATAAACAAGAAAAACTACCATCAACGACTCTCTATCATAATCATACATAAAGAAATTTGGAACCGCTTTTGCCCGATCGGCTGATTTTGACATTTTATGGTCAACAAAAATGAACTTTGATCAAACATTAGTGTTAATTTAATCATTCTAATGAAATTCTAAAATTTTTTAATTGATTAATCATAGGTGATTTACCAATAACACATTTTAGAATTTTGTTGTGATGATTAGATTGACACTAATGTTTAGTCAAAGTTTAATTTTATTGACCATAAAAAAGTCAAAATAAAACTATCTTTCAGGGATAGAGGAAGTATTAAACCGTGAGACATGTGACATTTTCTTTTAAAAATTTGAGATCATTCTAAAACAAATTAAAAAAATTCACATATTAGGAGGTGATCAGGGGTAAAGTAGGAGTTGCGCCCATTGAGGATAAAATGAGGGAGCATCGTCTAAGGTGGTTTGGTCATGTGAGACGGAGACCGTGTGATGCACCGATTAGGAGGCCTGAAGAGTGGAGAAGTGATACAATGGCGAGGGGTAGGGGAAAACCTAGACAAACTTGGATTAAGGTGATTGAAAATGATATGAGTTTACTCGGAGTGGATGAAGATGTGGCGTTGAAGAGGCCGGAGTGGAGGGCGAAGATTCATGTGAATGATGGGGGTTGATCGTACTTTTATTATTATTATTTATTTATTTATTTGTTTTATTTTATTTCTCCATCTTTTTCCTCTCTTTCTCTCTCTCTCTGTAACACCCCAACTTTTCACTACTATTAAATAATAACTTATTTGAATAAATCCCCAATTCAGAATGCCCCAACGGCTACAATTAACCACAATTCAAACTTTAACTGACATTCAAATCCAAACGGCTAGTACAAGTCACTAGCTCAAACGGTAACTAACGGAAAATAAAGACTAGAACTTAAACGCAGCGGAAAACATAACTATTAACTAACTTCTTCCAAAGGTAACTCTTATGTCGCCAAAACTTTGCGACTCTTGACCTGCTTATTTATAACCTGGAAAGAAATAAGAATGGAAGGAATGAGCGAACAATGCCCAGTAAGTTCATACGGGATCCCCTCGGGTACTAAGAGGAGATAACCGAAACGAACGGTAACAAAGAATTAACAACGAAAGGATAACTCAATGATCAAACAACCACTCAGTTTGAAAACATTTAACTTGATGAAAATCAATTCATTACTTGAAAACATGTGGCTTCAGAGACAGTTTTCAAAATCACAACTTTTACACACACTTTACTTATCTTTACTTTACTTTACTTCACTTTACTTCATTTAGGGATTAAGCACGCGCTGTACCCAGGGCTCGGGTTTCTACTGACCGCACCCAAAATCGGTATATCATGATAACCTACGTTACTTCATCAAGCAACGCAAAGGGGTCCACATGTTCAACTTAGAACTATGGATAACTGTAAGGGTCCACTTATCCGTTTCGGGATTATGGATAATTGTAGGGGTCCACTTATCCGTTTCGGGATTATGGATAACTGTAGTCACTTTACTTATTATAAAAATTCACTTTAAAGAGCTTTTACAAAACAAAGCTTAACTTTACAAAACTTTACTTGATCACTTTTTAAAAGGTGTACATCTCACTTAGACACCAAGATCACAAAGCAAATCATACTCATGATAACCCAATTGAACAACAACAATATCAATAGGGTGGATAACAAAGGACGGTAACAATCGCAGAACGGAATAGTTATTAAAAGACTATCTAGCCACGCAGATAGTTTACTTTATAAAGACAGAGATTGGGAATCCTAACAAAGGATTGAGAACAATTACACAACTAAGAGCGTAATCCCTTACCTTAGCCTTGCGTTAACTCTTCTTGCACAACCACGCGCACGTATCTACAATCAAGCGAAGTAACTATCTTAGACAAAAGTAATACTTTCTACTTCCGTCCCCGAAGTACATTACTTTACTTTTTATTAACCTACGAGTTGTATTCTTTAACTCCTTATTAATATTGGTATTCACTCTAGGGTTTGTACTATACAATAAACTACTACCCAAAATGTCCTTTAAGATTTACTAACATACCTTTAGGGTTTTTATTAATCAATTCCCCACTCTCAATTTCACTATATGAATTACACACACTGATTTCACACTTTCTACACACACTTACTGAGTACACCCACTTACAGACACACCCACTCACTCTGATGCACACACTCTGGTACACCCACCACTCTGATGCACCCCACACACACTGAATACACTTCCAGAAACACACACAACCTCACGCACACACACACACCAGTAACCAAACAGACACACGCACACACCCACAACATTACACAGAAAAAAGGCCGCACATACATACATACACCCACACCCACAATCATTCTTCTTCCTCTTCTTGATTCAATTCAACCCAAACCCTAGTTCATCATAATTTTTAGGGTTCTAATATCAATCCATGGCAATAAAGAAAAGTTTAAGAAGATGGGTTTACCTTCTAGGTTGGTTTTTCCCATCCTTTCTTTCTCCCTTCTCTTTCCCGATCTCTCTCTCTTTCCCGGCTTCACAGTGTCGCCGCCGCCCTCTCTCTTTTCTGCGGCAACTTCTCTATCTCTCCTTCCGCTCTTTCCTTTCTTTTGCGGTGGAAATAATAAAAGTTAGGGTAGGGTTTTAATTTATACTCCTAAGCTCAAAGAATCACAATTGGGCTAGGATTTTAACTAGTTATTATTAAATGAAGACTTGGGCCTACTACTTAACCCAACGGACTCATTTTAATTAAAGAAGTCCATCCAATTAAAAGATGGAAAATCGGGTTATTACACTCTCGCTCTCTCTCTCTCTCTCTTCCTTTTATCACGATGACATATGAGGATTCATGTTAGCCGACCCCAAATTATTTTGGGACTAAAGCTTTGTTGTTGTTGTTGTTGCATTACAACCCTACATAGGGATGTGACATTTAATCATTCTAAAACATGTAAAGCTGTCATTTTGTGGTCCTTGGTGTATTACACATGATCCAAAAAGTTTTCAAATTTGAAAAGTTTTAGGAAATTCATTTTTGGACTGAGGGAGTAACATTTTGTGTCAACTATTACTCTTAAATTATCCATGTTTGATAAAAAGGATCACAATTTTTTATTTTTTTTGTGTGTAATTCCTCGGCCCCGCCTAGGCGCTAGGCCCGGGTCCACCACCTAACGGCCGCCTATCGATTTTTAGAACATTGATTAGTACCAATAAAAAAAAATCAATAAACTTCATCAAATAATGCTCACTCTGTCTCGAAAACTTACTCCTTTTGAGCAATGATTTAAGCTAAATTTAATTATCGTAATGAAAATTTAAAATTTGTTATTAACACACCATTATAAATACTATTAATATCAATTTATAGATTCTCATTAGTAAAATTAAAAGTAGCCTAAATTATTGCTCAAAATTCATTCGTATTAAAAAAGGGACTAACTTTAGTATGACCAATTCAGAAAGCTCACTCTGACAAGTACACAACTGAAATTTTATACTGTACTATACATGAAGGTAAATATACCTCCTAATAAAAAAAGTGTTCTATACAACAATCAGCAAAACACACATAAATCAATGAATGGACAACATTCAAAAAAATAAAAATAAAAAATAGAAAACAATCTGCCCTCATATTACAAAAAACCTGATCTTGATCATTCCTCTGCACATTGACCTAACATGTTCACATTCATCCTTAAGCTCAAGCACTGTCTAGCCCTGAAAATCCATACAATAAAATTAGCATTTGATTGGTTCAAATTTCATCTGCCCTCCCCAATTTGATCAGACCAAGAAAGTGACATGGAAGAAGACACACCTTCTCTTATCTCCCCAAATGTTGGATGTGATCCATAACTCAAATTTCTTGAATATTTAGCCCACATTTCCTTGGATTTCATCCTCTCTAACAAGTATGTGTCCATGTCTTCCCCTTCAGATTCATCAACCTCATGCTTCCTTTCTAATGCCTTCACAACTTGTCTCATCGTAGGCCTAGCGCTTGCATCGGGGCACACGCATAACAACCCTAAATTTAGGACCTTTTCCGCTTCCTCCTCATCAAACCCTTTTTGACCCCTAATTCTCTCATCAAGGGCATTAAGCAATTCTCCTCTCTTCATTAGCTCGATTACCCAATTTATTAATGGCTCCTTTCCTTCCTCTATAGGTCTCCTCCCACACATTACTTCCAAGATCAAAACCCCGAATCCAAAAACGTCTGTGTGTATTGATGCTCGTCCGGTCTTGACCACTTCTGGTGCCATGTACCCTACGGTCCCAACCACTCGAGTCGTGCTAGCCACTTCACCATGCTCGTGCATTCGGGCTAACCCGAAATCTCCCAACCTTGCATTCATATCTTTGTCTAGTAACACATTGCTAGACTTGATATCTCTATGTAAAACCTTAGCCTCCCACCCTTCATGCAAGTAAAAGATCCCTGAAGCCACATCTTTCAAAACTTTAATCCTGTCTTCATAACTCAACACCTTACTCTCATCACAATCAAATAACCATTTATCCAAACTCCCATTTTCCATATAATCATACACTACAATCAAACTACCCCTTTCTTTCTTACACCAACCTCTCAATCCAACCAAATTTCTATGCTTTAGCCTTCCGAGACTCGAAACCTCAGCCAAGAATTCCCTCATACCTTCATTGTTATCATGTGAAATTCGCTTTACCGCCACCTCTACCCCTCCTATAACTCCTTTATACACCTTCCCATTCCCTCCAATCCCAATCACATTCTCATCAGAAAAACTCTTTGTTCCAGACTCAATCTCTTGATAAGGAATTCTATGAGGCCAGTACTCCAATTCCCAATCCTCCATTTCAGCTCTCTCCTTAGCTCTCCTCCTTCTACGCCTAATCAAAACAAACAAGACCACAGCACAAGCAACCACAACAAAGAAAACCCCAACTGTAATACCTGCAATGAACCCTGCAGACTGAAAAATCGATTCTCCGGGAAGAACAAACGATGGCAAATCCCTAGTGTTCAACCCTTCACTGAAGGAAAAATTCGAATTACTAAAACTCCAACCCAAAATCTTGTGACCCTGAACCAAAGCCCCAGTAGCAGCAGAAAATCCAACATACATTTCATCCTCAAAAACATCAGTAAGATTCAAAGAAACATTCAACAAAGGCCTACTAGGCCTACTCATCCCAGCAGGCGCCATAGTCACATTAATCTGAAAATCGCTATAATCAATCCAAACCTGATAATTCCTCCCATTATTAAGCGGCAATCTCTCAAAACCCCCATCAGCCCAATACCCAGATTCATTAGCAGCAACAGAAGTAAGAGAATTCACATCAATTCCAACATGGTTGTCACTAATATCTCTAAATTCTTGATTCGAAAACACATCAAACTCAATTCCAAACACATGGTTGCTGGAATTCCCATCATTTGAGAAATTAAACAAACCCAGATTCTGAGCGGCGCTGGCGGTGACGATTCCGGTGTAGGGTGCGAAGAGGAAGACGATTCCGTGGCCGGGGAGCTGGTTCCGGCGGGGCGCCATGGCGAAGATGAAGGAAGTGGAAAAGGGGAGGACTTGGGATGAATTCTTGGTGGGGATTTTAGAAGGGTAGAGGGCACGGCCGATGGAGATAGGGGTGGCTTCAGTTAAGGTGAGGATGTTGGACTGGACGGTGGCGTTGCCGTAGAGGGAGACGGAGGAGGAGTTGAAGGAGTTGAAGATGAAATCTATGGAGGTTGTGGGGTGGAATTGGAGAAAGATGAGGGTGGAGATTGTAAATATGAGGAGGTGGTGTTTGAAGAGCTTCTCCATTGCAGGATGTGAAACGGGAAAGAAAAGCTCAGAGGAAAGAGATTTTGGGATTGGCCAAATTATAAATGTAAAGTACTACTTTATTTATTTCTTACCAAAAATGTTTAAGAGCGATTTTTTATAAAAAATTTAGTTAGGTAGTCCGCCCGCCTCTAAATACTTGGGCTTGTTTTTTGGTAGTATGATGATAAGATTAGCCTGTATTAATAGTTGGAAGATTATTAATAGTTGGAAGATTATTAATAGTTGGAAGATTATTAATCTATTTTTTTTATGGGTAGATATGAAGAAGGTTGTATTAATAGTTGAAAGATTATTAATCCATTTTTTTTATGGGTAGATATGAAGGAGGTTAAAGGGGATAAGATTGGATAAGAAACTTATTCGAATTGTACTTAGGATAATTTATCGGATTGCATTTAGTCTACCAAACACCAAAATTAATGGACTAATAATCATATCCAGCTCTAATCAGACTATCAAGCGAGCCCTTGATGTTTTAAAATTTTAAAAAAAATAATAAAACAATTATTTATCTAATAGACTATATTACCTTGAAAATTTCAAGTATCAATGTTATTTAATGTTTTTACTACTCCCTCCGTCAATAAAATTTCGTAGTTTAAAAAGCTTCAATTAATACCTTGTTCAAATTTTATATTTTCTATTATACCCTTCTTTAATAGTATTAATTAGGATGTATGTGCATGAGAATATGTGCTTTGTTTTTATACCAACTAGTATTAATTATTAAACTTAAATAACGGTATGATAGGAAATTAATGAATAAATTTACATTGGTTTTAAAAGTGGCCAAACAAAATGAGACAAATAAAAATAGAAATATGGCCAAACATAGTGAGACGGAGGGAGTATAATAAACTTCTAATTATATAAATATACTAAAACGGAAAATTTGATTAAAAAAACACATAAACTAAATAGTTAATTTGATTAAAACAAAGGAATTCATTTAAAATAAAAGAGTGTATTGAGATCAATAAATTAATTAAAAATATAATAATATTTTTAGTTTTTTCTTTTTACTAAACACCATTAATTTAATTTTAAAAAGATATGAGCCGTTAAATACAGCAGCATTTGTTCCGCCACACGCAATCTAAATCCATCACCAGCCAATTTAAGCAAAGACAAAGAAAGTCAAAGAAGGCGAAGGTGTGGAATAAAATACTCCCTCCGGACTCAATTATAAGCAACAAAAGTGGTTTTTTTTTTACCTAAATACAAGGAACTCTAAGGGATTTCAAGACTATTTAATACTCTCTTACCAAAACTGCCCCTATTTAATTATTCATTTTCAAATACAAGTGCACATTTATTACACATTTAATATGAGGATATATTAGTAATTTTAACATATTTTTATTATAAAATCAAGACAATTAACTAACTTAACTACTTTCTTAATAGGTGTGATTTTAGTTATTTTTGCTTATATTTGGGACCGGAGGGAGTAAGAAGATACTGTAAGTTGGAAAATGGAAGGAAAGTGTGTTTCTGCTTTCTTCTGCACCCGGAACCGCTTCACCCATTTTAGCTTCACCCCTCCACCCAACGTCTCCGATCAAGGTCACATAGGCGAACTCATCATCTGTGCGCTAAGAAGATTTCAATTTTTTTTGGGTCCTATCGAGCTCGGACACATCTCATCCGTCGAACACAAAATTCAATGAGGTGGCTCTACCAGAGCCATTAGGTGGAGCGGTTCGAAATCCGCTTTTGTTGGCCAGACATGAGAAAGCAACTGCGGGGATTATTCAAGAAAGATGTAGATATATTTTTGACCACCATAGTATTGTTTTTTACACCTTTATCAAATTAGGCTAATTAGCTTTTACTACGTATTAATTTCTCCATTTCGAAATAAATACTCTTGATTTGACTATTCAGATTTATTATTATTATTATTATTATTATTATTATTATTACTATTATTATTATTATTATTATATTTTTTTAACATATGAACACTGGTTTCACTTGTCAGGTTTTATTAGTGCACTTTAAAGCCTAAAATATAGAAATGGTAGAACTTTTTTGGGATAATAAAAAATGGCAATTAGGAACATTATTTTGGGACAGAGGGAGTATCTACTTTTAATTTGGGTAGTCCTAAAATAAATATTTCTAAAAATAAGATTTAAAATTTGGTGATATCCTAAGTCGCCTTCATAAATGTAATTGTATGGAGTAGAGATCTTTTGTATCACTTTGTGTAGTAGCTTAAATGTTTAGATGACAAATCATAATGTCAATCTTAATAGCTATTAGCCATTGGATCATGTGTATTACACATAAAACGAGACATAATATCTGGACTCAATAGCATGAATCAAAATCAATTGACAATAAATCTGTCTCCTATTATAAAAATGAGAACGTTTATAAAGAAACATAACAAAAAACTTGAAAAAGATATTAACTTGTCCAATTTCTTAATACTTCCTGAAATCTCTTGTACTCTTTTTTTTTTTTTTTTTCTTTGGTCAGAATCTCTTGTACTCTTACTAACATATTTTGGATCGACTATTTGACTTACATGAACATAATAATGATAGTACTAATTTTTTTTGGGTCATAAAAATATTTGTATAGTATGTCATGTTCGTCAGTTCGTATGAGTTCATTAATAATTTACATTGTGACTTATGAGTATCATGAGATATAGTGTGTGTGTTAAGTAACCAACTCCTCTAAAACCTTAAGGTGTTAGAGAGGGCACCTACAATGTATATCAAGCTTCAACACTCCCCCTCACGTGTGACCCGGTGACACGTGGAGAGTTAACAAACATGCCACTTATCGGGCATCAACATAGTGCAATTTTTAGCACTCAATAATCCGGGTAATAATATGCAAGCGGAAGGATTCGAACCCCTGACCTTGCTATAACCAGAGCTCTGATACCATGTTAAGTAACCAACTCCTCTAAAACCTTAAGGTGTTAGAGAGGGCACCTACAATGTATATCAAGCTTCAACAGTGTGGAATTTGTAGTAATTTTATTGAAGGATGCATGTCTGTTTTTTTTTTTTTTCGACAGGTGCATGTCTGATTCAGTGGCGGAGGTAGGGCATAAGTTATGGGGGCAATTGCCCCCATTGAGTTTTCAAAATCAATAATTTAGTAGTGCAATTTTTGTAAAATATCGGTAAAATTAAGTGATTTAATGCAAATTGCCCCCATTGAATTGAAGTTTAGAAAAAAATACATTAGAAATGATTTTTGCCCCCATTAGTTAGTATATTTTTTTCAAACATATTTTGCCCCCCTTATAAAATAATCCTGGCTCCGCCACTTGTTTGGTTTGTTATTATTTGATACATTGGGGTAGTTGCATGATTCTTTTTGGCTTGGTATATATTCGATTTTTTTAATTATCTAATTACTTTGCTCCGAAAAAGCAGTCTCATTTAGTTTTAAGACTTTTACTATGATAATTAGGTTGATATCAATATTGAAAATGAAATGAGATTATCTTTTTTGTACGGAATTAGTATAATAGGGGAAGAAATTGACTACAAGTTAATGGACTTAATTTCGACTCTCTTAATCAATTTTTTTTACATCTGTTTTTAAAATACTAGTGTTACTCCCGTGCGATGCATGGGAGTTACTTATACTCACTCTTAATAAATTTAGGTAAATTGAATAAGAATGACATATTATAGCTGGAAAAAAATCATCTGAACAAAATATTGCTAGTGATACCATTAGTTTGGCCATGAAATGTATCGTTACATACTAATATCTTAAGGTTAGCTGCATCTCTAACGCAAGATAAGGCAACATATAGTTAACCATGACAAAACACAAATTTCATCAATAAAAATATTTCTAAAACTAAAATGAATTTATTTTAATATATTTTCTTTAAGAAAATTAACATAATTCAAAATACGACTATCTAATCTATAAACGTACATTAATATTAGAATAAATAATCAATATCATAAAATGACAAAAATTGCATCCGATAACCTAGAACAAAGTATTTAAACGTTCTACAACCGTAAAACTAAATAAACCCTAATTATATAATATATATATATATATATATATATATATATATATAAGTACAAATTAAAGATAATGACATATTTGACCTTATTTACCCAACTTTCCTAATTTGGAGGTTCATATGGGTCTCATTCTAAAAATGGAAAGACTTTCTTCATTTTATATAGTTATTTATAGTTATAGAAGTGTCTAATTTTATTTTTGATATTTAAGTTTCCTTTGATCAAATGTAAATTGGACATTCGATTGAAAATGGGTAGTGCTTATATTTTTTTTTACATTTATTTTGAAACGAATAGAGAATAAATAATATATTTATATAATTACACAGTCACATATTGTGTGGTACAGTTAATGTATACTCCATGTTTGCTGAAGTCGATATGTTGTACTTGGTTGACTATATGGTACGTACGGAGTCATATTTGTGAGAGTCTTCAACTTAATTAATTGGCTATCCTTATCTATTGAAATTAATTAATATGAATAATTTTCTCAAGTCCTGACTTAGAATTTTTCTTTTTCAATTTTACATCCCTTTCGTAGTATAGTGGCACCGGAGATGGTCAAATGTTATCCGTGGAAAAGAACAATTCTTCTTTTTCCCTTCTCTTGGTTCTTGTAATAAACTTTGTATTCTGGCTTAAAATGTTAAATTCCCCCCCCCCCCCCTTTCTTTCAGATTCAAAAGCAATTTGGAAACCTCCAACGTTCATCAATTTAAATTTACATTAGTTTAAAAGCGAATGCACCTATAAACCATTGTAGTTTCTTTCAGTTGTGGAGTCAAAAAATTTCAAAAAAAGGCACGATATATTGGGTGGGGGGGGGGGGGGGGGGGGGGGGTAAAAATGTTTTTAGTGCATTTTTTTTTACATGAAAAAGGCAAAGTCTAAATATTGCACTATAAAATATCCATTATTTTCTAACAAAGATATATGTAATAGAACTGGGGTCATGTAAGCTGAATACGTGACCGTTGCCACCATCGAACCACAACGAACACCATTACGACCACCTTCATTCACACTACTACCAGACCCATCGCCACCCCCACCACATACCAAACACCAATTGGTGGTGATTACGGTGATGATGATGGTGACAGTGATGGTGAAGTGGTAGTGCGGTCAACTTACTTTGTTCAATGCTTTCTCGATCCATGATTAAAACACTTGGGATTACACGGGTAATTTCATGCGCGCTCTAACCCTCGCGAGGTGCATTGATCTTATCTTTGTATGAACAAGATGAGTGAAATAGTGGTTCATATGCGTTTAAAGTGGTTTGACTTAATTAGGCTATCAAAACAGTTTTGGGCCTAAGGAACAGATGAGATTGAAACATGTATGACATAAGATGTCTAAATGAATCTCATAAAAGATCTAAGAGTCATATATGATATGATTGATAATGAGTTATCTACCTAAATAGTTTGATTTTATGCATCTTGCCCTCGCGGACGTAAAATTAAATGAAATATGGATCTTAGCCCATTTAAATTATATTGTGCATAAATTGTATAATGAAAGTTATATAATGTAGTGGGAGTATTTATGAAATACTCACCCCGTCCCATCCGAAATAGGATTCTTGGTCCCGACACGGGGATTAAGGAATAATAATTTTTTTATTATAAAAAGCTGTTTGAAAAGTAGGTGTTGTGAGTATGAAAGAGAGAGAAAGTGGGTGGGGAATAATAAATGAAAAGTTGTTGTGAGTATGACAAGTGGGTCCTACTAATAAAATAATAATAAAAGCTTTTCATTTTGGGATGTCCTATTTCGAGTGAGACACCTAAAATGGCAAAACGTCCTATTTCGGGTGGGACGGAGGGAGTACTAATTAATAATATATTTAATTAAGTTGGTACTTATGTATGGTTACATGTTTGCATAATTGTAGATTATGGCACAAAACACACAAACTCTATCATTGCGATCTATCATTGAGAATGAAAAACTTCAAGAGAATGGTGCTAACTTCATGGATTGGATCCGAAACCTTAGAATTGTTCTAAAGCATGAACAAAAGCTGTACATTCTTGGATGCCTATGATATAGGCGCTCGGTTGAAAGATATTTTTCAAGAGCAAGCAAGGCAAGATAGGTTCGACACCATGGTTGCTCTAACCTCATGCAAGATGAGTGAAGGACAGTCGGTGGGTCCTCGTGTTTTGAAGATGAAGACCCATTTTGAGCATTTAGAGAGGCTCGGCTATGACATCCATGTTGAGTTGGCAACTGATATGATTTTAAACTCATTACCTAAAAGCTATAATCAGTTCGTCATGAACTATAATATGCATGGTATGACTAAGTCTCTGTTCGAGTTGCATGGGATGCTAAAGACAACAGAAAAAAAATTATTAAGGAAGCCTCTCCTGTGCTCGTGGTTTCAAAAGAAGGAAATGGCTCTAAGGCCAAAGGAAAGGGGAAGGCAAAAGTTGTCAAACCCAAAATAAGCAAGGCAAATGTTGCCAATGCTGTGGTGGCTAAACCCAACTCCCAAAAGGATGCAATCTGTTTCCACTGCAATGAGATTGGTCATTGAAAACGTAATTGCAAGGCTTACATGGAAGAAAATAAGAAGAAGAAGAAGGCAATGTGATTGCTTCTACTTCAGGTATCTATGACACGCCCCCAAGTCCCGGGGTTCCCTAATAGAACCTCGAACTTGGTGCGCGTGACTAACAAGAAACGAGAAACTGAATGACATCTGCTTATATCAAACTGACATTATATATATACTCAAGAGGAACGAGCTAAGATAACTCACAACGAGTTCTATACCAAGAAATTTAAACCAAATGGTTGTACACAGCGGGAAAACATGCCTAGCACATACGTTGGCATTACAAGAACACTATACAAGTCTACCCAATATACTGAGTCTAAACAACTGATACCAAATCGTCCTCACCAAATACTGGAAAGGATAACAATCCCCAAACAAGAACAACCTGCCAAGTAGGCCCCTGCTAAGTCGATCCTCACAACGTATTACCACTTGCTTTCCTGGGGGGGGGAAACAAATAAACAAGGAATGGGGTGAGATAAATCTCAGTAAGTTACTAGATACAAGTACATAGTATGTTATCATGTAATCATGCAAATTAAGAAGATTATCAAGTAATCATGCTCAAGATGTCATCAAGTAACAAGTATATGAGAGGCTAAGCCAACTCATCAAGTAACTAGCACATAAGGCTAAACTAACATGTTACAAAGGATATTCCAACCTTATTCCTCCCAAGTAAACCATTGTTGTCGTTGCTTATTGCAGTTGACAAATCACGATCAATCAAGTTGCTGCTGTGCAGTACACAAGAGGACCCGGTAACCAGTATCACTCACAAGAACAAGATTCACGAGGTGTTCACGAGTTTAGCATTCACTTTTATCAGGGGTATTGCTCTAATAAAGAAAGCTATGCCCTTACTATGGCCTGTAGTAAGGGGTCAAGCGCAGATACATAGATCCCCGATTATCAACTTAGTCCCAGCCTCGCGATAAGCGTGAACCTATATATCTCCGAACAAGCAAGGACCAGCTGGACTCACACAAGAATGCACAAGTAGATGTTTACTTGAACTACAAGAGTATAGAACTAAGTCCAAAAGTAGTGGACTAGCTCTTCATGAACCATGTAATTATATGCTCACCAAATACAAGTACACGTATGCTATATTGCAAATACAAATCAGTATAACAATGGCACGTAATGTGTCCACGTAACACAATCAAGCCAAATTAGAGTCTATTAATAACAAACCCCAACCAAGTAGTAGGGTATGTCATACTATATCACTTTGTCATATGAAATATTTGCACGTACATATTCATATAACCTTTAACACACTAATGTGTCTATCACGATACCCTTACTTCCAAGTAAAGCCCAACATCTTAGACTCTAAGCACGTAGTCGAATAGGTCGTATTGTACCTAGTCACAATCATATCTCGCGTATATGTATCGTTAATAATCGAATACATTTTCCAACACATATTGTGTTCTATAATCATTGTTTTATGAATTATCTTCATATTACACTAGTCCCTCTTTCTTTAGGAACTCAACTCAAGAACAAGATATCTTCTTTATACTTTATATACTTCATTGAGTATATGCACGATTAAAACTAATTACTAGCACATTAGTGCTTGTTCATAGCACTTTCAATACACACGTATTAGATTCAAGTATGTCTTAGAGTTGTTCATTCTCTATCTGGTTCCACATTCTAACTCTTTGGTTATTAATACCAAGTATCAAGTAGTCAACAAGCCACATTCTATCAAGTAATTATGTGCAAGATTTGCACATACACATCAAGGATAGTTCTAACACATTAGTGCTTGTTCATAGCACTTTCAAGTTCATTACCATACACATGTATTGGTTTCAAGTCATGTACAAGATTTTATCATCTTACATTCAAGTTCTCAATCCAATTCTTTGGATGTTCAAGACATGTACAAGAATTAATTATCTTATACTCAAGTTATTATTTCAATCTTTGGATATTCAAGTCATGTACAAGATTTAATTGTCTTATACTTCAAGTTCAAGCTAAGTAGATGAGTTATACATCTCATACTTACAAGTTCTTAATCCTATACTTTGGATGTTCAAGCTCAAGACATTGTTCTAGTGCCCCTACACAAACATTGATTTCAAGACACATATAACACATTAGTGCTTGTTCATAGCACTTTCAAGACAATTAAAAGAGTTCTTACTTGATATTCAAGTTCTCATTTTAATTTAATGAGTAATCATGTTCAAGACCAAGTTCTGATGCCCCTAAGGTGTCATAACACTTTCTAGGACATTTTATACTAAGGCTAGATACCTTAACTAGGGTTAAGTCTAGCTTAATCAAACTTTATTCAAGACTTTTGTTCATCAGGGCAAGTGTGCGGTCGCACAAAAGGATATGGGCGGTCGCCCAAAACAAGACTTTGCAAGAGAAAAATCTTTCAGATAAATGGGCGGTCGCCTGGCCAAACATGGGCGGTCGTCCAAGGTACTAAAATTCGAAATTTTATTTCTTTCAAGCAATTTATTATTTCACCGTCCCACAAGTAGGAGTATAACTTACTAACAATCAAGTGGGATATTTTAACATACCCGAACACTTATTTCAAGTTCATTTCATTTCTTTTTACCGTCCCACAAATAATATGATTATTTCCTTTTATTCCATTTAAATATTTCACCGTCCCAAAAGTACGAGTATAACTTTCTAATATACTAATATACTCATTTAGGGATACTTTCATTCATTTCACCGTCCTACAAGTATAAGTATAATTTTCTAATATACTTGTATAAATATTTAATCAAGTTAATATTTCACCGTCCCACGAATAGGAGTATAATTTTCTTAAAACTTACAAACCCATTTAGGTGTAAGGATGCTTTCTTTCATATTCAAGCCATACTGATACTCCACTTGTACCAAATTTACAAGTATCACAAAATTCATTCAAATCACGAAATTAACAAGCACAAGTACCAAGAATAACATATAGGCATGTTATTACAAGCAAGTGGGAGCTAGTGACTTACCTAGTCCGAAATCAAATTCACCCAAACTAATTTCTGTTCGGCAGGAAATACTCTACTCACCGCCCTGATCATTTATGCGAAGTCGGATTTTCGAACAGAGGCATAATCAAGCAAGAGGAGTCGAGAATAAGGTAAACCCTAACTTTTCTTTCTGAGACGGAGAGAAAGAACGTAAACTAAATGAATGAAAGTGGAGAACATTCTCCAGCAAACCAAGTTTATCCTTTGCAATTGCAAGTTTCAAGAATTGCAACTAGGCCCCTCAAGTTTCAACTTTGACAAAAAGGCCCTTCAAGTTTTAATTTGAGCATTTTAGCCCCTAAACTTTATTTTTTTTACAAATGACCCTAAAGTTCCAACTTGAACAATTAGGACTTAAACTTGCTCAATTAGTTAAATAATTAACTCAAATAAAATAGCATATAATTATGCAAGTCAAGAATTTAACAGGAATTAGGACGGGCGTTACAATCTATGTTATAGATATACTCCTTTCTACTTTTAGTTCCTGGGTGTTAGATACCGGATGTGGATCTAACATTTGTCTAAATGTGCAGGCACTAAGGAATATGAGGCTACTCAAAGATGGCGAAGTAGACCTACGCGTGTGTAATGGATCAAGAGTTGCTGCATTAGCCATAGGAACCTATGATGTCATTTTACCTAGTTGTTTAATTCTTGTTTTGAACAATTGTTACTATTTTCCGGATTTGAGTAGGAATATTATTTCAATTTCTTGTTTGGATAATGAAGGTTTTAAATTTCTTATTGATAATAAGAAGTTTTATATTTATTTAAATAATATGCTTTATTGTACTGCATATTCATTTAATGGCCTTTATGTCCTTGATGTCGAGAATGGAAATAATGATGATATCTATAATGTAAATAAGAAATCCAAACCTAATGATGTAAATCACACTTATTTGTGGCATTGCCGTCTTGGTCATATTAACGAGAAGCGTATCTCAAAACTCCATGGGGGCGGACTTTTAGATTCACATGATTTTGAATCATATGAAACTTGTGAGTCTTGTTTACTTGGAAAGATTACGAGTAAACTCTTTTTCCGCCCCTCGTACTATGGCCCCAACATCAATTTGACACTCGTACTATTGAAACAACAAATGTATGATGCGTACTATAGTTTTATTAGCAAAATTAACCAATTTACTATTCATTTGTTAACTTTTTTTAACGAACATTATTTTTTTAACGGGCATTAATTTATTTTAACAAAACTAACTTTTGGGGCGATTTTTGAGTTTTTCGCCGGATTTGCGCCGTCGGCCATATCTCCGGCACCGCTGATTATTTTACTGATCCCAACGGTCAATATGAGCGCCTGAGTGATGCGAACATACCCCAGAAATTTGACGACGATCCAACGGTTAATGAAGCGGGAATTTGATTTTTAATATAGCGAATTTTTGGAGATTTTCGCCAGTTTTCGCCGCCGGCCATTTCTCCCTCTCCGGAAATTATTTGGAAGATCCCAACGGTCATCATGTGCGCCTAGGGGATGCGACCAAAGCCCAGAAGTTTCACGACGATCCAACGGTTAACAAAGTCGGAATTCGATTTTTACATATGCGATTTGGTTTTGATGGAGATAACAAAAGTTAGTTATAAATTAATGCTCGTTAAAAAATAACGTGTGTTAAAAAAAGTTAACGACTGAATAGTAAATTGGTTAATTTTGCTAATAAAACTATAGTACGCATCATACATTTGTTGTTTCAATAGTACGAGTGTCAAATTGATGTTGGGGCCATAGTACGAGGGGCGGAAAAGTAGTTTACTCGAAAGATTACTAAGACACCTTTTACTAAGAGTAGTGAAAGGACAAGTGAATTATTGGGACTCATACACACTGATGTGTGTGGACCATTGAGTAGCAATGCTAGGGGAGGATATCAATACTTCATCTTGTGAGTCTTGATTTTTGATAATTATATTCTAATGGTGAATCAATAATTTTTTTATAATTTTATTAAAATATATGTCTTTTAATTTTAATTAAAGCCAAATCAAATTAATCTTTCCGAAAGGGAGGGAGTATTTTTGTGAAAGAAAGAGTATTAGGGCAACTTCAATGGTAGGTGCCAAAATCAAATTTTGGTACCTATGTCATGGTGCTAGTGTCACCAATATTGATAATTTTGAGTATTAATAAATTAATATATTTTAAACTTTATTTTCTTTTAAATTCATTATCAATAATATTTTTAATATAAAAAAACTAATAAAATAAGAATATTAATTGAGCTATTAATTTAATACTCCCTCCGTTTCATTTAAGTTGCAAGATGGGTTGTGAAGCATAGAAATTAATAAAGGAGAATAATGAGTGGTTGGGAGGAAGAGAGAGAATGAGTGAAGAATAATGAGTTGTTGGGAGGAAAAGAGAGAATGAGTGGAGAATAATGAGTGGTTGGGAGGAAGAGAGAGAATGGGTGGATGATTATAAAAGTAATAAACACTTTCCTTATTTGGTAATGTTGCAACTTAAGTGAAATGCCAAAAACGGCAAAATGTTGCAACTTAAATGAAACGGAGGGAGTACTTACTATTGGAGATGTAGTACCTTTAACATAAGAGGATTTTTACCAATAAGTTCCTGGGGGAATGTGATATTTGCCAATAAAAACACAACATTTCATATTATACCTTAGGGTCTTTGGGTTCAAATTAATTTTACCAATAAATCCCTCGCACCCTTTAAATGGCGAAAATACCTCTAGCCCAAATAAAATTTTCTCACACCTCTAACCTTTGACCATTTTGACCGCCACCTTTACCTTTGACCACCATCGCTCGCCGCCGCCACCCACCGCCGGCCACAACCACCATCCGCCACCACCACCCGCCGCCACCTGCCACCACCGCAGCTCCTGCCCGCCGCCGTCCACCGCCACTGACCGTCGCCGTCCACCAGCTGCCGGCACCCGGCCGCCTCCGCCGGACCTCCAGCCACCCTTCCCTACCTCCATCTTGAGAACTATAAATAATTAAAAATATATTGCCTCCACCAAGGTTTGAACTAGGGGTGTTCACGGTCCGTTCTGGTCCGATTTTTATCAAAATTTCTTTAAATCAGGACAGGACCAATTCTTCGGTTCTCCGGAAGTTTAGATGCAAGACCAGACCAATACATTCTAGAACCGGTTTCATTGGTCCGGTCCCCTTCGTCCGGTCCCGGTCCGGTTCCACATTATGTTTGAGCATACAATTTTTATTTTTCTCATGCAGTTTTTTTTTTTCCTCAAAAGCACACATACAACAATTAAAAATCATTATGAGTTCTTTCAAAAGTGTAGAGTTCAAACCATATACTAACAATGAAACGATAAGTGCAAGGAACCATACAACAACAGTTAGAAAATCAACAATACTTCATGGTTGAATGCTTCTTATAATAGGATTCTTGAGATCCTATTGTTATATAAATACTACTTACTGTATGAAGAGTTTGAAGAGTGCATATAAGTTTGAAATCAGAAGACTCACTAGTTACATATCATCAGTAGCAAGTGATTAGACTTGAGAAAAACTTGAATCCTTCTATAAGAAGCATTCAACAGAAAGCTGTAGCACTTAACATTACAAACTTGAGAGAAAAAGAACAAACTAAATGTGCTGAATTGTGCCTATAGTACAAATGTCAAGTGGAAAAGTTCATAAGAGGCAATAAAATCTATGTGTAATATATTTGTCTGGTCCGGTTCAAACTGTGTAAATATTTATTAAAACCAAGAACAGACCAATTAACCGGTTCTATAGAAATTTAGAACCAAGACCAACCCAATACTATTGATCCGGTCCCGTTTTTATTGGTTCGGTCCGTTTCGATTCCGATTTTTTCTGCACAGCCCTAGTTTGAACCCAAGACCTCTTGGTCCCATTCTACCACTATGCCAACCACATCATTGTGCCTTATATGAAATGTTTTATATTTAACACAAAAAAATTACATTTCTCAAGGTGTTTTTTTCAGTGTTCTAAAAAACGTTAGGCGGCGGAGCGACGCCTAGAGAGCCTTGGCGGGGCTGAGAAATTAACGCATTTTAATTTTTTTTGTAAATCTATAAATATATATGTAGTTATTCAAACTAGGGATGGCCAAACGGAACTCGACCGAAAAGCACGGAACCGGAGCAAACCGCGAATAAACCGGAACCGGAGTAACCGGAACCGCCATTCATCCGGGCCGGTTACGGTTCACATAAATGGCGAACCGGACCGGAACCAAAACCGGACCGAAAATCCCTTGTTTTTCAATAATTTTAAAGGGGGGACCGGAACCGTACCGGAACCGTACCGGAACCGTACCGGAACCGGAACCGGATTGTGCCAACCGAACCGGGGTAAGCACGGGCCGGTTCAGGGTCACATATATGCCGAACCGGAACCGGAACCGTTTTGGCCATCCATAATTCAAACCATAGTAATTTTAATGTGCGGAAATCTTAGTAATATTAATATATTTTTGTTATAAAGTCAAGATAATCGACTAATTTAACTAACTTTTTTTTTTGGAACAATTTTTTACTAACTTTTAAAATGTGTAAAGCTAGGTTTTTTTTTCTTATATTTGTGCCCGGGTCGGAGTAGTATATGTTGGATATTATGCCCTAGGACCTTGAGAAAGCTTATGTGTTACATCATGTCTTCATTTGTTATAGAGATAACAAGATAGATTATTATATCTTTTGCATGTTATTATAATAATCATTGTCTTTAGCACTTATAAAGAGCTAGCATGAGTTTAATGGATAATCATGTGATGATTATGGTGCATAGGATGCGGATTAAACTTGTGGGTACTCTGGATTGACCAGTTATGGGATTTATGTTATGGTCAAATGTCATAATTAAATCTCATAATAGTCATACCATTTGAATCCTTAAACCTGATATTATCATGGTCTTCCACATGATGAACCTATGTTTGACATAGTCAACGCTACCCTTAACCGGGTAGTTATAAAGGCTATGATTAGCATAATCGGATTCTTGTACGGAAGAATGATAAGTCAAGATGGGATTTGTTCCTCTCTCAAGCGCTTGGCCACTCGATGAGTGAGATTGATGATAGTGTATGGCCATACCCAAATGAATTGATGTGTTCAATGTCATTTTCTCATATCAATCTACTCAAGATCAAGAAAGCATAGGACAACATAAGTTGACTTGGACCATGACTTATGTCCAATATGATATCGCGTGACAAAGGGATTGTGATATGTTCTATTACGGTAACTTTGGACTTTCAAAGTTATACTTTTTGAGTAGTCATAATGGCTTGCTAGAGTCCGCTTATGACTTACGGGTTCTGACTTGTTCGGACTCGTTGCCAACTTAGTATAATCCTATTGGGTCACACACAAAGAACATATTGAAAAGTCTGAAAATCTGGGATTCCGAAAAACAGGTTTGGTACGGCTGTCTAGGAGGCGTACGGCTCCTATGGAGCCGTACGGCTGCTAGGCTCGTCTCAGTCCAGATTCTCCAGATTTCTTTTTGGAAAAGAAACCCCGATTCCCAATGGAATTAGGTCAAACCCTCATATAAATATGTGGTGCCGGGTTTGACAACCTATAATGTTGATTTTAGAAATCATAACACATTGTTTTAGAAACAATAAAATATAGAGAGGTAAGATTATTAATTTTGAGATCTATGATCATCAAAATACAATAATCAAAGAAGCGAAATAATTCCTACGAAGAAATCGTTTCTTCGTCAAGCCTTGGATCTAGCAATCAATCAAGAAGCTGTTCTTGAGTCCGTCCGACGTGTAGATACATATAGAGAGTGTTTTCTTTAGCACCTTAAAGTCCGTGTTCATGGATGCGATCTTCGAGGGTTAGTTTCTTTCAGCTTGTATTTAATTTAATCAACATAGACGAATTCGGGCTCATGGGTAATTGATCTTATGTTATTATTCCGCTGCACATGGTGCATCAAAACCCAACAGTATA
The DNA here is from genome assembly GCA_026119855.1 of Campanula takesimana. NCBI lineage: Eukaryota > Viridiplantae > Streptophyta > Magnoliopsida > Asterales > Campanulaceae > Campanula > Campanula takesimana. Next base: position 4,700 of record JAOWBW010001147.1, on the reverse strand, counting down.
TTGATAAAATATTAACAAATCTTTTTTTCACTGAATTAGCCTCAACTCGCCTAGGCCAGCCTAAATCCGCATTATCCGCCTAGCCGCCAAACCTGCCAAAACCCGCCTAGCCGCCAAGCGCCTAATTTGGCCGATTTGACAAAAGTCGCGGCGGACCACCTCCGCCTAGCACCAAGGCGGCCATCTTTTAGAACACTGGTCTTTTTTCTTGGATAGGAGCATTCTTCATAAATGAATATTTATTCAATTTTTTATTATCATAATAACAATTAATTTATCATTTGTCTAGAGTACATATGCGAGTACATTTATTTTTACTTTAAACAACTACGAGAATTAGTTATCAATTGTTTCACACGTGATGTCACTTTACATGTATTAACTAAATATTTAGCTTAAAACAACAGAATAATTTTATATGATAATTGTTTAAAGATCATTTGACAATAGACAACTGTGAAAATGGGTGTTAGTTGTGAACAATTGAGAAATAATGTCCTAATTATCATATTTAAATTCATGTTTGAACAACTGTGAAATGAATGTTTCAGTTATTAAACTCAAACTCATGTGTGAACAACTGTGAGATGAATGTCTTAAATATTAAACTCAAACTCATATGTGAACAACTGTGAAATGAATGTCTCAGTTAATATAATAATTGTGAAATATTGAGAGATGATTTTATCAGTTTTTATATTCAATTATGAACAAATGAGAAATGAATATCTTAATTTGTAAAAGTTATATAGCATTAGACATTTGTGAAATCACACAACTGTAAAATCAGACAACTGTGAAATTACATAAATGTGTACATACAACTATGAAGTCAATTGATAAATGATTTTACAAGTAAAAAAATGAAAAATGACACAATTGTGAAATTAGAAAACTGCGAAATCACATAACTGTGAAATCAATGTCTCAGTTATTAAACTCAAACTCATGTGTGAACAACTGTGAAATGAATGTCACAGTTATCATATTCAAATTTATGTGTGAACAACTATGAAATACATGTCTCAGTTATTATAATAATTATGAAAATTTGAAAGATGAATTTATCAGTTTTTACAAGTGAAAAATGAAAAATGACACAACTGTGAAATCACACAACGGAGAAATCAGTTTGAGAAATAATTTTACAATTGAAAAATGAAATTTTTATTTTCTAAAATTGTGAATTAATTGAGAAATGAAAATGATTTTCTCAAATTTTTTACTAGTGAAAAATGAGATTTTTATTTCTAAAATTTGAATTATGTGTTGAGTGTACTTGTTTGATTCATTTTGATGACAAGATTAAAACAGTGGTCTCGGATTATTTTTTCAATTTCTAGATTTTGAGATATTACATTTTAAAATTTTGAGGGGAAAAAAAACGAAGAAAGAGAAAAAGTAGGGAGGAAAAGAGAGATGAGAGAGAAATCGTATAAAAGAAGTGAGCTTAGCGTGCAGTTTTTTTTCCCTCTTGCTCACAGCCGTACACGCGTGAGGGAATGGAGGGGCATTTTTGTCCAGCGAAAATCCAAGGACTTTTTGGCGAGTTTTCATAATATCTATCGTTATTGGTCGTTTTCATTTGCTTGAGGGACTTATCAGTCAAAACCTCTAACATAAGTATCAATTTTTAATTTTTAATTCCGATCATTAAAGATAGTAATCTAATACTCTATGAATAATAGTGAAGGTAAGTATTAAAATATAATTTTGATACCTAACTTACTGTAGTACTCCTTCTGTCCTTAAATGAGTGTCCATTTTCAAGATATTTTTATCTCATAATGAGTGTCTTTTTTGAACATAACTTTGTCTCTAAATATTTTTTTTCAAATTTTTTTTCACCGGTCTCTTTATACTTACAAAACTAAATTTTTAGAAATGAGATTACAAGATTATATATGAATCTTTGCCACCAAATTGTACAAAAAAGTTGAGATTTCCAGATGTCCCTTAAAATGAAATTTGGACATTCATTTAGGGACAAAGGTAGTATCAACAAGGGTTGTTCACGGTCAGGTCCGATCCGGTTTTTGTCAAAATTTCACGAAACCAAGACCGAACCAATTGTGCGGTTCTGTTAAAATTTAGAACCAGAACCAGACCAACACATTCCAAAACCGATGTCATTGGTCCGTTTCTATTGGTCCGGTTCCGGTCCGGTTCTATGTACGTGTATACATTTTTTTTTCTCAAAACAATACATCTGAATAGCAAAAACTAAAATAATTAAACTTAATGGGTCTCAAAAATTCAAAGTTAAGCCAAATGAAATATTACTACAAGTCAGCATGTTGGGTATGCTTACTTCTTAACCCTCCTATTTGTTAGAATTGATTGATACCATCACCTATTAATATTTTATGGACTTTAGGACCCTATGTAAGAAGTTCATAACTTCATTTTTTAAGCTTTGTCCATTTTATAGTATAGACTTAGAATATAGGGCTCGGAGCGAAATGGAATGAAGATCTAAGCAAGACTGTGGACTCTGCGCAGGACTACTCTGCGCAGTACACCACTGCGCAGGTCTCTCCTGCGCAGCAGTCTATCTTGCTCAGCTTTCGATGTATTCAGATCACCTAACTTGGAAAACGCTTTGAAGATGTACGCTTTTAAGAGTGCTAAGGTGTGCAGAAACGACAAAATAAGCACACATTGCAGATCCAACGGTGGAGACGCGCTCAAGAGAAATATTTCAAATGAAGACAGCTGTCAACCTTCTAGAAGAGGCTTTTTAATTTGGTCTTCATGCTCAGTCTCCAACGGCTCTATATACCTGCGCACCAATCATATTGTGCCAGGTCATCAACTTTGATTAGAGCCCCAACGGCTATAAAGGACACCTGCGCACCAATCATATCGTGCCAGCTCATCGTCCTTGCTCAGAGCTCCAACGGCTATATTCAAGCTCTCAGCTATAAATAGCCAGCTCATCTTCATTTCTAAGTTGCTAGAGTTTGTGCTTTCTAATATCCTTGAAGTTCTGAATATTGCTGCTTACTATTCACAGATTCAAGATCAACTTCAACCTTCATACCTTCAACCTTCCCCCCCCACCCAGATCCTAAGCTTTAAATCACCAGAATTTTTCGTGCTCTTCATCTCACAGATTCATAGAGCCAGAATTTCTGAACACACACACACCTCTTGAAGCTTTGATCATTTAGATCTTACTTCTTGAGATACACCGGTTTAGTCTAGGATTTGTTCTTCATAGATTATAGATCTTTGAGATAGTTGTGTTTCATTGTTGTATCTTGTAACTCTCTCATATAATAAGGTCTCCATTAGAAAATCCAAGACTAACCATCTTGGTAGAGGACGTAGATCTTTCATTGATCGAACCTCTCCAAATAGCTTGTTCTTTAATCTCGCTATTTACTTCCTGCTTAATCATTTCTGATTACTGCTTTGTTTGATCTTATCAGATTGCTACTATTGCTGCCGTGTTTGTTATTTCTTATTGCCTTAGAACATTTTATCCAACTCTTTAAGCCAAATTTAGCGCGTGCGTTTTTATCCTTGCGCAGCTTTTTCCTGCGCAGGTGCTGCTTAAAACTTCCACTGTGCATTTCACACTCTCACTGCGCGCTATACTTAGCTTATTTGAGAACTGTGCGCATAAGCCATCGATTTACAAAAGGGTTTGAAAAGAATTTTAAAACGCTATTCACCCCCCCCCTCTAGCATTTTTCATACCCTTGTTGCCCCTTTGGGACCAACAAGTGGTATTAGAGCGAACACCTTCATAAAACTTGTTTTGTTTTTCAAGCTTAACAGCTTGGGTGCCGATTCAAGATGGCTTCAAAATCTTGGGCAATGGCTAACTATTCACATGTTCTAGTGTTGAATGAAGATCACTTCGAAATCTGGAAGCACTGCTGCATGCTTACTCATTTTTCTTCTATCGACGAGATTCTCCACGACATCGTTCTTGAAGGACCCTACATTCCAATGAGGCTAATCCTGATGCTGCTACAAATAAGGAAAATCCTACCATCAAGAAGAACAAGGAGGAATGGACTGATGAAGAAAAGAAATGGGTTGGCTATGATGGAAGAGCAAGGAACATCATTCTTAGCACTCTAGACCTCTCCACGCACAATCAAATTGTGAGCGGTGGAACTGCAAAGGAACTATGGGATGCTATTGAAGGATATGTGAATGGAGACAAAGTAAGCAAGGAAAACAAAAGATTTGTGGTGCAAAGAAAATTCACTGCTTCATGAGAAAAGATGGTGAAACCTTGAGACAAACATATGATCGCTTCTGTGCTGTTGTAAACTCTTGTAAATCTCTTGGAACTACTTTCACTAATAAAGAAGTCAATTCTCAATTCTTAGATGCGCTAGATTCCAGATATGTGCACAAAGCAAGTCATCTGGAAGATTCTGGATTTCTAGATACTTGGCCTCTGCGCAGCTTATACGCTAACTTAAAAGTGTATGAGCTAAGCTTGATCGAATCGATGAACTGAAGGCAAAGGAAAGCTTGTTTCCTACGTTGCGCAAAAGGAACCTGCGCCTACTCAAACCTCAGACAAAGTCTCTACTTCCTCTTTACTTGAAATGGATGATGATGATTTCGCTATGTTCGTTAAGCGATTCCAAAATTCAGAAATTCTCTAAACCTGGATCCTCGAGCAAACCACCTGCTAAATTCTCTCGTGGCAGAGACTCAAAGAAAGATGAAGA
>JAOWBW010001146.1:51716-422732 GCA_026119855.1 Campanula takesimana | reverse complement strand
CGCCTACGCTTGATTTTATTTGCCTTTTTTTTTAAAAGTGTTTTATGTCCTAACTTTTAGAAAAAATGTGTGTTATATACAAAAGGAGTCGCCTAATCTAGGCACGTTCATTTTAATTCGCACCCGGGAATCGGTTTGGGTGGATTTCACGATTGTTTTCAAAAATGGTTTGATTATGTCAAGAAAAAAAACATACACGGGGAGGGGATTATGTACAGTAGGGAATATACACACAGATATACAAAAGAGTGGGAAACAAATCCCACAATCGAATGAATGTCCTCGCGATGGGGAGTCTGTCGGTTTTGGCGTCATTCTCCGTTCCCGAGCCGACGTACCTGTCCTAAAATGATCCAAATCTAAAACTAAAGTGGAGATTACTCCCTGAATGTTAGAGATCATTTTGAAGGTTTTATGTTTTTGGATTAATTTTAGACCCCCAAACATTATCAAGAAAGTCGTTTGCAAAAATCTGCCCAGAAAAAATACACAGAAACCATGGCATATTGTTCATCCATTCTACCCATCTTAACTCATTAATCTGGGAAAACACCAAGAATGAAAGTTGAAGACACATAGAAAAAACAAGAAGTTACCAGAATTTGGTGCTCATAAGATGAGTTTAAGTTGTTCAAAAGGTCTCTGACATTTCGATGTCAGAGACTGGAAGTACAGAAACTGAAGTCTGAAGGCTGAAACAAGTGAGTGAAAAGAGCACTTCCATTGGTCCAAAAAATGTTTCAAAAATATGTTAAAGCTCCTGAGCATGTGGAGAATAAAGTTAATGTTTTGACCTTTGTCAAAAACCAGGTTTTCATTGAGTTTTAAGCACAAGAACACAGCATGTTACAGTAAGGAACAAACTGGACAGCATCTCTGTGATCCAAAAATTATGCATGCAAACATTAGCTACCCATGATTCTAGACATGAAACTTAACGTGCATGAACTTCAACATATGAGAAGAAACTTTGATGTTTTGACCCAATCCCAGAAACCACTTTAAGATGAAGTTTTAAGAGCATGAAAATCATGATTCTAAGCAAGTATAGAAACTGGTTGCATGAGTTATAAAGAGGGATCTCAAAACACGACCAAAACTCCAACCCAAGCCATGAAACTCAAGGAATTTATCATTTAACATGTTTAGAACATTATTTAAGAGCCATTTTAAATCAAAAACCACGTCTAACATGCATGCACATGAAAATAGCCAAAGTGGTCAGATTTGTGGCTTTATGAAGAAAATGAGAGTTGGTGCATGAAAAACTCAAAGTTTAACCCAAGAATAAACACATGATGGTCACAAACTCATTTAACATGGTAAAATGCTGGTTTGAACATAAAGACCATCATTCACAAAGCCAAACTACAAGATTTTTACATGGAAAATATGGAGAATATGGGGGTCTAGCCAACTTGTGGCTAGACCCTTACACAAATGACTCAACCACTTACATCTTGGAGTTTATAAGGGTCACAACCAAGAGATTACCTAGTTTATGAAGTGAGGTGTGCTTCCTTTGTCTCCCAAGGGAAGACTTTGGGTGATTTGAGTTTGAAAGGTTTTGAGAGCTTGAAGTTTGCTTGAGTTTTGAGTTGGAGATGAGTTTGATTGAAGTTTGAAGGTGTTTTGCTATTGTAGAAGTGGTGTTTGAGAGATTTGAGTGGTGGAGGAGTGGTGGCTGAGTGATGGTTTTGTGGTGGTGGAGTGGTGGCCGGGTGGTGTGGTGGTTTTTGTTGAGAGAAAGTTGGAGAGAATGTCCCTAGAGAGAATGTAATGTGTAGTCCCCCCTTTTCAGTTTCAAGCTTGGGGTATATGGAGGGTGTTTTGAGGGTTTTTTCTTGGACAATAATTCCCTTGGAGTAGGGGTAGTAGGGGGATGGTGAAGTGATGCCCGAGATTTGTGGAGAGGTATGGAAAAAGCTTGGGAGCATAAAAGTCTAAACCCTTGAGAGAGAATGGGGAGGAGTCTTGTAGTATAGAATGGAGTGAGAGATGGAGTGAGGTTGAGTGAAAAAATGGAAAGTTGTTGTGTAAAGAGAGGGGGACATGTCCTGGGTTACCCAGTTTTCTTGCAAGGGGTCATGGAAAAAAGTCTCCAACAGAAATGATTGTGTTTGTTGAACTATTGGAGGTCAAGCTTGATTGATCAAGGCCATGTGAGTCATCCCATGAAATGCCCAGCAAATGGACACGTTTTGTGGTCATGCCACTCATCATTTCCGGCTCCGTTTTCTTGTTCCGTGATGTCCTGAACTGCTCCGGTGTGCGTGTAACGGTGTCCCGTTCGTCTGTGCGTCCAACATGAAAGTTGCTCCTTATAATCTGCTGGTCGTAATAGTATATCTGAAATATGTTAATGAGCAAGGAATATCATGATAAAATTTTAAATGCATAAGATGACCGGTAAAAGGTTTTTTTAGGGGCGCGGGACCCGCTTCGTGGTCCGCGCGAGCTATTTTTTTAGAATGTGCCCGTTTACTCGGTTTTGAGTCCTGGTCACAATTTCAGACTCGGTTTTCCCATCCGATGCACCGATAAGGCGTACGGTAGTCCCGAACGGCCAAATCTGGGGTTTTAGGTCAATTATCGCGTTTAGACCGAATCAAGGGTTGATTTTAGGGGTGCGAGATCGGGGTGTCTACAGAGCCCCTCGTCGAATTCACTTGTGATGTAAAGGGGATTCGACGATTCAATATAGACAACCGATCTCGTCTAGGGTTCGACGGCTGGGCCCAAAGTAGGCTTCCTACGTATCCCTTGCGGGAATCAAGCCTCCGTAGTTCTTCTCAAGCAAGCCAACAAACACGATCATGGTCGAACTCGGGTGCCCGATTTTCCTACGCATCTCTTTCGAGAATCAGACCAATCGTAGTTCGGCTAGAACAAATGCTGGAGTTGCATCGAGAATTCGAATTCTCTTTGCTGGGGATTGAAAGTAAAACACAATTTGATTTGAAAAGATTGTCGACTGAAGCTCTTGCTTTAAGAGCTGCCTACGTATCCCTCTCGGGAATCAAGTCGGGGCGTAGTTCTGAGGGAGATCCAACCCGAGCGCTCGAGCGGACCAAAAAGTAACCAAATTTTTGAGAAGGTCAAATTCGGGGGTGACCGACCAGACCGGGGTAACAAAATGCTTTTGAAAAGGGCCAAATTCGGGTGCCCGAACAGACCGAAAGTAACCAGATATTTTGAGAAATTCAAGATATTCCAATTATTTGAGAGAACCATCATGAAAGTAATGCTCAAGGATACGCTGCATGTCATTATTGTGTCTTGATTCTCCATCATTTTGCTGTGGGATGAGATTTTTGAGCTTTGCTGTGAAGCCATTGGCTGTCCGTTGAACAATTTTTGTTCAAAAATACCTGCATGGGATCACATGACAAAAAAAAAAAATAAAAAAAAAATGCTTTTGCCATTTCAAAGCTTGCATTTCCCCCTTTTCCTTTTTTTTTTTTTTTTTTTTTTTTTTTTTGGGGGTGACAGCAACCCACGGTTTTGTTGGTTTGCTTTGCTTTTTTGTTTGTTTGCTTTGTTTGTTATTGATAATTATTTTTTTCTTGCAGCAACCCGTGGGTTTGAACTTGTTTTGGTTTTTTTTTTTTTTTTTTTTTTTTTTAAACATCACAAAATTTCGATGGGTGTCACAAGGGGAACAGCAGTCTTGGCAGGGCCTGGATAAGGGGAATCTGGGATGACCTAGTTGAGTATAAAATAAAACTCCCTCTTTCATTTTGCATGAACAAGCCTTACACTCCATTTCAAAACCCTTCTCCCATCCTTCATTCTGTACGAGCAACCTTTTCATCCCCATTCTTGCTTTCTTTTCCAATCTTTATTCACAGTAAGAAATGGCCCAGGCTCCACAACCCTTCGTTGAAGTTAGCATATACCATAGAGAGTTGAATGCTTGGCTTAAAACATATTCTGACAATGAGAAAAGGAGGCTTGAGGAGCGATATGGCTTTAGGAATTTGTTCACTTTCAGAAGGATCCCAATTGTCTGGGATTTGATTCGGGGAGCATCCTTGTTTTGGTGCACTAGGACACATACGTTCAATTTCTCTCGTGATGAGCTATGCCCAACGTTTGAGGAGTTTTGCGCAATAACGGGTAATTCCACCAGTGGAGGAATTATGGTTCCATCGACGCGTAGGACCCCTGTTGCCTTGTTTTCTGAGTTGTTCGGCTTTTCAGTGGAGTACGCTCAGAGACTGCTCCACCGCACCCATTTCGATCTGACAGTCCTTCCAAGCATTTTTTTGGATCCTTGCCGTAGCAACCCTGCGTATTCTACCCGCCGAGATGACGCTCTCATCTTATGCTTTCTTGCGGAGCTGTTCTTTGTATCTTATGATGGTTTTGTTGATTGCCGTGTGGTGGACATCGTTCACTCTTGTCGGCAAGGTGAACATTCTGATAAATGGGAAGCGGGTAACGTGATGACTGTGGTGTTGGCCGAAACCATTCATGGATTGGATGGTTATTATCCGAGGGGGGAATTGTTCTTATCCGGGAGTCCACTCCTTCTCCAAATTTGGCTCCAGGAACACTTTCACATAGTTCGACCGGTGACCGACCCTCGGTATACTGTTGCGAGGTTTGTTTGCAGGGGCTTGTACGATCATGGTCATAATACCACAGGAGACTGGGCGGAGCATTTTTCGGCGATAGATAGTGACGACATACTGTGGGTCCCTCCCCACTGGGTTTTGGGGAGATATATAGTGTCCAGTGCAGGCTGTTCTCAAGTGTGGATTACCGGGTTACGCTACACCACCTTTTATTGGGGTCAGAGGCTGTCCCGTCAGTTTGGATGTATCCAGGAGGTTCCAAATCTGGACATGGCTATGAAGATCACTGAACCGACCAACCGTACCCTTTGCGAGCAAATTAGCCAAGCTTGGTATCAGAACGGAGCAGTTATCGAAAGGGTGGTGCTGACTAGGCATAGAGGCGATTCACACCGGCTATCTACTCAGTACCTGGAATGGATATATCCCGAGACAGAAGCCGAGGCCCATGCAATTTACAGCTTATTGGTAAACCTTCTTGGGAGAGAACCGACTGATAAGTTTATATCTCGTCTGAGAGGACCTGTTGATTGGCAGCCGCCTAGGGACGGGCGACGACGTCGCCGTGGAGGAATATGGAATCGACTTGAGGAAGCTTCTAGCTCAAGGGCTCCTATGACTGCCCCAAGGGATGATGAGGGTGGACGTCCATCTGGATCTCGTCGAAGCGTGTTTGACCGTTTCGGTCACTAAATGAAATTTCGAGTGTTCACAAATAATCCTTGGTTGCCATGCCAAGATGTGTTTGTTATTTTTATATTTTATGTGTTTTGAGTGTTTTAGTGTTAGCCAAGCATGCGATGTAACCTTTGATCTTTGAGAAGGGAATAAAAGTTTTTTATTTGAATAGACCGAACCCGTAGGCTGCCTACGTTCCTCTTTTACAATAGGACTAAGAGGCTCAGGTCTCCGTAGTTGACTCAATCACATTTTGATTTTTGTGCGCGCCTCTGTTTTTTGCCTAGGACTGCCCTTTCGGGTTTTCAATCCTAGCGGGCTCTTTTTTGCGCTCTTTTTTTTTTTTTGACTCGACAAGAAATAGAAACACAGTGCGCCTCTATGCATAATACTTCTTCAGCTTCTCCAGGTTGAAGGGCTGGACGAGGTCAATTCCATCTGCCGTTGATAGAAAAACTGCCCCACCTGACAAAATCTTTTTTACTATGTATGGGCCTAACCACGGTGACTTCCACTTGCCTCGGTTGTCTATATAGCTCGGTGGTTTCTCACGCAACACCAAATCTCCTACCTTGATATCTCGGTCTTTGACCCTCTTATTGAATGCACGGGCCATCCTTCTCTGATAGGAGCGGTTGTGTTCCATGGCCAGAAGACGTTTTTCATCTAGAAGAGCCAATTCGTCGTATCGGTGCTTAAGCCAGTCAACCTCAGCTATCTGACTCTCGAGTAATACTCGCATAGAAGGGATTTCAAGTTCTATAGGGAGAACTGCTTCCATACCATATGCCAGGGAGTATGGGGTAGCCCCAGTGGGAGTTCGGACAGAGGTACGGTATCCCCATAAAGCCAAAGACAATTTTTCCGGCCAATCTCTCCCGGTTACTGCCGTTTTTCGAATGATGTTTTCCAATGTTTTATTTGCTGCTTCGACTGCGCCATTGGCCTGTGGCCGATATGGCGATGACTTATGCATTTGCACCTTGAATTGATCCAGTAACTGTATAACCTCTTTTTCAAAGTGTGACCCATTATCTGAGACCATTTCGAACGGGATCCCGTATCGATAGATGATGTTGGTCTTGATGAACTCTGCAACTTTCCTTGCATTCAATACTTTATATGACTGCGCTTCAATCCATTTAGTGAATTAGTCCACAGCCACCAAAACGTATTCATGCCCATTAGATCCTTTTGGCTTGATCTGCCCAATCACATCTATTCCCCAAGTAGAAAATGGCCACGGAGCCGTTGAATGATATAGGAGATGAGGCGGGATATGTTGCAAGTTTGCGTATCGCTGACATTGATCACAGGTTCTGACTTTCTGCACACAGTCCCTGTCAATAGTAGTCCAGTAGTATCCCTGCCTTATAACCTTCTTTGCGAGCATGTGCCCACTCATGTGGGGTCCGCACATCCCTGCATGCAATTCTTCCAGGACCCGCTCTGCCTCTGCCTCATTGACGCATAGTAGATTGTGCCCACTGTAATGGCGCTTGAACAACTGATCCCCTGAAATAACGAACTGGGATGCCCACCTTCTTAAAGACATTCTTCCCCTCTTATCAGTCCCGGGAGGGTATTTGTCGTGCTTAAGGACATTCCAGATATCTGAGTACCAAGGCTTGTCAACATCTTCATCATCCGATTCAATGATTAAGCAATAAGCTGGGATTGATTTCTTGCTAACCGCGAGGGGCTTTATTGCCACATCTTTCGGGAATTCCATAATTGAAGCAAGAGTAGCAAGGGCATCTGCGAATCTATTTCTGTCTCGAGGGAGGTAATGAAAGGAAATATCCGTGAAACGGCCTGTAAGCGCAACGAGACGGATGTGATATTGCTGTAATCTCTGATCTTGAATTTTCCATCTCCCTTCGATTTGATTGATAATCAAGGCAGAATCTCCAAATACCTCAATCTCTTTGACTCCTCGAGCCAATGCTTCTTCTAAGCCAGCAATGCAGGCTTCATATTCTGCTGTGTTGTTTGAGCATTCAAAATCTAGTCGAATAGCTATGGGCGTATGTGCATCTTTTGGATCAACAAGTATTACCCCAACTCCGAACCCTCTTTTATTTGCAGCTCCGTCAAAGAAAAGTTGCCATTTATTTTCATCACCTCCAATCACGTTAATACCCTCATCCGGAAACTGGGGTTCTGGTTCAGGACCCAATTCTAAAGCCATCTCGGCAAGCTGATCTGCAACAACACGACCCTTTATTGACTTAGGCGTTACGTAAGTCATGTCGAATTCACTTAACAAGAAGGCCCACTTGGCTAGTCTGTTGGACATAGTAGGTTTTTCGAGAACGTATTTAACTGGATCCATACGAGAGATAACCAGAACAGGGAGAGTCTGAAGGTATATTTTGAGGCGTTGCGTCACCCAAACCAAACCAGTACACGCCTTCTCTAAGGCTGAATAATTTAACTCACTCCCTTGCAGCTTTCTACTGACAAAATAAATAGCATTTTCTACTTTTGAATCTTCTTTCTCTTGAGCCAACATCGCTCCCACCGAAGTGTCTGTGACTGTCAAATATAAGCGGAGCGGCTTTCGCTTATGCGGAGGAGCTAGTACCGGGGGATTAGCTAAGTAGTCTTTAACTTTTTCGAAGGCTAACTGGCACTCTTCATCCCATCTATGATCGGATCCCTTTTTAAGGAGTTTGAAGAGAGGCTCGCATATCGAAGTAAACTGCCTTATGAACCTGCTGATGAACTGGATTCGGCCTAAAAAACCCTTCACTTCCTTCTGAGTTTTTGGTTGCGGCATATTGATGATAGCCTTAACCTTTTCTGGATCAATCTCAATCCCCCTTTCAGTGACCATGAAACCCAAGACTTTTCCTCCGGTTGTACCGAACGTGCACTTTGCGGGGTTAAGCTTCATTTGATGTTTACGCAGTCTCTCGAAAAACTTCCTTAGATCAACCAAATGTTGGTTATCAGTTTCCACCGAATGCACGATCATATCGTCTACGTAGACCTCGATTTCCTTATGGATCATGTCATGGAATAAAGTTGTAGCTCCACGCTGGTAAGTAGCCCCGGCGTTTCTAAGACCGAAGGGCATCACAGTATAACAAAATGTTCCCCATGGAGTAATGAAAGATGTCTTCTCTTGATCTTCGACTGCCAACTTTATTTGATTATACCCGTCCATGCCATCAACAAACGAGCGAACCTTATGTAATGCCACTGAGTCAACTATTAAGTCAATGTTTGGGAGCGGAAAGTCATCTTTTGGAGAAGCCTTGTTCAAGTCATGGAAATCAACACATACTCTGACCTTGCCATTTGCCTTTTGAACTGGAACAACATTGGATAACCATTGCGGATACTCAACCACTCGAATAAAACCCACACTGAGCAGCCTCATAATCTCATCTTTGACTCGCAGGGCCCACTCGGGACGGATCCGTCGTAACTTTTGCTTAACTGGCGTGACGCCTGGGTAAATAGGAATTCTGTGCTCCACAATAGCTGAATCCAAACCAGGAATGTCTTCGTAAGACCAAGCAAATACATCTACAAACTCCTTGAGTAAATAATTCTCTCTCAGCCCCTTGCATGAAACCACCGATCTTGACCTCTTTGACCTCTTCGTCCAGCCCCAGATTGATTGTTGACAGGATTTCTCCGGAAGCTTCTAGTTTCCTCTCACTGCGCTGCTTGGCCAACCTGTTTAGTTCAATTAAGTATTCTTTTTCATCTTGGCTTATATTTTTTAATGATTCGTTATTAACTTGTTGTTCGATTATGTTTTCATTTGTTTTAGTTAATTCATCATTAAAAATATTGGCAACCAAGGAGTACTCGGAAACAAGGGAAATTTCATTTACGACCGTAGGAAGTACAAACTCGGCGACCTTGTCGAGGTCCTCGGTAGTGAGGTCCTCTTCCAGAGTCCCGGAAACAGAAGCATCAAGTACAAAAGGTTCAAAAGATGACACGGTAGGATAAGCATAACCGAAGCGCTCCACGAGTATCTCTGTAGTAGCAAGCGGGCCTGAAGTCTGATACCAATTAGTAAGTGGTCCTTTTGCGGGCTTGAGATGCCTTGCAGGGTCATAAGATTCATCCTTCTCATCCCCAATCATTCCCAAGAAACTGTCTTCAAGAGTGAATTCTTCAAAAAGCGCAAACATGTTATCTTGGTCATCGAGGTCCTGTGCTACTTCGTGGCCGGGAAACTTGTAGCTGCCGACGGTGTCATCAACGTACTCATGTCGAGCTTTCACGTCGTCAAAGATTTCCCATCCAGCATGGGCCTTCCCCTTAGTATCAACCCAAGGCTCAGGAAAGAGGATATAAGCGACCTCTTCACCTTCACGAACAAAATAACTATTTAGTGTCTTCTCGTACGGACGCATGGGTGGGAGCTCATAGGTCCCTCCTTGTTTTATAACAGCCCTTCTCTTCCTTTTCTCGCGCATGACTTCGGCCACCTCACATGCTGTTGGTTTGTAGCCTAAACCGAATGGCGGAATGAAAACAGGAGTTTCTCTGCTAATTATCTCAGTACAACCTTGTTGATTTTTACCAAGCCCCAGAATGGGCAAGAAATCCATTTTCTTCACCATGTTGAGCGCCATAATATCCCCGAACTCGGTCCTTCTCTTTCCAATAATTTCTGTTTCCTTGACATTTTCAATAGAGCCAACTACAGCCTGTGGAATTACTTCAAAACCACTGAGAAACGTCCCTGTGTCTTTATGCTCAATTCCCAGAATCGGATGCTCACTCACCTTTGCGTTATCTTGTGCATGGACTACAACAACGTGATTATCATGTATAAACTTCACACACTGATGATAAGACGAGGCTACCCCCTTCACTCCGTGGATCCACGGGCGTCCCAAAAGCAAACTGAACGAAGATTTGATGTCGATGACTTGAAACTCGATTGGCATTTCTAAAGGGCCGATGGTGAGAGTCAGAGTAACAACGCCTTGAACACAACGACTGGTATTGTCATATGCACGGACGACTTGCGACGAAGGAGCCAAATCGGAGATCTTAATTCCCAAATCAGCCAAAACATGAATAGGGCATACATTCACAGAAGATCCGTTATCAACTAGGACACGTGCCATGTGTTCTCCTCCTACTCCAACCGTAAGATAAAGAGCCTCGATGTGATTGGGGCCTATCTTAGGAGCATCCAAGTCGGTAAAAGTTATGATATTCCTGAAGTGTATATTACCAATCATATGAACCAAATCTTGAGGAGATGTCTCGATCGGAATGGCAGCTTGGCGAAGAGAATTAGTCAAAGTATCTCGGTGCACCTTAGAAGATGATAGCAATCCCCAAATAGAAATGCTGGCCTGGGTTTTCTTTAGCTGTGCTAAGACAGGGTTCTCAACTTCTTTCTCTTTTGCTACCGCAGCTCCTTCCTTATCCTTTCCTGGATTGTCCGTGTCAGGAACAGGGGGTTGGTAGGCCCTTCCTGAACGGGTCAAGTGATGAACATTACCTCCTACCCATTGGGCTTTCTCTGGGGTACCTTTCTGAGCTTCAGCGGCCTTTCCGCTTGATAAGATTGCATCCCAAGATATCATACTACATTCAAAGTCAGTGACAGACAAAGGGACCACAGTATACTTCAACGGATTCTTTGGTACGATGAAGCTAGTCGGTGAGTAGCCTTTGTCTATCTCAATCATGTGGGCATTGGGCAATGGATTGTTCGTGACATTAGGTTGAGGAGGCTTTCCGATAATACCATCATCAATCATATCCTGGAGGGCGTGTTTTAAACTCCAACAATTATCAGTCGCATGACCGGGCGATGCATGATAAGCACAATGTTTGCTGGCGTCCCAACTTTTAGGTAAAGGATTGGGAGGCTTGTATCCTTCCATTGGCTTGATTAGTCCTTGAGCAACCAAACCTTGGAAAACAACTGAGAGTGGGGTGCTGAACTGATCGAAGTGCCTATCAACCCTCTTTCTGGGCATACTATTCCGGGATTGGTTATTAACTGCATGAACTGTTCCATCGGGGTTATAAAATGGAGGAGGGACTCGAATGTAAGCCCCTTGACTAGGACTGGGCAAATTGTTCCAAAATGGTATAGGAGCAGCAACCATATTGTTCACAGTGGCAGGAGTCGGCTTTGCCGGTGCTCGGTACCTGTAAGACTGCTGGGGAGGATCGATTTTAATTACCCCAGTACGGATATCTTCGTCAATTCGGGCCCCAACATCTAAGATTGAAGCAAAATCAGGAAACGGAAGATACTTCATTTTTTCAGCATAAAACGGCTGAAGATTCTTGAGGAAGGTACGGGTTTGTTCAGTACTGTCGGGCCTGTCTAAGGTTTGGGCAACCTTCTTCCTCCACCTACTAGCAAACTCGGAGAATGATTCTTTCTCCCTTTGTGCACATGAGTCGAGATCACGGCGGCTTTTTTCCCACCCAGAATTATCCTTATACCTCTTCTGAAATTCGTCCACGAGTTTAGACCAATCCTCCACCAAGCTGGTGTCCACAGTCATAAACCATTGCTTTGCTGGCCCAACCAATGTTAAGTGAAAGTTTGAAGCCATTGCTGATGTATTAGCCCCACGCGATTGCATTGCATGGGCATAAGACTTCAAGTGAGCCATAGGACAACATTGTACCATCGAACTTTTCCACATCGGGCATTTTGAAATTGTACGGGAGGGTTGCAGATGGAGCTAACTTGAGTGAGTCAGCAGAAAATTCTCCCCTATTCATAACCTTTTTCAACATTTCCTTTATCTCTTTGATTTCAAGGTCCTGCTTCGTAAGCGGAACCTGCGGAGTGCTATTAGTAATAGCGCCAACATGGGGCGTGAAATTGAGTCCTTGATCCTGAGAAGCTCCTTGGTCAGGCATGGCTCCGGCAGGGAAGACCCCATTGGGGTAGAGAGTCTGCATGTACTGAAGGTAACCATTGTAATTAGGAGGATATTGAGAAGGGTTAAAGGAGACATTTGGGATGACACGATGGGCAGTAGTAGTGAGGGGATCGTTTTGAGAAGTGTGGCCTTGATTGCTAGTGATCCCACCGGTGTTGCCTTGGTTAGGAGTTGGGCCAACATTAGGGTTTGGGCCAGTGCCGCCGGTGCCTTGGTTTGGATTTAGATTGGTAAGATTGACATTCGGGTTTGGGTTAGTGTTGTTAACACTTGCATCCAGATTGGGAACATTCCCACCTTGCCCCTGATTGTTGGTCGTTTCGCCCCCCCTTTGATTTACTATTGTTAGCAAAGTTGCCAGTAACTCATCCTGCTGGTTCCTTATCTGTCCCATCAGACCCTCGGAATGAGCTCTCAGATTCTGATCCAACCACCCCTGAAGCCCGGCTGGTGGTACAAACCCCTGGTCACCCTTCTTCGGCCATTCTGACTGCTGGTGCTTGTTCTGTCGTCTCAAACCGAACTAGCCTTCCTGTGGCTCCCCTTCTCCAAACTGCTGCCAGACCGCAAACCTAAAACGGGACGGGGTATGGATTAGGAGATTTTTTCTTGTTTTTTTTTTTTTTTTTTTTTTTTTTTTGAAATCACAATTTCGACTCACCACATAAGAAAAAGACACCCTAAAAGCCGGATAAGCAACATGCTTGATTTTGACACCCTGTCTTGATTTAATTCCTGGAATAGTGGATACCGTCTCCAAAGTATAGGACCAACGTTTTTCACCTGTACTAACGGCCGTCCGAAGCCCCTAGCGAAGGGCCTATACTCTTTCGGGGATCCACCATTCGGGTTACGGTCTATGTGAAGGTCTTGGTAATTTCGGGTCAACCCAATCATTCCAAAATATCCACACTTTAGGTTATTGATAACCTTTTTAGGAATGCGTAAGGTTGAAGGGAAATTATTAGACAAAATCCGACTCAAAGTCAAGGACATGTCATTTTGAAAATTCGGACATCGAGGCTTTTTATGGATGGCTTGCATGTGGCTTACACCCGCAGCGACGACTAGTGGCCGCGCTTTGGGGCGGGAATGTCAACCGGGAGCCCTATCGGAGGATCGGTGACCCCCCTTCACTCACCTGCTGCACCCCCTAAGGTTTTACGGTTGCTAAGTCGAAAGTTTGAAAACGTGCATCGTGTGTGAGGTCTCTAATTTTTAAAAATGATTTTTGAAAGAAAGAAAATCACATATTTTTTATTTTATTTTTTAATTTTTGTTTTTGTTTTCTTTTTATTTACACAAATATAAGGAAAAACCTGCAAAACAAAGTTAGGACATATATGCACACACATATATATACAAGGCAAAGGCAAATAATGGCGAAAAACACACATTTAAGTCTAGCCCACTTTTGAAAAAACACTCCCCAGCAGAGTCGCCACTGTGAGAGCCCGCGCTCGAAGCTCGCAAGTCGTTCACGTAAGAACGACGAGTTTACCTCGTGCGAATGCGGTTTGAATCCGCTCGGCTTCTCAAAATGGTTTCCCTACTCGAGTTTTGAAAAGAAGAGTCGCCACCTCATTTTATTTTGGAAAATAGAGATAAAACCTTTTGTCTTGAAAAAGAAGTGGGTTCGGGGGCCATGTTACGAGAGGAGAAGGTGTTAGGCACTCCGCTCGCCCTTTCGGTCTCTAACATGCTTCCGCCTACGCTTGATTTTATTTGCCTTTTTTTTTAAAAGTGTTTTATGTCCTAACTTTTAGAAAAAATGTGTGTTATATACAAAAGGAGTCGCCTAATCTAGGCACGTTCATTTTAATTCGCACCCGGGGAATCGGTTTGGGTGGATTTCCCGATTGGTTTTCAAAAATGGTTTGATTATGTCAAGAAAGAAAACATACACGGGGAGGGGATTATGTACAGTAGGGAATATACACAGATATACAAAAGAGTGGGAAACAAATCCCACAATCGAATGAATGTCCTCGCGATGGGGAGTCTGTCGGTTTTGGCGTCATTCTCCGTTCCCGAGCCGACGTACCTGTCCTAAAATGATCCAAATCTAAAACTAAAAGTTGGAGATTACTCCCTGAATGTTAGAGATCATTTTGAAGGTTTTATGGATTTTTTGGATTAATTTTAGACCCCCAAACATTATCAAGAAAGTCGTTTGCAAAAATCTGCCCAGAAAAAATACACAGAAACCATGGCATATTGTTCATCCATTCTACCCATCTTAACTCATTAATCTGGGAAAACACCAAGAATGAAAGTTGAAGACCACATAGAAAAACAAGAAGTTACCAGAATTTGGTGCTCATAGGATGAGTTTAAGTTGTTCAAAAGGTCTCTGACATTTCGATGTCAGAGACTGGAAGTACAGAAACTGAAGTCTGAAGGCTGAAACAAGTGAGTGAAAAGAGCACTTCCATTGGTCCAAAAAATGTTTCAAAAATATGTTAAAGCTCCTGAGCATGTGGAGAATAAAGTTAATGTTTTGACCTTTGTCAAAAAACCAGGTTTTCATTGAGTTTTAAGCACAAGAACACAGCATGTTACAGTAAGGAACAAACTGGACAGCATCTCTGTGATCCAAAATTATGCATGCAAACATTAGCTACCCATGAATTCTAGACATGAAACTTAACGTGCATGAACTTCAACATATGAGAAGAAACTTTGATGTTTTGACCCAATCCCAGAAACCACTTTAAGATGAAGTTTTAAGAGCATGAAAATCATGATTCTAAGCAATGTATAGAAACTGGTTGCATGAGTTATAAAGAGGGATCTCAAAACACGACCAAAACTCCAACCCAAGCCATGAAACTCAAGGAATTTATCATTTAACATGTTTAGAACATTATTTAAGAGCCATTTTAAATCAAAAACCACGTCTAACATGCATGCACATGAAAATAGCCAAAGTGGTCAGATTTGTGGCTTTATGAAGAAAATGAGAGTTGGTGCATGAAAAACTCAAAGTTTAACCCAAGAATAAACACATGATGGTCACAAACTCATTTAAACATGGTAAAATGCTGGTTTGAACATAAAGACCATCATTCATAAAGCCAAACTACAAGATTTTTACATGGAAAATATGGAGAATATGGGGGTCTAGCCAACTTGTGGCTAGACCCTTACACAAATGACTCAACCACTTACATCTTGGAGTTTATAAGGGTCACAACCAAGAGATTACCTAGTTTATGAAGATGAGGTGTGCTTCCTTTGTCTCCCAAGGGAAGACTTTGGGTGATTTGAGTTTGAAAGGTTTTGAGAGCTTGAAGTTTGCTTGAGTTTTGAGTTGGAGATGAGTTTGATTGAAGTTTGAAGGTGTTTTGCTATTGTAGAAGTGGTGTTTGAGAGATGTTTGAGTGGTGGAGGAGTGGTGGCTGAGTGATGGTTTTGTGGTGGTGGAGTGGTGGCCGGGTGGTGTGGTGGTTTTTGTTGAGAGAAAGTTGGAGAGAATGTCCCTAGAGAGAATGTAATGTGTCGTCCCCCCTTTCTCAGTTTCAAGCTTGGGGTATATGGAGGGTGTTTTGAGGGTTTTTTCTTGGACAATAATTCCCTTGGAGTAGGGGTAGTAGGGGGATGGTGAAGTGATGCCCGAGATTTGTGGAGAGGTATGGAAAAAAGCTTGGGAGCATAAAAGTCTAAACCCTTGAGAGAGAATGGGGAGGAGTCTTGTAGTATAGAATGGAGTGAGAGATGGAGTGAGGTTGAGTGAAAAAATGGAAAGTTGTTGTGTAAAGAGAGGGGGACATGTCCTGGGTTACCCAGTTTTCTTGCAAGGGGTCATGGAAAAAAGTCTCCAACAGAAATGATTGTGTTTGTTGAACTATTGGAGGTCAAGCTTGATTGATCAAGGCCATGTGAGTCATCCCATGAAATGCCCAGCAAATGGACACGTTTTGTGGTCATGCCACTCATCATTTCCGGCTCCGTTTTCTTGTTCCGTGATGTCCTGAACTGCTCCGGTGTGCGTGTAACGGTGTCCCGTTCGTCTGTGCGTCCAACATGAAAGTTGCTCCTTATAATCTGCTGGTCGTAATAGTATATCTGAAATATGTTAATGAGCAAGGAATATCATGATAAAATTTTAAATGCATAAGATGACCGGTAAAAGGTTTTTTTAGGGGCGCGGGACCCGCTTCGTGGTCCGCGCGAGCTATTTTTTTAGAATGTGCCCGTTTACTCGGTTTTGAGTCCTGGTCACAATTTCAGACTCGGTTTTCCCATCCGATGCACCGATAAGGCGTACGGTAGTCCCGAACGGCCAAATCTGGGGTTTTAGGTCAATTATCGCGTTTAGACCGAATCAAGGGTTGATTTTAGGGGTGCGAGATCGGGGTGTCTACAGTGCCTTAATACTTTTGCCAAGTTGTTTTTCTACTTCATTTTGAAATATTCTAAATATCTCAAATGCTTCGCTCTTATGTTTCATTAGGTAAACATACCCAAATCTACTATAATCATCCGTGAAGGTTATGAAGTATTGAAATCCTTCCCTAGCATTGCTACTTAATGATCCGCATACATCGGAATGTATCAACCCCAATAAGTCACTTGCCCTTTCACCTAGCTTGGTAAAAGGTGTCTTAGTCATTTTTCCAAGAAGACACGACTCACAAGTATCATATGACCCAAGGTCACATGAACCCAAGAGACCGTCCCTATGGAGTTTTGAGATACGCTTCTCATTAATATGACCAAGACGGCAATGCCACAAATAAGAATGATTTACATCATTAGGTTTATATTTCTTATTTATATGATAGACATTTTCATTATTTTCATTCTTGACATCCAAGACATAAAGGCCATTAAATGAATTAGCAATACCATAAAGCACATCATTTAAATAAATAGAAAATTTCTTATTCTCAATAAGAAACTTAAAACCTTCATTATCCAAACAAGAAATTGAAATAATATTTCTGCTTAAATCCGGAACATAATAACAATTGTTCAAAACAAGAATTAATCCGGAAGGTAAAGTGACCTCATAAGTCCCTACGGCTAATGCAGCAACTCTTGCTCCATTCCCCACGCGTATATCTACTTCACCTTCTTTAAGTAGTCTCCTATTCTTTAGTCCCTGCACATTTAAACAAATGTGAGAACCACATCCGGTATCTAATACCCAAGAATCAGTGGTAGAAAGGAGAATATCTATCATATAGATACCTGAAGTCGACGCAGCCTTGCTGCTCTTCTTCTTCTTTTGCTCTTCCAAGAAAGCCTTGCAATTACGTTTCCAATTACCAATTTCTTGACAATGGAAACAGATTGCATCCTTTTGTGAATCGGGTTTTGCCTCAGAAGCCTTGGCAACCTTTGCCTTGCTTATCTTGGGTTTGACAACTTTCTTACCCTTTCCTTTGGCACTAGCCTTCTTCCCATCATGAACCAAGAGCATGGGAGAACATTTCTCCACAATTTTCATCTCTGCAGTTTTGAGCATCCCATGCAACTCAAAGAGATTCTTATCCATTCCATGCATGTTATAATTCATCACAAACTGATTATAACTTTTAGGCAATGAATTAAGAATGAGATCCGTGGCTAACTCCAATGGGATTAGATAGCCAAGTTTCTCAAGGTGCTCTACATAACCTTTCATTTTAAGAAAGTGATGACTCACTTGTTGCCTTTCATTCATCTTACAAGTAGTGAATGTAACAATGGTCTTGTACCTCTCTTGCCTAGCTTGCTCTTGAAACATGGCTCTCAACTCCACGCTTATCTCATAAGCTTCCAAATGTTCCAAACTTTGTTGGAGTTTTGAGCACATAGCAGCAAGCATGAGACAACTTACATCTCTAGAATCATTACGATGTTTCTTGTAAGCGTCTCTTTCTGCCCTAGGGGCAGTAGGCGGTGGTTCAGCAGGAAGTGGCCCATCGAAAATGTACAACTTGTCTTCTTGTCTAAGAACAATTCTTAGGCTGCAGATCCAATCCATATAGTTGTTACCATTTTCTTCGAGCTTATCCTTCTCAAGGATCGATCGCAATGACATTGATTGAGTGTTGTTAGTCATTATCTACAAATATGCAAAATTTCCAAAATTTAATAAGTACCAATTTTCATTAAAGAAATAAATAATGTATTTTTCCAAAAATACTCCCACTAAACTATATAACCTTCTTATACATCCAATGTATAATATAATATTAGTGGGCTAAGATCCAACTTTAATTTAATTTTAAGTCCGCTAGGGCGGATAACATAAAATCAAATTAATTAGGTATACAATCATGTCAATCATATACCATATGATTCTTAGATCCTTTTCCATGAGATTCTTTAAGAAATCCTATTTCAAAAAACATGTTTAATCTCATCTTTGTCTAGGACTGTTTTGACGCCCAATTAAGTCTAGCCATTTTAAATGTATAGTTAATGTGTCCCGCTAGGGCGTGCCCACATTATCTATCTTGCTCATACATAAATAAATTTAATGTACCTCGCTAGGGAGAATCTACATTAAAATCACTCATGTACTAACAAGTGTTTTAATCATGGCATGGCAATAAAAGACTTAAAACTTTGTTTGAAGGTTCATTACATATAGCATATTACACATTTATGAGCACATAATATAAACATGTTACGCATCAAGTTTAGCCACTAAATTAATCTCCATTAATTTAAGCATAATATTTATGTGTCATTAGTTTCTCTATGATTATGAGGATGAGACTATTTGAACTTTGGTTATCATCTCCAAATCAAGACAATAAGAAGTACGGCCGAAACTAAGCCATAAGGCATCCACAATTCCGCACTAACTCAAGAAACCAAGAAAGTAGTCCATGTGGCCGAAACTAAGCAATAGATGGTCTCGATGAACGTAGGCCAATTGCATCCACAATTCCACATGAATCTCCAATCTTTGAATCAAGAATTTTGTTTCTCAATTTTAGCAATTATGAACTCTTCATAATTCTAACTTCGTTTTATCTTTGAAACTTTGATTGCGATCAAGTTTGGGAAACACAATCTCGATAAACGTAGATTTGCCATCCAAACCTTGAACCAATCTTAGAATCACAAGACTAAAACAAATAGGAAATTTAAACCCAAGATCCACACCCAAAACCCAAATCCTACCCCGCACCAAACCTAAGGTCCGGCCGGGTCAAGGTATGGGTCCGGTCGGACCCTCCCGAAAAATCCAAATTTTTAAAGTTCCAAAATTTTTCTCAAAATTGTTTTCCCGATTCAATTAGGATTTGGTGTTCTTGGTGATCCAATCACCATGATCATCAAAACTTTGAATAAACAATTTATTCTTGAATCCTTGAATTATCAAAACTTTGATCCAATCAAAAATTGATAACCCAAACAATTTTAAATCCACCATAATTTTTATTGCGATTGAATAGTGCGATTAAAGTTTCTAAAACAATAAACCACATAAAATCACATAACACATAAACATCATATAATCCAATATTCATATCATGTTAGGCACATAAACAATTTATATACACACAACATGATCTAGGTATTGAAATAATCAACATGAACGGGGCTCTGATACCACTGTTGGGTTTCGAAGTAACATGCGCAGCGGAATTAATCATTTAAATTTTTAATGAAACCCAAAGCCATAGATCCATTCATGTGATTAAGTCAAATACATATAAGATGAATATCAGAAAAAACTAACTCTTGATGACTTTTGATTTCTAGCTTTTGAATTTGGTGGAGATTTGAAGCTTGATCACGAGAGCAAGAATGCGAACCTTGAAGATGATGAGCTTCACCCTCTAGCGGTATCCACACCACGAACGAATATCAAGCAACTTCTTGATCTTGGTTGCTAGACCAAATTGTGAAACACACTTTCACAATTGCAAGAACTATATGGAATTATGAATATTCTTGTTCTTCACTTTTGGAATCTTAGAACAAGAAAATAACCTCTCAAAACCTTATGGAGGCACTCACAATAATATGTCTAATGGCTGTAAAAAGGATCCTTAAATAGGTCCTAATCCTTAACCCTTAAGGACTTAGGAAACCTAAATACCGTCACCAAATTAGGCAACAAAGAATTCTGGCCGACTTGACTGGCACGGTCGTGCCATCTAATCCGCATGAATTCCAACCGCCCATTTTCGGCACGGTCGTGCTTGGTAATTGACACTGTCGTGCCAATCATGTCGACAGGTGGCTTGGTTTGGATTTATGGCACGACCGTGCCATATAAGGCGCACGACCGTGCCAGAGCCAAAAAACTGAAATTTTTCCATAATTCCCATTTAGTCCTTTACGATACGTTCTATTTGTGTGTGATCCTCTAGGATTACACTAAGTTGGCAATGGGATCAAACATGAACCCATAAGATATGATTAGGTTCTAGCAAACCGTCATACCTATCCAAATAGTGTAACTAGATACAATTTCGCATTCCTTTAGAATATGTCACAATCCCTTTGTCCACGATGTCATTGAACACAAGTCATGGTCAAACGGTCAACTTGTTTTGTTCAATACTTTCTCGATTCCGAATATGTTGATAATTCAAATGCTATTGATCCAATCAATCCATTTGAGTCCGGCCGAACATTTCATCAACATCATTCCTTCGAGGGGCCCAAGCTTGACATCTCTCCGTGGAGGGACAAATCCATTTAGCTTATTATTCTTCCCCACGTGAATCCGATTGTGCCAATCATACACTTTATAACTACCGTGTTAAGGTAGCGTTTGAATATGTCAAACACAATGTTTATCAAGTGGGAGACTATAATAACTTTATGTCTAAGGATTCAAATGACATAACTAATATGAGATATATGTACAACATAGACCATGACATAAATCTCATACAATGGGTCATGTCCAGTACCTTGTTCCAAACAAGTACCCACAAATCTAACATGATCATCCCATGATCATTTAGCCTTTATACTAGTGCTTAACAAGTACTAGGGACAGAGGTTATTATCAGGAAATATGAACAACAATAATAATCAGAACATCTCTTTATTGATATGAAATAATTGATAACAATTACAACGTTTATTAAACGTGCCTAGGGCACCACTACCAACAATCTTCATCTTCATCTGACTCAGTGGCTTCATCAACCAACTGAGCACTTTTAACTTTTGGCGCGCGCTTAGCCATGCGCTTTCTGCGCCTTTTCATCACTAAACTGTCTTTGCCAAAAATTGGAACGTCAGTGGTTTGATAAGCTGGGTTTTGAGCGAGGAAATTAGCAAGAGCAGGATAGTTGAGAAAGATCTTCGTGAGTATTCTGCAGTGAGTCTTGAACTTAGTCTTTCCCTCAGCCTTGTTCTTGTTGTATTTATCAATCTGGTCCTTTAAAGTTTTGAAGAGGATTTGGGGCCAGTTGAGGACGTTTTTTCCCATTATTGTAGCAGTATACTCCCATTGCTCCATTGTGAATCTGTTCACATTTCCAGTCTTGAAAATTATGGAAGTACCCACCAGATGCGCTATGTGCGCCAGTAAGTCACCTCCATCCCTTATCTCAACAGATTTGATGTTATTCTAGAGAGTAGGAATATTGAGATAAGTATACGCTATAATGTTCTGCGCGGCTACGGAGTAAGTGTTGATTTTCCCGGAGACGCCTAGAGGGCCAGTAGTGGTGAAGTTGATGATATTCTTCAAAGTACCAGTAGAAATGGTAATATCAACATTCTGAACCACGGCGCGTATTCTGTAGCGCATAACCCCTTCAATGTCTGTTGGAGTTTCCACGAACACAGCAGTGGAGAAAAATTCATCAACAAGAAGCGGTGAGTAAAAGGGTTGCTCCAGGGTGAACAAAGGTAGAAGACCAGCTAGTCTTATGTACTCCATGACATCAACTCCAATCTGGACAGTTGATAACTCAGTGAGATAAAATGTCTCACCAGGTCTGAAATTTGCTGGATCATGAAAACATAATGATTATTTAAGTTAGGAGTGTATCAGGCACGTAGAATCATAAAATGAGCCAAATATATACTAGGTGCATACAAAAAAATGAGGCGCATAGAATAATTAGGCGCATAGCATGGTTCTATGAAACTATACTAAGGAAAAATTAAAACATAGAGAAATTTGACTAAGTATGAATAGAGGCGCATAAGATATTTAGGCGCATGATGGCATTAGGCGCGTGAGTGATTGAGGCGTATAGCACTTGTATTTGCAAGAGGCGCATACAATTGTTAGGCACATGAATCACTTTGGGCGCATAAGGACATAGGGCGCAAAAACAATTTAGGCGCATGAATTCATATATAGGCGCATAACTATGTAAATAATTTAAACTTAGCATAAAAACACACAAACACATGCAAAACATACATATGCATGCAAACAAGATCAAACATGAAAATTTTTGAAAAACAAGTTTCGGAAGTTTTGAAACCCAAGTCATGCAAAAACAACGAAGAACACAAAGAACATGGCTTGAGTGCTTGAAAAACACCAAGAACTCATAAATCATGAAACTTCACCAAATCAAGCATACAATATGTCAAAATGACCGCATGAACACAAGGATCATGAAAATACAAACCAAAACAAGTACAAATCAACAACAAATCCATAAAATGGATTCAAAAATCCGAAAATTTGAAAAGTCAAAAATCTAAGATTTTCAGATTCGCAAAATATAGTGCATTGATCGTCAAAATGTTGGTTTCAAAAGATTCATAAATACTAAAAGAACACAACCCAACAAACGATTTTGAAAACGGAGAACCGAAACAAGATTAATCAAAAGAAATGCAATTTTCGGTTTGACGAAAAAACGAACCCAGAATAGTTAAAAAAAACGTGAAAATTAAGAGATTAAGGTTCAAGAAATCATACCATTTCGTCTTGGTTTGTCTTTGTTGCTTTCTTAGGACCCATATATATATATATATATAGAAGAAATTTGAGAAGAAATAAAGAAAATATAGAGAAAAAGAGAAAGAGAGACGGGAAGAGAGATAGAGAGAGGGAGAGAGAGAGAGGCGGTTATGGTGAGGGAGTTGGAGAGTTGGTAGGATGAGAAAGGTAATGATGAAAAAGGAAGGTGTAGAGGCAATATATAGGTTTAGGGTTTTAGAAAGATGGGAAGTTGAAAAGACTAGCATTAATGGGGGATGAATTGAAAGGATAGGCATTTATGAGGGGTTTTCATAGATAGGATGGCCATTAATGGTGAATGACACAAAGTACATCGATGTGATATTTTGGGTAAAGAAAAACTTCTCCACTTTCCCTATAAGTGTATGAGCAATTTTGATTAATTTTTGCACAAACCTCAAAAACATCTGTTTTGGTGTAAGTTTGGGGTGCAAGAAATATATCCCCAGAAAATAAAATTTTTGAAAAAAAAAAAAACAGGGAAAATTAATTGCACAAGTACCCTTGAACAATTATGGAATGTCAAAAGACAAGAATTCCTATAATAAATGAATAGCATTTACATACTTGGTACTTGTGACAAATTTAATACGTTCAATCATTGAAATAATAAATCTTGAGCATTGATTGAGCCGCAAACATTTAATTCGCGCATGAAGGGCGCATGACACTCAAGAGGCGCGCATGATGGATAGGGCGCGATATAAAATAGGCGTGCAAGAGAGTGAGGCGCGCAGTGAGTGGGGCGCTACTCAGGCGCATGAAGTTTCCTTGAAACTTGAAATGATTTAACTTTTGAGACCTAGGGTACTTATAACTCATCAAAACATTAAATAGTTAGTAGTAACAAAACTATATAGAATTTAGTTGAGTTCAAGCATACCCATTTCACCTCTCAAAAATATGAACCGTTTCACGTCAAGTGCTTTCGTTAGAATGTCGGCGATTTGAAAGTCGGTTCCCACGTGTTCTAAATGTATATTTCCTTTCTCCACGTGGTCTTTGAGAAAGTGATATTTGATGTCGATGTGCTTGGTTTTTGAGTGCATGACAGCATTTTCAGAAACGGAAATGGTTGATGTATTGTCGCAGTAGATGGGACAATTTTCTTCAATGATATCATAGTCCACCAATTGCTGCTTCATCCATAGTATTTGACAGCAACAACTTCCCGCAGCGATATATTCAGCTTCGGTTGTTGAGACAGATACTGAAGCTTGTTTCTTACTCGCCCATGACACAAGTCGATATCCGAGGAAATGACAAGTGCCACTTGTGCTTTTCCTATCAATTGTGCACGCTGCATAATCCGCATCTGAATAACCTACAAGTTTAAAGTTCGAATCTTTGGTGTACCAAAGTCCAAGGTTAGCAGTACCGAATAGATATCTTATAATACGTTTTACAGCAATCAAGTGCGCTTCTCTAGGGTCAGATTGATAACGAGCGCAAACACAAACACTAAACATAATATCGGGCCTACTAGCAGTAAGATAAAGGAGCGAGCCAATCATACCTCGATAGAGCGTTTGATCAACACGTTTACCTTTTAAATCTTTGTCGAGTTTGTTGCCGGTAGCCATTGGAGTATCGTATGGTTTAGCATTGTCAAGTCCAAACTTCTTGATTAAGTCCTTTGTATATTTGGCTTGATTGATAAATATGCCTTTATTCATTTGCTTGATTTGAATCCCGAGGAAGAATGTGAGTTCTCCCATCATGCTCATTTCAAACTTGCTCTTCATTAGTTTCTCAAAGCGCTTTCATAATAATTCATTAGTAGAACCAAATATAATATCATCAACATAAATTTGAACAAGTAATTTATGACCATTATGTTTGGCAATGAAAAGAGTTGTATCGATTTTACCGCGAGTGAAGCCTTTTTCGATGAGAAACTTGGATAATGTATCGTACCATGCTCTTAGTTCTTGCTTGAGCCCATACAAAGATTTCTGGAGTTTGTACACATGATTTGGAAATTGTGAATCTTCAAACCCAGGTGGTTGAGCAATGCAGACTTGTTCTTGGAGTTCACCATTTAGAAACGCGCTCTTTACATCCATTTGATATAACTTGAAGTTCTTGTGAGCGGCGTAAGCTAGAAAGAGTCTAATAGCTTCAAGTCTTGCTACGAGCGCAAAAGTTTCATCGTAATCAATTCCTTCTTCTTGCCTATAGCCTTGTGCAACCAATCTTGCTTTGTTCCTTGTGATGGTTCCATTCTCATCCATCTTGTTTCTGAACACCCATTTCGTACCAATCACTCCTTGATCATTTGGTCTTGGAACAAGAGTCCAAACCTTACATCGTTCAAATTGATTGAGTTCTTCTTGCATAGCAACAACCCAATTAGGATCTTGGAGCGCTTCATCAGCCTTCTTCAGTTCAATTTGAGAGATAAAAGCAGTGTAAGCATCAAAGTTTGTAGCTCTCCTTGTACGAACACCAACATTTAGATCACCAATGATATTATTGATTGGGTGACCTCTAACTTCACGAATTTCAGGTGGTAAGTTAGGTTGAGTCGTAGTAACTTGAAGGTCTTCAATTGGTACATCTTCACCAGATTCTAAATCATCAAAATTTGGGGGGTGAATTGGTGTAGAGTTGAAACTTGGGTTTACACCAGAAGCAGCAGTAGAAATAGGTGCGTGAGAGGAATCAAGAGGCGCAACTAGGGATGGCCAAACCGGACCGGAACCGGATCGGAACCGGAAAAGTCCGGAACCGGAGCAAACCGGGGAGGAAACCGGAACCGGACGAACCGGAACCGCAAGGCATGCGGGCCGGTTCAGGGTCACATATATGCCGAACCGGACCGGAACCGGAACCGTACCGAAAATCCCTTGTTTTTCAATAATTTTAAAGGAGAGGACCGGAACCGTACCGGAACCGGACCGAACCGGAACCGTATTGTGCCAAACCGGAACCGGGGTAAGTGCGGGCCGGTTAAGGGTCACCCTTTTGACGAACCGGAACCGGGCCCGGAACCGATTTTGGCCATCCCTAGGCGCAACATGTGAGTGAGGCGCAGCTGATGATCCATTTGGCGCGCCATATGAGGAGTTAGGCGCAACTGATGTGGATGGATTTCCTTGAGTTGATAGATTCTGATTTTGAGTAGGCGCAACATGAATACGAGCACCTGTATCATTAAGCTCAACAGAATCATCAGCAACATTTGGAGCCAAATATGGCTCAAGGAGAGAATGTTCATCAAATTTAACATGTACAGATTCAACTATCACTAATGTAGATCTATTAAACAAGCGAAAAGCTTTAGAATGTTTGGCATACCCAACAAAAATACCTTCGTCAGCTTTGGCATCGAATTTACCTCTATGTTCGTTTCCGTTGTAGAGGATATAACACTTACAACCAAAGATCTTAAAGAATGCAATGTTGGGAGTTCTACCACGCCAAAGTTCATACGGAGTCTTGTTGTGAAGTTTGTTGACGAGGGAACGATTTTGAGTAAAACATGTTGTGTTGATAGCTTCTTCCCAAAAGTACTTGGGCAATTTAGCTTCAGCTATCATCGTCTTTCCTGCTTCAATCAACGTCCTATTCTTTCTTTCCACAACACCATTTTGTTGAGGAACTCCAGCGGTTGAGAAGTTGTGATCTATCCCATGATCGTCGCAATATCGAGCAACACCGTTGTTCTTGAATTCTGTTCCATTGTCGGATCGAACACTAACGATGTCATCTTCTTTTTGGGTTTGGAGTAGTCAAAATAAGGTGGTCAAAATGGCGTAACAATCGTCTTTTGAGATCATCATTTCCACCCATGTATATCTTGAATAATCATCCACCACAACTAGAGTATACTTGTTTCTTCTAATACTTGCGGTGGTGACTGGTCCAAATAGATCAATGTGAAGCAGTTGCAAACATCTAGAAGTTGAGAGATTGGTCTTGCTGGAGAAAGACTTCTTCGGTTGTTTGCCAAGTTGATACACGGCGCACTTCTTGTCATGATAATCAGCAACCTTGGGAAGTCCTTTAACAAGGTTATTCCTGCTGAGTTTAGATAGATACTTGAAGTTCAAGTGACTTAAGCGCTTGTGCCACAACCAACTATTTTCGCTCACACTTTTAGCTACAAAACAAAGATTTGTACTAGAGTTCATACTATGGAAATCAATAATGTAAATATTTGTCTTACGATATCCCGTGAGTAATGTAGCTCCAGTTTTGCCATTCTTGATAAGACATTGAGTTGAAGTGAAATGGCATTCTAATCCTTTGTCACAGAATTGAGATATGGATAATAAATTATGCTTGATCCCTTCGACGAGAGAGACTCTTTCAATGCACACTTTGTCTTTCTTGAGCTTTCCATATGCAATAACTTGACCTTTGTTATTATCACCAAATGTTACTGAGGGACCTCTTTCTTCATGGACATCTTCTAATAAGGATTCATCTCTAGTCATGTGTCGTGAACACCCACTATAAAGAATCCATTCATACGTTTTAGCTTTTGAAGATCCAGCCATGAAGCAAAGAACCTGAAATATAGACATTTAAGCAGGTCCCCTTTATTCCTTTTGGGTCCTAGAGTTAGCAACTTTTGACGACCCACTCTTGCTTGACCTTAGGATTTTTACGTCCTTTGGCATTGGGAGTGAATCGCAAAAGGCATTCCACGGCCTTATGTCCTAAACAATCACAAATAGAACAATGTTGAAAGCCACCAATCGCATGAGTTTTTACAAACTCTTTACTTTTCTTTGGGATGGCATTCTTCTTTGGGTCAGATGATTTAGCCTTAACAAAATCCTTCTTTTGAAATTTTGGAGCGCTTGATCTAGGAGGGCGCATAGGGCTAGGAGGTACACGGCGATGAGGCGCGTGGCTCTTAGGCGCATAATGAGCACTCGTAGAAGGAGCGCTCTTAGTTTCAAGAATGATTTTGCTAGAGGATGATTCATCTGTAGCTATATCTTTCCCATTAGCTTTCCCAAATTGCTTCGTTGGATAGACATAATGGAATGTTTGTCTGTTGACTTTTTCCTGTCATTTACCCATTTAATTAGAATGTTTTTCCTTGGGAATTTCAAAAGTTTGCTGATTTGTGAATTCACTATCTCTTTCAGCACAGACATCGCATTTAAAGTTATCACTAGTTGATGAGAATCCCAAGCCAATTTTATCACCACCGACTTTTTGGGACTCAAAAATATGGTCCATAGTGACACGAGAATTGGACCACTCATTTGTAATCTTTTTGAGATCAGTAATTTGAGCGACCAATTCATCGTTTTGAACTTTAAGAAGTGAGTTCTGTTCTGTTAGAAAAATGTTTTTAACAGTAAGAGGAGTCATGCCTTTTATCTTAAGGAGGGTGAGTTCAGATTTTAAAACAGTTTTCTCGGTCTTAAGTTGGAAAATTTCATCACATGATAGTGCTAAAGCTTCCTTCATATTATCAAATCTACTGATTACCTTTTCAGCCTTTTTGAATAGCTTTTTTCTTGTTCAGCAATGATTTCATCATCGTTGATTTTAGGAATTGGTGTAGCTGGTTCAACTTGTGGTCTGATGTAAGTTCCCTTTCTTAGCTTGTTCCTTGCACTTAGATCACATTGGGCAAACAATAATCCACCATCGCTTTGAGCCGGAGTAAGACATCCTTGTTCAATTAGCTCACTGATGGTTGGTCCTTTCTTCTTTTTCGCCTCAGAGTGACTAGCAGATTTCTTGATTGGTTTGTTTAAGTTTTTCATATCGGGAACATCCTTTGAAAAGTCATCGGAGTCATAGTCATTAATTTCAACATCATCTTCATCTTTTGCAACAAAACAAACGAGACATCTTCTAGCATGCCAGCGGCTTTAGATTTGTAGTTGGGGACAATGGTGGTGGCGACGACGGCTCAATAATGAGACCTTGAGTAATCGTGAAATGGAGAGAGCCTTTTATGAAGACAATCAATTTTTTATGAAACATTGGCCAATTTTGTTTTGAGTTGACTATTAAAATTAGAATGAAACTTATGTTTCAGGTTCAGGCCGGGAGGAAGTACATTCTTAGTCATCTCCAACCTATCCAATCCCGGAACTTGGGTATCATTCACCCTTACTAAGAAGCTAAAGTTTCACCAACCAGAAAACAAAGTGAATGTAGAAACGACATATATAAATCAAATTATATCATCCTATAGACATTAACCAAACATTTTACACATCATAATGGCATGAAAATGTGAACCAACCGACCCGACCCACAAATGGAAACTTTGTACCAAGCTTCTATTTTACACTGCATTCACAAATAACATCCTTAATTTCTACTTGACAATCCACATAGTAAATCTTTAGATATGTGTGTGTGTGTGTGTGTGTATTTGGTTAATAATTACGAGCTTGTTGTTGGAGGTTTAAGCAGAATTACGCTTTCTTCTGGGCAGCAGCATGCTCATTGGCCATCTTTTCAAACAAACTTCCATCATAAACACCTCGTATCGTATCTTTGCTCAATAAACCATTCTTGTCCTTGCAAAGGACATACAAAATCTTCCATTCCGTATAACTTGCAAGCCTGAAATTGATGCCAACATTATGCTTGTATTAGTTTTTAATAATAAAAACTACTCCCTCAGTCCCATAAAGATAGTCTCATTTGAATTTTTGATGGTCAAAACAATTAAACTTTTACCAAACATTTATGTCCATCTAATTATTCCAATGGAATTCTAGAACTTGTTATTGATTGTTAGAATTTCACTGGACTGATTAGATTGACATTAATGTTTGGTCAAAATTCGCTTGTTGACCAAACGAGGCTATCTTTCGGGGACGGAGTAGATAAAGCGAGTCTAATGACCCCGATACAATTCTGGGCAAGTAATGAACTAACCATCCCTTATAGTCCTTTGGTTCCCTATTTGCTTTAAGCATTGCCTTCAATTCTTCTGCAGTTAATGAACCTGAATTTGTATGGGCGTGCTTGCTGAATATCTCCTCAAACTTCTTATGGACAAATCTTCACAACAGGACATTAGACAAATAAATTTTGGTTAGAAACATAGAATCCGCACTAACCAAAAGTTCAACCTGACGTAGGCTGTGTTTGATAGCATCAAGCACTTTGATGCT
The DNA here is from genome assembly GCA_026119855.1 of Campanula takesimana. NCBI lineage: Eukaryota > Viridiplantae > Streptophyta > Magnoliopsida > Asterales > Campanulaceae > Campanula > Campanula takesimana. The sequence continues at coordinate 392,569 of JAOWBW010001146.1, read as the reverse complement.
TGATGCTTAATACAATGTAGGGTAATTTGGAGGTAGGATGTATTTGATCATATTAAGCGCTAGATGTTGCATGTTGAGTGAGGTTCTTATTGATTAAGCAAGGATTTCAATTCTCAATCATTAAGAGGATGTTGGACGTTTTCAGGTTGAATGAAAAAATTAAATCACACATCTTATACCCCAAATTACCCTATATCCTAAGCATCTAGTGCTTGATGCTGCCAAACGCAACCTTAGTATTCTCCTAATCTTGTTTTCCCTCCATTTTCAAGATTTTGCGGCCACTTCAAGCACAAAATGTTGATATCCCATAGAAGGGGTTTTACAAAAGTGATTTAGTTTGACTCACCCCTGTATATCCGCTATCTACTCTCTAAACTACATTCAAACATTAAAAATATACTCCCTCCGTCCCACTCGAATTAGGACAAATTTCTATTTTGGGTGTCCCATTCGAATTAGGACAACCCAAAAATGGAAGTGTTTTATTTAATTGGACCCACATTCACACTCAACAACTTTCAACTCATTATTCTCTACCCCACTTTCTCTCTTCTACTTCACTTTTCATACTCGCAACACCTACTCCACTAACACTTTTTCCTTAATCCCCGTGCCCAACCCAAAAATCTTCGGGTGGGACGGAGGGAGTATTGCTTAAATACTCGTACTACGTATTGTTTAAATAGCATCTACAACTACAACAGCAACAAACACAAAAACGAAAACAACAATAAAAATAAAGCCTCTGTCCCAAAATGATTTGGGGGTTGGCCAATATGAATCGTCATATGGGCTCGTCCAAGTAAATATGAGAAAACAATGGAAATATGATTATTGTCACTAGTGTTAATAACCTGAACATACAAGGCATCGCTCAACAGGAAGTGCCCAAATTAGACGTCAAACATTTGAATGAAAAGATTGGTCTCTGTACGATATACACAGCCCACTTAAAAAAGACATGAGTTGGAATTAATGAGATACATAGATTAATCCAAGAAGGCAATTTATACTTAACTAGGGACCTCGGGGACATAAAGAAGAAACAGGAGTCTCCAAGTGGAACACATGACACATAATTAATATGTCAGCCTTAAGCATTAAAATTACACGATTAAAACTAATTGTGAGATTAGTATGCATTAGCTTCCATTAGTTCCTACTCACAAAAGTTCGCTCATAACAGAGCGAAGAGAGAGAGAGAGAGAGAGAGAGAGAGAGAGAGGAGAATATGTACCTTCCTTCACTGTCATAGACACCAGAATCGCTCCCATGTTTTGCTTTTTGAATGTTTTTAATCACAATTGGAAAGAATATAGATGGGAACTTTCCCTGCACAACACACAACCCACAACCCACATAATATCATGTATTAGTTGCTAACTCTTATTCCGAAAAAGGAACAACAAAAGTTGTTTACCCGTCACGACTAAGCCCATACTTAAGATATGAACATTATTACATAAAAAACAAACACAAAAGGTAAAGCAAGAGATACAAAGCCTAAGAGGCATCCCAAGCCATTTAGTAATAGAAATGCCATCAATAATTGGACTAAAATACAAATTAAATCACCAAGCTTTGGAGGGGGGGGGGGGGTGTTTATGCTGTGTCACAAGGCCCATAACTACAAATAGACTTTGCATAATTTTGTGTAGGGGCATATAATTTTGTGATGATGATCCCTTGCAAAAAAAAAAAAAAAAAAAAAAGTAAAAAAAGAAAAAAGATATATACTCCCTCCGTCTCATAACTACAAATAGACTTTGAATAATTTTGTGTAGGGGCATATAATTTTGTGATAATGATCACTTGCAAAAAAAGTTTTACAAAAATAGATATATACTCCCTCCGTCTCATAACAAACTTCCCAAAGAATTTTAGGAACGGGAATTAAGGAAAGATGTGAGAAAAGTAGGTGGTGGTGTAAGTGGAAGGAGAGAGAAAGTGGGGTAGGGATAGTAAGTGGATAGTTGTTGTGAGTGGTAAAGAGAGAGAAAATGGAGGAATCTTTTCCTTTTTGGGTAAGTGATCCGAAAATGGCAAAGTGTGAAGTTTGTTTTAGGACGGAGGGAGTATAACTTTGTCACACAAATACTTAAAATCACTAATCCATAAAACAGTAATGGCCCACAAGTTCATCAGGATGCAAGCCTTTTTATTATTCTCTTTTGGTGGAGTAAGGGAGGGGCATATGTGGTTCTCTGATGTGAAATGTGAACCAATAGTAAAATAAGATGATTATCATAGGATACCTTGCTTCATTAGAGCCATAGAATTTTTGACATGATTGCTTATTCAAGAATTGGTACTTTATTAGTTGGGAGTTAGGTCCCATATAACCAACACAGGAACTGTGTAAGAATCCAATTTGCTTGTGACAAGAAAAACAGAAAGAGAAATCTATAAACTCCTCAATCATTTAATGTTTCGTTCCCTTTTCAAATTTTCTAATTTGATTTAAAATTTAGAAATAACGTCTACTCGTAAATGCAAAACAGCTTAAGATGCCTATCTACGTAAAGAGCAATTCGAAAAAGAATACTTTCGTGTACTACTACTACCTCCGTCACATTTGAAGATGTGGGTATTCCTTTTTGGGATGGAAGAAGTACTAAAAAGTGAGAAAAGCAAAAAAAGGTTTTTTAAACATAAATTAATGCAATGTTATATTAAAATCACACTTAGAGATCTAAAAAGATGAGACGTATCCGGTGTACACTCATATGCACCAATTAGGCTAAGACAGGTAGTACTCTCTCACCAATGAGCTTTAAGCCTTTAGCAGCAAAATCATACGAATTTTCATTACAAAAGGTAAGATAATTCACAGAGATAAACAAAGCATAACATTAATACGAGGTATTGAATACTTAATGCAACCAAAGTAGAAAAAATTGCTCATTTGTAGGCAGCAAGACACCCAACTCTATATAGCAAGAAACAGATACATATATAGAAAGGTGCACATGCATCTATGATTAAGTAATGACAGCAGTATTCAATTAAATTATTGTCAATGCATATCAAATTAATTTCCATGATAAACCAACAGAAATACATGATTATGACCAAAATCTATAGTTATATTAAAGTAGTCCCATGTACAACTATAGAATAATACGCCCACCTCGTACAACCAAATGAAATATACATACAAAATACATATTAAACTTATAATAACTTGCTCATGTTGTCAACGGGTCAAAAGTAATCTCTTTTAGGTGCTTTATATATTCTTTAGAGTTTTATAAATTGTGCAATGGTTTTATTGATTGCATGCTCTTTAATTTAGATGGTCACACGCAATTGGACAACATTTTAAAGATGTCCACTAGCACACATTAAAAATGGAATTTTTTTAAATGAACATATATTCGAGATTTTCCCATGTTACCAATTACATATGTAGGAATGGATCCATTAATCGAAGAAGATATCAAGCCGCGTCTGCATATAAAATTAGTTATATACTAAAAAGCAAAGTTTATAGATCTGATACTTACTTTGGAAGTTACTCAAAATGAATACCTTAAGTGGCAGAGATTTCTCAAGGGAGTTCGATAAGTCTCTAACTCTATATTTTCCAATGTTACCACTTTTTCTAACTTTACTCCACCTCGAATTCTAAATCATGTTAAAACGGCATAATTATGATACTCCCTCCATCCCTAAATGAATACCCAAATTTCATTTAGAGGACATTTTGAAAATGCTTACTTTTTATACAATTCAATGGCAAAGATGGATAAAAATTATAGTTATCCACTACCTAAACATTTAAAGTATAAAACAACCTGTGAATTTTTTTTGGTAAAAAGAACATTTTGGGACAGTTTTTAACAAAAGTACATTCATTTTGGGGTAAAAAATTCTTGAAGATGGACATTCGTCTAGGGATAGAAGGAATACAATATTTTTTAGCAATCAGACTGCATCAATACTTAAAAAAAAAAAAAAAAATATCCCGGAACTCTAAGCGGCAGAGAAATTCCTCAAGTGAGTGACAATTCAATAAATGTTTGTAAAATTCTTGAATTAATTTGGTATTCTGTATGCAGAGTAAGACATACTTTCTGCCTTTAGCTTTTTCTTAAAGGATAGAAGTATTGCTTTAGCTTTATTAATTAATTTAATTTAAAATTAATTCAAGAATTTTACAAACATTTATTAAAAGAGAATATTAAAAGAAAGAGAATATTACTGGGCGTGTTTTGCCGCTGAGACTGAGGTTGATGAGAACGGCGGCGACGGACGATAAGCCAATACCGCATCCAATTGCCCGGAAACCTGCCGAAATCCACATCCCAGAAAATTATTTTATCAATAATATCATAAATAAAAAACAAAAAATTAAAAGAAAATAGCAAAATCAAAAGAAATTAGAGAGAAACCTTGAAAAGTTTCCCAGGGATAAATGACGCCGTCCTTGTTTATATCAAAAAAAGCGACATGCTTCTGTAGTACGTTCTGATCATTCTCAATTCCTACATTCAAGTTTTATTTCGCAAACAATGATGAATAATTATAATTAATGTTAACCAATATGATAACGAAAGATTAGTAGAATATTTACCTTCAAATTTGGAACTCGAATCAACAAGAGAGGAAGACATGGTTAAGTAATTTGTAGGCGAATTGAAGTTGATGTAAAGGGTTTGTGTTTAGAAGGGAATTTGGGTTGGTTTATATAAGGAGGTAACAGAATTTTGAGAAAGTTGGCAATGTAAAGAATTCGGTGCGTGTTTTTTGCGTGCGCCTATTTGGAGATTTATTCTAGGTATAATCAATGTTCTAAAAATCGCAAGCGGCCACCGAGGCGTCGGAGCTATGCCTAGGTGAGGCTTAGTCGGGGCGGGGCTTAAGCGGGGCCGTGAATAAGACATAATTTGTAATATTTCAGTGAAATAGTATTGAAAATGTCACCGGAATATGCAAACAATTAATTTAAATGTATATAATAATAAATTTAATATAATTTTTGATTGAAAATACTAATATTAAAAATTGTAGGTGGGGCTTTAGATAAATTTGAAGTTAATCGCAGCATTTTAATGAAAATTTAATGCAAATTATCTTTCAATATAAGGTATAGGCGGATTTGAATTAGGCGCGGCGTTCTGTGACCGCTTAGCGCCTAAGCGGTCTAGGCGAAGGATTTTTAGAACAGTGGGTATAAAGCACCCTCATAATATAGTGAGCTAGTTTTTTTTTTTTTTTATTTAAAAAGACCAACTTCGACCCGTCTCATAAGTAAGTAAGATGGGTTGACTCATGACCCAAGTATTAAAAAAATATTTTTTTTATTTTTTTATATGTCAAAATTAATATTCCCTCCGTCTCGGAGTAAGAGTCTTACTTCCCATTTCCACAGAGATTAAGAAATAGTGGAAGTAAAGTAAGTGTTGTGAGTGTATAAGTAAAGTAAGAAAGAGAATAACTGGGAATGAATCGTAAGTTGATTGGTGTTGTGAGTATAAACGTAAAGTAAGAGAGAGAATGTATAGGACGAATAGTAAAGATTTTTTTGTCATTTTAGTAAAAGGACTCTTACTCTGAGACGTACCAAAATAGAAAGTAGGACTCTTACTCTGGGACGGATGGAGTACTTAATATAAATAAATGTAACAACTGCGTTACTTGTATGTAACATTGTTTATAAGTAAATGTAACATTTCTTTTACATAAATATTTGTTTTTTTACTCATCTTTCAACTAAAATACTAACTATCACTAACTATAACAAAATGTATCAGAGCTGGACCTTTACACGTGCGAGCCCAAAGTTCGTCCCACGGTGATCTAGTCCCACAACACCCAATCATATGTCCACGTGTAAGCCCAAAGTTCGGCTACGCGTGAGAGGGCATGTTAGTGACATTATCCCACATCGGGAAATCCAGTTGATGCATTGGCTATATAAAGATTGTTAAGCCTTATATTTGTCCCACATCAACTTGGAGAAAATAATTGATCTATTATATAGATTGACTAACCTCACCTCTTACAAAGCCTTTTAAGTGGATGAAGACCCAATTCTAATATGATATCAGAGCGGACCCAAGTTGATGATGAGTTTGTGTTAACCTGTGTTGGGTACGAATTGGCCCGTGTTGGGTTTGAATTGATAATCATGTCAGCGTACTAATAGTCCACGTGTAGAGCTGATGGTGGCTACACGTGAAGAGGCGTGTAGGAGTAATTATCTCATGTTAAGAATTAACTAGTCAAAATTTATATATATTATTGTAATTTCTTTTTAAAATTAGAGACATTAGAGTTCTCTATTTTCATATGTTCCGAAAACATACACCTTGGATTCAAGATTTATGATTTGAAATGAGTTAACTCTAATGTCTCTAATTTTAAAAAGAAATTACAATAATATATATAAATTTTTGCTACAAAATTATATAAAACCATTTTTTTAAATACCATCTAAAAAAATGAATATTTAATTAAAAACGGAGTGAGTATTATCATGATTTGAAATAGTTTTTTTTTGTTTTTTTTTTTAAAGAGATTTGAATAGTTTTTTTTTTTTTTTTTTTTTGAAAAGAGTATTATCATGATTTGAAATGTTTCAAAAAAGAGATTTGAATAGTTAAGAAGTGACAAAATAGCATACCGGCCATCCATACGTTACGTTTGGAAGTTGGATTTGTGGGCCAATCCAATTTGCTCAAAACTTGTGTCATCTCGCAAGCGATGTCTTGGCGTGGATTTCGTTTATGCAGTGTGTTCATTAGCAACACCGCGTAAGGCGGGTCAGGTCGCCCACGCAGGGGTCCGCTAGTTCGCTTGTAACACCCCGAATTTTCTTAATGTATCTTGAGCATTTAATGGCATTTAATATCCATAAATAACAATAATAAATACTTCAATTTAGGGTTCACAACAGCCCCTTTATTAACCATAATTTCAAAACAATAGCGGAAGCGTAACTTAAACATGTCTTGGTAGGCAACAACCTTAACCTTCAATGTACTTCAACTTACATCAAATAAATAAGCGTACTTAAAACTACTAAATCAAGAATCTTCAATCCACCGTCTTCCCACGGCTACTTTCCTTGTCTTGTCCTTCTACTTAAATCCTGAAAACAAAATTTATAGAGAAGGGATGAGCGAACGAATGCTCAGTAAGTTCATACGTGGCCTCTCCGGTTACTAAGGAGAGACGACCAGAACGAATACTATGAATAACTTTACAAAGATAGGTTCAGTTACTTTTGGATTCAAGGCTGCAGAACAATACAGTCTTATTACTTTTAAGATTTTACTTTCAAAGGATTATGGCACTACAATTCAAAGGGATTTATTCAAGTTTCCGTCAATTCCTTGGTAACGTACATTATAACCTCAATGCCAAAGGTACAATTTGTACACCTAGCTTCTTCAGCCAATAGTGTGGGTCGTAACATATATGGTATCCACACACATATGCTCGGGGTCTAGAATCATCCTTGTAATCAGACAATTCCTGAGAGAAGGCATGTGATCACTCATGCAATCCCTAGTTTAAGGACGAGTCTTTTCTAACTGGACTGTCCTTCAATGTCTTTTCTAACTGGACATTGGATGCCTTAACGAGTAAGCGATTAACTTACAAGTTAAAATTAAATGCCTTAACGAGTAAGCGATTAACTTACAAGTTAAAATTAAATGCCTTAACGAGTAAGCGATTAATTTACAAGTTAAAATTAGAACATACCATGGTACAAGTATGTGATACAAGTTTCAAACTTCGATACTTAGTAGATCGATGGGGACATCACTAAGTATAGATTCTTTCAAGGAACGTTCAATAACGCAGAGTTCATTCAAATACTATCATGCCATACTGATAGTTAACTTTAGAAAGAAATACCGAATTCCAATAAACAGGAGTTCAAATACTGTAAGGAACGTAATCCATTACCTGAATTGCTTTTCCTCGCAATCTCCTCTCTGTGCAAATCTACAAGGCACGGAGTAATTTACTTTAGTATTCTCTACATGGTTAACTATTTCTACTTAGTTAACTGAGAGATGCGTTTTAACTTCTTTACTTTGTTACTTCTTTCTTTACGTTTAAGTTTCTGACTTTGATTTACTAGTCAGTCCTTTAACTTTGATATAATTGCAATTAAGTCCTCTAACTTTGGGTTAATTACAATTTGGTCCCTCAACTTTGGGTTAATTGCAAATTGGTCCTTCAACTTTGGCTTAATTGCAATTTAGTCCTTCCACTTTGGATTAATTGTAGATTAGTCCTTCAACTTTAACCCAATTGCAATTTAGTCCTTCCACTTTGGATTAATTGCAGATTAGTCCTTCAACTTTCCTTTAATTACAGGAAGGTCCTTGGACTTTGGTTCTGTTCATAAGGTCCCCTAAGTTTCTCTTTTCAATCACTTAGGCCCCTCTAACTTCAAAGGTTTCCTTTTTATTCCTCCTAACTTTAATTCTTTTCAGTTTAGTCCTTTTCCGTTAGGAAACTAACTGAAACTTCTAATCTTTTCCTTTCTCGTTAACTTTTAACCTTCAAGGTCTTCCAAGTGTTTATTCTATTTCCTCAAGTTACTTTTCTAACTTGTTAACAATCCTTTTAACGATTTTGTTTTCTTTCCGTTAGAAACTTAACGGAAACACTAACTTTCCGTCCCAATTCTTAACTTTCACAAACCGAATTCAACACCCATAATTCACTACCATTGCCGAGACATGCATGATCTAAAATCCCTTGATTTGATCAATTTTCTAGTTCTTTAAATTTTTCTAAATTCCCAAACATCAATATTATTTACAATACACTTAACGAGGATCAATTAACTCAACAAAAATCAATTTCCATGGCTTAGGCCATTCGGCCGAATATGTACTTTGGGGAAATCCATAATTTTTTTCTTCTTTTGATAAACCCAAATCAACCTCAATGATTTATATAGTCAATTCCCAAGCATTGCATAATATCAATCAATTCAATTCAAGATTATAAAATCAATCTTAAAAATAACTAGTATCAAGACTACTATAATTTTTCATAGCATTTAGATCAACTTCATTAACCTTTAGAATTTTATCATAAATTACTAGCATGCAAAAACCCTAAAATTTATATTCTTAATTCATGCATAACTTATGATTTACTAATCCAAATTCAACGAAACAAATTTTGGAGAGTAGGATTTAGTATTACCTTGAGAATGATCGGATTGTATCTTCGAAACAATGGCCGGAAAATTTCTTCTCCTCCCTCCTATTGATCGGCCGGCGGCTAGGGTTAGACTAGGGTTTTGTTTTCCTTTTTTTTTTGTTTTGAGTTTATGATAATAATGAATTCCCAAGTTGACTAACTCATTAATTTATACCTTGGGTTGATTCCTAATTGGGTTGGGTTTACTAATACTAATTTTGGGCCAATGCAATTTCCTTGGGCCCACTTCTTTCAATTACTTTGTAACTCTAATTATCATTTAATTAAATTAATAAAAACCAAAAATAAGATAATTAATAAAAAAAAAAATTCCGGTTATTACATTCTTACCCCCTTAAAAGAAGTTTGTCCTCAAACTTTGACAATTCTTACTCCGAGAAGATGTCCGGGTACAATTCTCGCATTTCACTTTCTTGTTCCCATGTCGCTTCTCTTTCTGAGTGATTGCTCCATTGCACTTTTACATAGGGAACCGTACGCTTTCTTATGACCTCGTCTTTTCTGTCGACGATCTTGATTGGTCGTTCATCGTACGTCAAATCTGCCCGAACTCTTAGCTGCTTGTATTCTATCACATGACTCGGATCATGAATATACTTCCTTAGCATGGAGACATGGAACACATTATGCACTCCCGCTAATACCGGCGGTAACGCCAATCGATAAGCCACTTCTCCGATCTTATCAAGAATTTCGAACGGTCCCACATATCGTGGACTTAACTTTCCCTTAATCCCAAAACGCATAACTCCCTTCGTGGGTGATATCTTTAGGAATACTCGATCCCCTGGCTGAAATTCCAGTTTTCGCCTTCTATTGTATGCGTAAGATTTCTGCCTACTCTGTGCAGTCTGTAACGTCAATCTAGCCAAATATCCATTTACTTCACCACTAAGTTCACCTCCTTGACATCATTCCACATACTTACCCCCTTAGAGATCAATGTCACCAACATTCCGTGATTCTTTCTACTTAAGGCATCTGCCACCTTGTTAGCTTCCCCAGGATGGTACAATATTTCACAGTCGTAATCTTTGAGAAGCTCCAACCATCTCCGTTGTCTCATGTTCAACTCCTTCTGAGTGAAAATGTACTTAAGGCTCTTGTGATCTGTAAAAATCTGGCATTTCACGCCATACAAATAATGTCCAAATTTTCAAGGCAAACACTACTGCTGCTAACTCCAGATCATGGGTCGGGTAATTCCTTTCATGTACCTTCAATTGCCTAGATGCATAAGCTATCACCTTCTCATTTTGCATCAGTACACAGCCTAATCCTTTCAACGACGCATCACTGTAGATAACAAAACCTTCCGTCCCTGTCGGTAGTGTTAATACTGGTGCAGATACCAGTCTATTCTTTAATTCTTGAAAACTTCGTTCACATTCTTCTGACCAAACAAACTTAGCTGCCTTCTGCGTCAGCTTTGTCAATGGTCCAGATAACTTCGAAAATCCCTCTACGAACCTTCTATAGTAACCAGCTAAACCCAAGAAACTCCTTATTTCGGTTACCGTAGTAGGCCTTTCCCAATCCATTATTGCTTCTACCTTCGTCGGGTCCACAGAAATTCCTTCTTTCGACACTACGTGCCCCAAAAATGCTACTTTCTCCAACCAGAATTCACACTTCTTGAATTTAACATATAACTTCTGCTCTCTTAAAATCTGCAGTACTCACCTTAATGCTCTTCATGTTCTTCCTTGGTCCTCGAATACACCAAGATATCATCAATGAATACAATCACACACTTATCCAGAACTTCGGAAATATCCTATTCTTAAGTTCCATAAACGCTGCCGGCGCGTTAATCAACCCACACGGCATCACTACAACTCATAATGACTATACCTTGTTCTAAAGGCTGTCTTAGTTATATCATCCTTCTTCACTCTTAGTTGATGATAACCAGACCTCAAGTCTATCTTCAAGGAATAACAGGCTCCACGAAGTTGGTCAAACAAATCATCTATTCTGGGCAACGGGTATTTGTCCCTTACCGTCACACGGTTCAATTCACGATAGTCGATACATAACCTCATCGACGCATCCTTCTTCTTCACAAATAATACCGGTGCACCCCATGGTGATACACTCGTTCTAATCAAGCTCTTATCCAACAACTCTTACAGTTGCTCCTTTTTATTCTCCAATTCTGACGGAGCCATTCTATACGGCGCCTTCGATATTGGTGACGTCTCAGGTACCAAATCGATAGAAAATTTTACTTCTCCTTATGGAGGTATTCCCGGTAAATCCTCAGGAAACACGTCCTTGAAATATCTAATCACAGAAAGTGATTCTACGGTTACTTCCTTCTTGCTCGTATCACCAATGTACGCCAAGAATCCTTCTCATCCTTTCTTTAAAAGCTTACGAGCCTTCATTACCGATATAAGGTTCGATCGGGTTCTAGGTTTTGTTCCTTGAGAACATCACTCTTCTCTAGATTGTAATCTAAAGTGGACTTCTTTCTTTAAAACAATCCACATGGGCATGGTATGCAGTCAACTATAGTCCATTCCCAAGATTACATCAAATTCTTCGATGTCCTAAACTAATGAGATCAACCTCAAGTTCTTCCTCGTCCATTTTCAAAGGACACTTCCTAGATATAGACGTAATAGGGATCGATTCTCTAGTTTGAATACCCATAACTAAAGAATTCTCTAACGCCTCATGAATTAAATACATATTCTTAGCCAAGCAATCATTTGGCATTTCTTATCAGAACCTTGCCCTTTGACGTCGTTCTTATTACCATCATTTCTATTGCCGTAGCCTTTATTCTGGTACTTACTTGTACTACCTTCCTTTTCGCGATCGTCAGTAGCCTTCCGCTTATTATTATTCCCATCCTTTAGATTCCGTCGACTCTTTCTCAGTTGACTCTTCTTCTCTTCTCGCTTACCGCGATAACTATTCTGATTCTTTCTCTACTATCCTTGCCCTATCCAACACTTGGTCATAGGTTGGTAGAATTAATGGAGTAATTCTGTATTTGATTCGGTTGCTCCAACCAGCTTCAAATTTTCGAGCCTTTTGCACTTCATCATCGAAGAGTGTTAGGGTAAATTCTAGAAATTCGATGAATCTAGTACCATAATCGTTCACCGTCATACTTTCTTGAGTTAGCATCATAACTTAGCCTCTCTGGCGTTTCGAACACTTGCCAGATAATATGGTACTATCATTAGTTATCATGAATACGAGACTTTTTCACGTACTCTCATACTATAGCTCGTCTCTACATACTAACATTCAATTTATAGGTCATTCACTAAACCACTGGTCGTTTCAACAGACCATCACTATCTTCATTAGTCAACTTTACTAGACGTATGGGTCGCTTCATTAGATCATTTCTATTTTCATAGGTCATTTCAATAGACCAAAATCACTTTCATTGGTCGTTTCAAAAAACCATTCTCACTTGTTCCAGGTTAACTCGCACATTTAACACTATTACTCACGTCAACCCAAGCACTGTATTATGCCTAATACTTACACATAAATATGCCGTCCCCAAAAGACGTAACTTTTACAAAAGATCGGTCTACTAGATTTCTTGGTCATTCCACTAGACCAGTTCTACTTAGGGAAGTCATTTCACTAGAATTTACTTATTAATCATAGGTCGATTCACTAGACCTACTCTCATTCACACTTGGCTGTTTCACTAAGCCTATTACTCTTATACTTAACCGTTTCAATAGGTTATTTTATTCTTGTTTCGATCGCTTCAATGGATCAAAATTAACTTTACTTGGCCGTTTCACTAAGCCAAATACTTTCTCTTGACCGTTTCAATATGTCAATTTATTCTTTCTTACTTGACCATTTCAATAGGTCACTTTGGCCGTTTCACTAAGCCAATTACTTTCTCTTGACCGTTTCAATAGGTCAATTTATTCTTTCTTACTTGACCATTTCAATAGGTCACTTTGGCCGTTTCCATTGCCGTTTCTGTTGTTTCCACTTCTGGTATTCATCTGCAATTTTACTTTCACTTTAGAACAAATTCGTGTTCTTAGCAATATTCATCACTACACAATACGTGCAGTATGCATGGTATACTTAACATTACTATTCCTTTACTAACGGGTACTTGTTAGTTTTGAATCGTGTTCGTAGGTCTTTTGTACTAGACCATTATTCAGATTTGGTTAGTTTACTTAACCTTTCTTCTCCGGTTCAGGAGTTTTTGTACTTCATAATTTACAACCGTTTTACTTGGTTGCTTATTATTTCTTTATTTCACTAGTTTTTATTACTTAACTAGCTTTAACTTATTCCAATGGTCGTCTTACTTCGTACCATGGTTACGGAGATTATTTCAAATCACTCCGATGCTTTCCCTTGTCTTTTCTCGACAAGTTAACTTTTGTCTACATAACAATAGTAAATTTCAAAATTTTGGGTATTTAATTTAAATAATTAACTTTATTCAACTAAGGTGTGAGATTTAAACATCCCAAAATACACCCAAAATTCAGCTTTAACATAAGAAAAATTCTAACTGTATTACTCCACTAATAATAAAGTAAAAGAATCTATTCTTATAACTATTTGTCATTAATTTCATCACTTCCCACAGTGTGCATGTTCTGCTGCAAGTTGGTCATATTTCTCTTGCAATTCTAACTTCTCAGCCCAAATCTGATAGCCTGAAGTCCTAAGCTCTTCCTCATAAGCTGCTTGCTCATCTATTTTCTTTTTCAGTTCATTATTTTGTTCTATCTCCTCCACCAGTTGTACACTGATTCGATTCCATTCGCGGTTAGCTCTAACCACATGGCTTTCTAGGCTTTGGACCTTCTTCAGCTGTACTGCTAACTTTCCTTCCACATACATTATGTCCTCATCGCGTTCTTTGATGACATTCTGTAGACTACCGACTCCTCGAGTCTCCTTCCTAAGCTCTCTTTTCGCTGAACGAAGTTCCTTAGTTAGCTGCTTAATAATCTCCCCTTTAGCTTCTATTTCTTCCCTTAGAGTAGCACTGTACCTTACCGACTTCATGGGTCTCCTCGGCATGATCCTACACACACCAATAGTACACTTAATTAGTACATAACCCCAAGATTCCATTATAACATATTAATAGAATGTAAATAGACATACAATGAAGAGATTCCTATTTCCCCAAGTATATTCATACTTTATGTACACTCTTAGTATTATTCCTAGAGTTGGACTTTATCACTTGAACTTCCTCAAGTAAGATCTTATTTAAGTCAAGTACTAAGTTCTCCCATTAGTCCTAACTTTCAGTTTTCTCCCATAAGACCTAAAGCCATTGCTCTGATACCAACTGTAACACCCCGAATTTTCTTAATGTATCTTGAGCATTTAATGGCATTTAATATCCATAAATAACAATAATAAATACTTCAATTTAGGGTTCACAACAGCCCCTTTATTAACCATAATTTCAAAACAATAGCGGAAGCGTAACTTAAACATGTCTTGGTAGGCAACAACCTTAACCTTCAATGTACTTCAACTTACATCAAATAAATAAGCGTACTTAAAACTACTAAATCAAGAATCTTCAATCCACCGTCTTCCCACGGCTACTTTCCTTGTCTTGTCCTTCTACTTAAATCCTGAAAACAAAATTTATAGAGAAGGGATGAGCGAACGAATGCTCAGTAAGTTCATACGTGGCCTCTCCGGTTACTAAGGAGAGACGACCAGAACGAATACTATGAATAACTTTACAAAGATAGGTTCAGTTACTTTTGGATTCAAGGCTGCAGAACAATACAGTCTTATTACTTTTAAGATTTTACTTTCAAAGGATTATGGCACTACAATTCAAAGGGATTTATTCAAGTTTCCGTCAATTCCTTGGTAACGTACATTATAACCTCAATGCCAAAGGTACAATTTGTACACCTAGCTTCTTCAGCCAATAGTGTGGGTCGTAACATATATGGTATCCACACACATATGCTCGGGGTCTAGAATCATCCTTGTAATCAGACAATTCCTGAGAGAAGGCATGTGATCACTCATGCAATCCCTAGTTTAAGGACGAGTCTTTTCTAACTGGACTGTCCTTCAATGTCTTTTCTAACTGGACATTGGATGCCTTAACGAGTAAGCGATTAACTTACAAGTTAAAATTAAATGCCTTAACGAGTAAGCGATTAACTTACAAGTTAAAATTAGAACATACCATGGTACAAGTATGTGATACAAGTTTCAAACTTCGATACTTAGTAGATCGATGGGGACATCACTAAGTATAGATTCTTTCAAGGAACGTTCAATAACGCAGAGTTCATTCAAATACTATCATGCCATACTGATAGTTAACTTTAGAAAGAAATACCGAATTCCAATAAACAGGAGTTCAAATACTGTAAGGAACGTAATCCATTACCTGAATTGCTTTTCCTCGCAATCTCCTCTCTGTGCAAATCTACAAGGCACGGAGTAATTTACTTTAGTATTCTCTACATGGTTAACTATTTCTACTTAGTTAACTGAGAGATGCGTTTTAACTTCTTTACTTTGTTACTTCTTTCTTTACGTTTAAGTTTCTGACTTTGATTTACTAGTCAGTCCTTTAACTTTGATATAATTGCAATTAAGTCCTCTAACTTTGGGTTAATTACAATTTGGTCCCTCAACTTTGGGTTAATTGCAAATTGGTCCTTCAACTTTGGCTTAATTGCAATTTAGTCCTTCCACTTTGGATTAATTGTAGATTAGTCCTTCAACTTTAACCCAATTGCAATTTAGTCCTTCCACTTTGGATTAATTGCAGATTAGTCCTTCAACTTTCCTTTAATTACAGGAAGGTCCTTGGACTTTGGTTCTGTTCATAAGGTCCCCTAAGTTTCTCTTTTCAATCACTTAGGCCCCTCTAACTTCAAAGGTTTCCTTTTTATTCCTCCTAACTTTAATTCTTTTCAGTTTAGTTCTTTTCCGTTAGGAAACTAACTGAAACTTCTAATCTTTTCCTTTCTCGTTAACTTTTAACCTTCAAGGTCTTCCAAGTGTTTATTCTATTTCCTCAAGTTACTTTTCTAACTTGTTAACAATCCTTTTAACGATTTTGTTTTCTTTCCGTTAGAAACTTAACGGAAACACTAACTTTCCGTCCCAATTCTTAACTTTCACAAACCGAATTCAACACCCATAATTCACTACCATTGCCGAGACATGCATGATCTAAAATCCCTTGATTTGATCAATTTTCTAGTTCTTTAAATTTTTCTAAATTCCCAAACATCAATATTATTTACAATACACTTAACGAGGATCAATTAACTCAACAAAAATCAATTTCCATGGCTTAGGCCATTCGGCCGAATATGTACTTTGGGGAAATCCATAATTTTTTTCTTCTTTTGATAAACCCAAATCAACCTCAATGATTTATATAGTCAATTCCCAAGCATTGCATAATATCAATCAATTCAATTCAAGATTATAAAATCAATCTTAAAAATAACTAGTATCAAGACTACTATAATTTTTCATAGCATTTAGATCAACTTCATTAACCTTTAGAATTTTATCATAAATTACTAGCATGCAAAAACCCTAAAATTTATATTCTTAATTCATGCATAACTTATGATTTACTAATCCAAATTCAACGAAACAAATTTTGGAGAGTAGGATTTAGTATTACCTTGAGAATGATCGGATTGTATCTTCGAAACAATGGCCGGAAAATTTCTTCTCCTCCCTCCTATTGATCGGCCGGCGGCTAGGGTTAGACTAGGGTTTTGTTTTCCTTTTTTTTTTTTTGAGTTTATGATAATAATGAATTCCCAAGTTGACTAACTCATTAATTTATACCTTGGGTTGATTCCTAATTGGGTTGGGTTTACTAATACTAATTTTGGGCCAATGCAATTTCCTTGGGCCCACTTCTTTCAATTACTTTGTAACTCTAATTATCATTTAATTAAATTAATAAAAACCAAAAATAAGATAATTAATAAAAAAAAAATTCCGGTTATTACATCGCTTGCCTGCTCCGCTTGTTCAGTCTTAGCTCACTTCCCACTTCGCATCATGTGTCTTATTTAACAAAAAAAAAAAAAAAAAAAACCTCCATTTATGCTAAAATGCAAATGTTACTTCAAATATTCCAAATAAATGGTTTTTTTGACAATGGAAAATAAATAATGAGAGAAAAAGAGGGGACGGAGATTTATTAAAAGAAAATAAAGTCGAGTCTTGTGAAACACAATCTCCGTAAGAAGAATTTGCCACGCTCTGGTGCTAACCGATTTAACGGCAATCTCCTTGTAAGATAAAAACGACTTCTCGACTCTTGATGAAAGCACTTCTGATCAAGAGACCTACGAACTAACGGTGTTTTGGGCTTCTGAACTTTGAAGGAGGAATAATGCTTCAATATGCTCTAACTAACTGGATACTATAACACTCAGATAACTAGAATGTTGGTGTTAATTGAATGTCAGACTAGGGGGTATTTATAGTAGTTGAAGAGTTGCAGGTGCCTTTAAGGGAATAGACATAATTCCTGGCGGATGAATCTTGGTCGTCCGATCGCACCCGATCGATGATTCAGATTCAGCTAACCGATTCGAACCAGTGCCAACGGATACATCGAACCGACCCGCACCCATACGAAGGGTCGCGGACCGCCCAGATACACGCACGGATCCAATCCGCGGATCGACCCGATCCAACCACCGACTTGACCGAACCGAGCCACTCACCCGGTTGAGTCGGTAAAAAATTTAAGGCTCCTCAGCGAACATGCGAAGTGCACCCTAAACCGCCCATTCCGCCCTTCGCGCCACTTTGCGGGTCATGGGTAAATTTTGAGCTAGCTCAAAATTAACCCACTTGACCACTAGCTAGTATGGTTGGCCCAATGGACCACTAGCTTGCATGGTTGAAAGCCCACACTTGATTGGTACATCTTTAGATGAGTTATATTAAATACTTTCATCATTTCCCTTTTCTAGCCAATGTGGGATATGGCTTTCCATATCCCCTAAACTCTTTATTTACCATTATCAAGTTGCACTCTTTAGCCATTAATTTCTCATTCACCCGGAAATGGGTTTGAGAAATAAATGCATTTTCCTAATCTACACTAAATGTAAATTTTAATTTTGCAACTTAATTTGTTTAATATGAAATTAAACCAATTTCGAATTTAGGTCAAAACTTGATCAAACCATGTTTTTGCAATACTCATTTCTAAATCCCCCATATGAATGACAATTAATGCATGCATGCAGATTCATTCAGAAGTTCCAGCGAACTATTATTGCATCTGGATCGGTAGCTTGAGGCGTTGAACCTTCCTTAGTAAAATACTATCGGATATACTAGTCACTTGGTAGTGAGATGCTTTGAACCAATTGACTTTATGGTGTATATCGAGACAATAGTATTTACACAATAATAATTCTAACACTTTATTGTTCTCACGTTTTTGTCCATTTCGGCCCTGGACCGTATCTTAATTCATAAGTGTTCTTTTAGAAGCCGCCCTTATTACTTCTCACTTATATAGGTGATCTCCTATGAAGAGTATACTGTTACTTCACCATATAGGTATAGGAATCATTTAAAGTTGAATAACTTACCCTCACCACTGTTGCAGGCACATACACTTTGAAGCTCTACGAATGAGTATGAAACATGTTCCAAGTGTTTCATCTAAACTTTCAAAACATAGTTTTCTCTTTGAACTAAGGTCTTGGGATCTCCAATTCTCAAGGTTGAGTTTCCGCTAAGAAAGTTTCTTTAGTTGTGATTTTAAACCCATTCCTCTTAACAGCTTAAACATTTGATCTCTTCTTATTCCTTTTTGTAAGCGAATCCGCTAGATTATCCTTTGACTTTACATAGTCAACAGCGATAACTCCATTTGAGATCAATTGTCTAATGGTATTATGTCTACGACGAATGTGTCTAGACTTACCATTATACATACTACTTTGTTCCCTTCCTATTGCCGACTGACTATCACAGTGAATTGGCACAGCGGGCACATGTTTATTCCAACAAGGAATATCTTCCAATAGATTATTTAGCCACTCAGCTTCTTCTCCAGCTTTGTCTAAGGCTATAAACTCAGATTCCATCGTTGACCGAGATATACAAGTTTGTTTGAATGATTTCCATGACACCGCTCCTCCACCTATTGTGAAAACATATCCATTTGTGGATTTGGAGTCATTTGTGTCAGATATCCAATTAGCATCACAGTATCCTTCTAATGCTGCTAGATATCTATTATAGAGTATCCCATAATTCATTGTTAACTTTAAGTATCTCAATACTCTCGTTAATGCTTTCCAATGATCTTTACTGGGATTACTCGTGAATCTGCTCAGTTTGCTCACTGAATATGCGATATCTGGACGTGTACAATTTGTTAGGTACATTAGACTTCCAATTATTCTAGCATATTCCAATTGAGAAACTGGTTCCCCTTGATTTTTGACTAAATGTAGAGTCAAGTCTACTGGGTCTTAGCCGGAGGACTATCAATGGCGTTGAACCTCCGGAGAACATTTTCAAGATAATGAGACTGTGACAGGAATATCCCTTCTGATGCTCTAGAAATCTTTATTCCTAGGATGACAACAGCTAGCCCCATATCTTTCATGTCAAAATGCTTCTTTAACATGCCTTTAGTATTCATGATCAAATCATGAGTACTTCCCATTATCAACATGTCGTCTACATAAAGGCAAAATATCACAAACGAATTGGATGTTCCTTTAATGTAGACATATTTGTCACATTCATTTATCTTAAAACCATTTGACAACATTGTTCAGTCAAACTTCTCATGCCATCGCTTAGGTGCTTGTTTTAGTCTATACAATGACTTTACAAGTTTACACACCTTTCGCTCTTTCCCAGGAACTAGAAACCCTTTGGGTTGTTCCATATATATCTATTCTTCTAGATCTCCATTAAAGAAAGTTATCTTCACGTCCATTTGATGTATCTCAAGGTTATGCAATGCTGCAATAGCGATGCGAACGCGAATGGATGTGATTCTCGTAACAGAGGAATATGTATCAAAGAAATCATATCTCTCCTTCTGTTTAAACCCTTTAGCTACCAATCGTGCTTTAAACTTATCTATATATCCATCAGCCTTATACTTCATTTTAAGGATCCATTTGCAACCCAACGGTTTGCATCCCGGTGGAAGATCAACCAACTCCCAAGTATAAATATGCACAATGGACTCTATCTCACTATTAATAGCTTCTTTCCAGAACGGCGCATCCAGACTGGATAAATCTTCTTTAAAAGTTGTTGGTTCATTTTCTAACATAAATGATAGAAAATCAGGACCAAAAGTCTTTTCCACTCTTTCCCTTTTGCTGCGTCTAGGTCCTTCATCTTCTTCTTGAGATGAACTGTTTGTAGTTTCATAAGTTCTCTTACTAGAACTTGTTTCTTTCCTCTCCTTAGAAGGAAAAATATTCTCAAAGAATACAGCATTCCTTGATTCTATTGTCATTCCTTCATTCATATCCGGAATGTCTGATTTGTGCACTATGAACCGATAGGCACTACTATTACTAGCATATCCTATAAAAATGCAGTCAATAGTTTTTGGTCTAATCTTGGCCTGTTTTGGCTTAGGTACTTCAACTTTAGCCAAACACCCCCACACTTTAAGGTATTTATAAGAATGCTTACGATTATGCCATAATTTGTAAGGAGTCTTATCTCTCCCTTTCATTGGTATCTTATTAAGAATGTAGTTTGCTGAAAGTATAACTTCCCCCACAAATTTTAGGGGTAAGCTAGAGCTTATAATCATCGCATTCATCATCTCCTTAAGAGTACGATTACTGCGTTCAGCAACTCCGTTAGACTGAGGTGAATACGGAGCTGTTGTTTGATGAATAATGCAGGATTCCCATCATATATCTTAAAACGGAGCAACATATTATCCCCCTCTATCACTTCGAATCTTCTTAATTTTTACATAAAGTTGATTCTCCACTTCATTTTTATAAGTACTTTAAGGCTTCATCCTTACTTTTCAGTAGATATATATAACAATATCTTGTGCAATCATCTATAAATGTAATGAAGTACTTTTTCCTACCTCGAGTTTGCACAAACTTTAGATCACAAATATCCGTGTGAACTAATTCAAGAGGTGTAGGATTTCTTACTACCGAGTGAAATGGTGCCTTAGCCATTTTTGCTTCAACGAAAATTTCACACTTGTCAGTTGAATTGAATTTAGATATTGATATTGATTCTTGATTCACTAACCTCTTAATTGTGTTGAAATTTACGTGACCTAATCTATCATGCCATAAATTAGGACTATCTGACAAGTAACCATAAGAAATAACATTTTTATTCTTCACCTCTGGGCGGATAACATTCATTACATTCATCTTGAAAAGACCTTTATCAAGGTAGCCTTTACCAAGGAACAGACCATTCTTGGTCAATACAAACTTATCAGATTCGAAAACTAGTCTAAATCCAGCCTTGCTTAACAGTGAGCCGGAAACCAGGTTCTTGCGGATGTCAGGGACATGCAACGCATCCACTAGAGTCAACTCTTTACTCGAGGTCATCTTTAGCACGACATTTCTAAGTCCCACAACCTCGGAAGTAGCGGAGTTTCCCATATATATCTTTTGTCTGGTAATGGGAGTGTAGGTTGAGAAGCTCTCCTTATCAACACAAATGTGGCGGGTAGCACCTGTATCTATCCTCCATTCTCTTGGATTGTCATCCAATTTAGCCAATTTGGCTTCGAATACCACTGCAGCATAGTCGAGATCCATATCATCGACAACATTGGCTTGGTTCTTCTTGCCTTTCTGGCCTTCCTGCTTAGGGTGCCTGCAATTCTTTGCCATAGACCACGCTTGCCACAGTTGTACCAGTCCCCCTTAATCTTCTTGGCTGGGGTCTTTCTAGCATTCCCAGAATGCTTCCTCTTGTTACTTGTGCTTGATTCTGCAAGGTGCACCTTTGCTTCCATCTTGCCTTTGTTAGCATAGGCTTCATCATGCCTGTTCTTCTCTTCTATCTGAAGATGAATCACTAGGTCTTCTAAAGTCATCTCCTTGCGCTTGTGCTTGAGATAATTCTTGAAGTCCTTCCAGGCTGGTGGCAACTTCTCAATAATTGATGCCACCTGAAATGGTTCATTCATAACCATTCCTTCAGTAGTTAATCCATGAAGGATCAACTAAAACTCATCAACTTGGGTGGACACGGATTTCGAGTCAACCATCTTAAAATCAAGGTACTTACCGACTACAAATTTCTTTGAGATGACATCCTTGATTTTGTACTTACGCTCTAAAGTGTTTCATAACTCTTTAGCCGTTTCCACTAGATTGTAAACACCATAAAGGCCATCATCTAGCCCATTCAGAACATAATTTCTGCATAAGAAATTACCATGATCCCACTCCTCTTTGGCTATCCGCCTCTGCAGATCTGAATCATCAACTGGGATTGCCGGGGGGGGTCCTCTTTCAAGAACTTGTGCAGGCAAAGGGTTGTCAAATAGAACAGCATTTTCTGCTGCCATCTTTTGAAATCCAACCCGGTAAATTGGGATAGTTTCTCTCCATGCCCGGTGAGTCAGAGCAGAAGGGGGTGCAACAACTTGATTAGTTGCATCAGGGGTACGGCTAGGAATAGCTCCAGAAGATTGGGAGGTATCATTATAGTTAGCCATTCTCAAGAAAACAAAAAATTCTTCTTACGATTGTTACTTTAAATATTCAATTTAAATGGTTTTCTTAACAATAGAAAATAGATAATGAGAGAAGAAGAGGGGACGGAGATTTATTAAAATAAAATAAAGTCAAATCTTGTGAAACACAATCTCCGTAAGAAGAATTTGTCCCGCTCTGGTGCTAACCGATTTAACGGAAATCTCCTTGTAAGATAAAACGACTTCTCGACTCTTGATGGAAGCACTTTTGATCAAGAGACCTACGAACCAACGGTGTTTTGGGCTTCTGAACTTTGAAGGAGGAATAATGCTTCAATATGCTCTAACTAATTGGGTGCTATAACACTCAAATAACTGTAATGTTGGTGTTAATTGAATGTCAGACTAGTGGGGTATTTATAGTATTTGAAGAGTTGCAGGTGCCTTTAAGCGAATAGACACAATTCCTGGCGGATGAATCTTGGCCGTCCGATCGCACCCGATCGATGATTCAGATTAAGCGAACCGATCCAAACCAGTGCAATGGATACATCAAACCGACCCGCACCCATACGAAGGGTAGCGGACCGCCCAGATACACGCATGGATCCAATCCGCGGATCGACCCGATCCAACCACCGACTTGACCGAACTGAGCCAACCTAGCCGAACCATGCACATGAGCCTAGCCACTTACTCAGTTGAGCTGGTAAAAAATTTAAGGCTCCTCAGCTCACAGCGAAGTGGAAAGTGCGCCCTGAACAGCCCTTCGCGGGTTATGGGTCAATTTTGAGCTAGCTCAAAATTAACCCACTTGACCACTAGCTAGCATGGTTGGCCCAATGGACCACTAACTTGCATGGTTGAAAGCCCACACTTGATTGATACCTCTTTAGATGAGTTATATTAAATACTCTTATCATTTCCCTTTTCTAGCCAATGTGGGATATGGCTTTCCATATCCCCTAAACTCTTCATTTACCATTATCAAGTTGCACTCTTTAACCATTAATTTCTCATTCACCCGGAAATGAGTTTGAGAAAATAAATGCATTTTCCTAATCTACACTAAATTTAGATTTTAATTTTGCAACTTAATTTTTTTAATATAAAATTAAACTCATTTGGAATTTAGGTCAAAACTTGGTCAAACCATGTTTTTGCAATACTCATTTCCAACAACAATATCTTGAGATTTTAAAGTTGAAAAAAACAATCTTGCGTTCGTCTCGACGAGACGAATCAAACTATATAGGTCATGAGATGATTTGTAATTATTTTTTAACAAACCAAAAAACTGCTCCGTTCGTCGTTTGAAATGTAACACTTTTTATAAAAAAATATAGTAGTATAGTCATAAAAAAAATAACCATTTTATTTAACAGAAGTTTTGCAAAAAATTTTAAATAGTTTCATACTTTTTGTGGTTAGAAATAATAATAATTGAAATGTAACACAATATATATATATATATATATATATATATATATATATATATATATATATATATATATATATATATATATGATATAATTTGTTATATAGATGAATGTAACAATTTTATAGTGTAAATGTTACCTTTTTTCCTTAAAAAAAGAGTATGAATCCATGTACATAATCGATTGCATTTCAATTGTTACTTTCTCTGAAAAAAATAATCAAACCATTTCAATTTTTTTTTTTGCAAAACAGCTATATTACGTTACATAATTCAATTGTTACATTCAACCTTTGTAATTGATAAATCATTAAGTATTTTTACCAATAAAAAAAATTCACTATTTTTTATGCAAAACTATGTTACATTACAGAATTCCAATTGTTACACTCAACATTTGTAATTGATAAATCATTAAGTGTATTACCAATAAAATTTTCACAAGTGAATGTAAAAATTTTCATAATAAAATATAACAGTAATATTTTGCAGTAAATCTTATGTTATCCTCCATCTCTTTTGTGCAAACATAATGTTACATTTTAGAATAAAAACTGTTACATTTCAGAATATAATTTGTTACAATTGTGAAAAAAATTACATTCATTTATTATAAAATGTAACATTAGTTTTGTAGTCAATCTTATATTATCCTTAATCTATTTCTGCAAAATTATGGTTAAATTTCTGAATAAAAGTGTTACATTTGAATAGAAATAAAATATTACATTTCTTTATTAAAAGTGTTACATTTGCTAGCGACCAAAAAATGGCGGGGAAAAAAAAGTTGGAGGCAAAAAAAAAATTGTGACCAGATGGGCGGGTCAGCATATGCGCGAGCGGTCGACCCGTAAATGGTCCGTCTCATGCCATGAGACCGTCTAACGGGGGTCCGGCCCTCATTCATTTACCCAAAACCCTGTTCTTTTTTCTTTCTTTTTTAACAAACAAATGAATGTGAAAAAGGGACCGCGTGTAGGGATGGAAACGGGTCGGGTTCGGATCAGACCAGGGCCGATTCAAATCCGATCCGACCCGAACTGCCATGATTTGTGATCCGATACGTGACCCGATCCGATCCGTGTCCGATCGTTGCTCCGCTCTGCTCCGACCCGATCAGAACCCGCCCTTTCCCAGCACAACAGAGGCAACAGACTGTTGAACAAAAACAAAAAAAAAAAAAACACCCACAGCAGCCACCATGTTCTGTTCCAACCAAAAAAAAAAAAAAAAAAAAATGCAAGCATTCCATCCATGCTTGATTTTTGCCTAAATCATGAATTTAACTTCAACACAGAGACGGAGGGAGTAATCTTTACTAATTGAATCCCTAAATTTGAAACAAGCTAAACCCTAATTTGATCAGTGAGTCTTAAAGTATTTTACCTTGGTAAAGAGCACGCAATGGAGGTGAGCAGGTGATGCCGGCGAGTAGGCGACGGTGAGCAACGGCGAGTTGGGTGGTATCCTGGAACGGCGACGTCGGTTAACGGGAGAAGCGGCGTCGTGTTTCGACATTCACAACAGAAGCGGCATGCTTTGGTCCTGCTGACTGCCGAGCCCTAATTTTAGTATATATTGGTAGGGGTAAAATGTAAATGCTGAAACTAAGGGGGTGATAATAAAAAACAGGTCAGCATACTAATAGATCGGGTCGGATCGGATCAGTGGTTCTGACCGAATCCGAACCCGCTCGGATCATGAAATTGCATATTGAACCCGAAAATTTCGAATCGGAACAGCCTCGGAACGGATCGGGTTCGGACAAATTGCCATCCTTAACCGCGTGCTAGTTTTAAGGGAAACTGTTTGGGGCTTTGGACTCTAGGCCCCCTGGGTGAGATCCAAATGCCATAAAAACCCAAGGTCAGATCAAAATCCCATTTAAAACCCACCACAGCCCACAACCCGCCCCAGCCCACCACAGCCCACAACCCGCCCCAGCCCTGCCCAGCCCAGCCCGCCCATACCCGCCCGCCCATCCCCAGCCCGCCCGCCCATGCCCAGCCCAGCTCACTATTTGGATGCAAAATTAAAATGTTGGGTATGGGAATTGAACCCATGACTTATTGTGAAAACTAACAACTTAACCACTACACCAGCCTACTGTTTGATACAAAATTTGCAATATATTCTATTACTATTGCGCCTAAATGAAACTAAGTGAAGAAAAAACAAGATTCTAAATCAATTTATAAAATTTTTGATTATTCCCAAAACATCAACTTTTTGTTAAAAAAAAAAAAAAAAAAAAAAAAACGAAAAACAAGACTAGAATTACTCTTATATTTAAGGTATAAGAGTTATTTAGTTTATTTTCTTATAATTCTCATATTTTCAGTATATAATAGACTTAGTTGGTGTCATTTATGTAAATAAATGCCTTAACAGAAGGGTGATAATTAAAAACTTATAAAATATTATGAAATAATGTATTTTCGCAAATATAATTTAATTTATTTTTTAGGTCTTTCATATTTTTTTAATAAAAAGCTTTAGATATTTTATATTCTTAAATCATGTTTTTAATATTCTAACATATATTAAAAAAATTGTGTTTTTGTGAATATTCAAGTTTTTCATTAATTAATTGTAAAATCTCAAGTTTTGTAATTTAGTTTCGTCCAGATTTCAGTTAGTAATAATAAATATTGCAAAATTAGAAACAAGCAATGCATTGGCTTAGTGGTAAAGACATGGTTGTTATTGTAAAAGACCTAGGTTCGAAACCTGGGAACAACATTTTTGCTTTTAATTAAAAGGGGTGGCTGGCATTGAGTTCTGGATCCGGGGCGGGTGGCCCGGGGCGGGTGGGCGGGTCGGGACATCGGGCCTGGGCATTGGGCTTGGGGCAGCCTGACCTGAGTAGTGTGTGATGGGTTTTTGGGCTTTTATGGAATTTTGATTTGGACAATGGGTGGAGGTGGACTTTTGGATCTCAAGTGGACTTTTATGGAATAATGATCTGGGAGAAGGGCCTTGTGGAATTATGCCAACTGTTTGTCAACTTTTTGTAAGTCCCACACACGAATTTGTTTAAGCCGGATCAAGGACTTTTCAATTCACATGATTTATACTCCCTTTGTTTCAAAATAACTGTCGCTTTTAGTCAATTAAATATAACTTTGAATAATAATTTAAATAAACAATAATAATTCTAATAAAAATCTAAAATTTGTCATTGTATTAGGATCATTATTTTTAGTTTAAATTTATTGGTCAAACTTACATCTGTTTGACTAAAAGTGACATTTATTTTGGACCAGAGCGATTATTATTTATTTCCTTCAAATCTCTGTCTTCAAGCTTGAAATATAGACTCCCAGACATGGATCTGAAACCGCTCAAGTAAAAGTTTATTGTCGGGATACTGTCAGCTGCCCAAATTTGTCATGTTTTCCTTTTACTTAAATTAATATCTGATATCAATTTGATTTAGTGGGTCTCGTATATATCAAATTAATACTGATTGTCCATCCACCAATAGTAAAATGTGGTCGATTGTGGACCATCAGTTGCGGCGAAAGAGCAACCCCTCCGCAAACATACCGTGATCTAACGTTCTTTCTTCCGAAAATATAATCTCACTTTGATTATAGTAATTAGTTTGAATTGAATTTTGTTAATAATTTTAATAATCATAATAAACATATAAAATTTATTATTATTAATTAATTATTAATTTATCAATAAAAATTTCAAATTTATATTAAAATAATTGTTTTTTTATAAATCTTTTATCAAAGTTAATCAAATTGAATACCAGAATCAAATCCAAACTAAATTTCCAAATAGCTAGGGAATAGAAGAGTCAGTCTTGTGAAAAACGCGTTTTACACTAAGCTATGGAAGAACATTTTTTTCACAATTGTCTTCTCTAATATTATCATGTGTCTGTTCTAATATTACAGAGTGTCTATTGTAATATTACACTTATAAAATTCAAGCAGACACTTTTATACACTCAAACAGGCACTTTTAAATGCATTGTTATGATTGTCGGTTGTGATGTTAAGACTGCCTTTCCTAGTATTGAAAAGTGTCTCCTGTAGTCTCGAAAAATGCCTCTTACATTCTCAACAAGTAGCTGCCTGTCATAGTATTAAAAAGGGCCAATTGCAATTTGGTTACCTGAGTTTTACAAAATTTTGCAATTGGTTACCAGGTTTGTCAAGGTTGCTATCTGACTCCTAAGTTTACTGAACCGGAGCAATTGGGTGTAAATCCCGTTACCCAGTTAAGAAACTAACAAAATCCCACCATGTGCGATTCACGTGTCTTTTAAACAAGGGTAAAAATGTCATTTCTGGTATATGGTTCCTGCAAAACTTGGATCCCAAAAATGACCTCAAGAATCCCGTCCAGGTCCCTCGCCAGGCTCTCCTTCATCGCCACCGTAACCCGGAGCCTCTCCACCGCAACGGAATCTCAAATCCAAAAGCTCGAACGGATCGCCGATGAGTTACTTAGCCTCACCAAGCTCGAGAAATACGACTATTCCGTCCTCTTCAGTTACAAAATGGGATTCAACAAGTACGGGCCCGCCGTCACAGGCCTCGGCTTAGCCGGACCCGATTTCGCTGCTGCAAAAGCGCCGGACGCCAAGGCTTCCGAAGGTCGTGTTTGATGTAAAGCTAGAGAAGTTTGATGCGGCGGCGAAGATAAAGATTATTAAGGAAGTTAGGGCTTTTACTGAATTGGGGTTAAAAGAGGCTAAAGATTTGGTAGAGAAAGCACCGATTGTGGTGAAAAAAGGGATTACGAAGGAGGAAGGTGAATCGATTATGGCCAAGCTCAAGGAATTGGGTGCTACAGTGTTATTGGAATAATTTTTTCTAACTTTTTGTTAAATCAATTTTTAGCTTATATAGATTGCTTCTTGTTTCAATCTTAAAATCAGTAACTTTATGAGGATTGGAAATGAAAATGATTTGTGGTAATTCTTGCTTGAATTGGGTGGTGCGTTCTTCTAATGATCTAATCCATAAAAAAAATATTGATTTTTTAGAAGAGACGGATTGTGCTGATGTAATTTTGCTTCAATACACGAGTAAGATTATTGAAACCTTGGTGAAGCTATCGGCGATGAAAAATCTTGTTTGCTTACCTGAATGAGTTCTTTCACTCTTGTTTAAGGGTGTTGAAGATGGTGGTGTTAATGTTGATGGAAATGGTGTTTGAGTAACGAAATTTGTTAAGTTTTTAACACATATGAACACATTTGATCAATTTTTTCCCAACCTGGTTAGTTTCGTTAAATTTCCTGATGAAATGGCAAGTTTGCCCTCTTAAAATCTCACATGTTTCGCACATGGGCTCCATTTCGTTAGTTTCTTAACTAAGTAACGGGATTTACACCTGATTGCTCCGGTTCAGTAAACTGAGGAGCCTAATAGCAACTTTGACAAACCTGGTAACCAATTGCAAAATTTTGTAAAACTTAGGTAATCGAATTGCAATTGGCCCTATTAAAAACTGCCTATGCCACAGCGCTTTGTAAAAAAAATCCGATTATTTACAAAAATGCCATTCCGAATACGAAAAACACGTTTTACGCTAAGACGCGTGTAAACTCATCTGTTAGTAGTTCCAATTGGTTTGAAAGAGGAAAGAAAAGTACCAAGAACTTTCGGCCAGTCCTTAAACACATAGCACAACTCTTTACTTTGGATCTCACACGAAGTTGATAGATGGACGTCGGCAACCGCGTCTTTGTTACTATAGAGATATGTAAGCACCCAAAAGCATTAATAGACCCTACATTGTCATTGATGTATAGGGGAAGCAACGGCAACATCTGCCCAATGCTTTAATCTTCAAACTTTACAAACACAAAAAGTATACTACCTAACGTCTCAAAAATAAATTATCAAATTTATTTTTGGTCAAAAGCCAATTCGATCACTTATTTTTGGATATAATTTATACAATACTACTCATTCCGTCCTCCCTCGCACAAGTGACATCCACTTTTATTACTTACATTATTTTAAGTGCTAAAAAAATACTCCCTCCGTTTTAAAATTATCTGTCGCTTTAGGAGTAAAAAATTGTTTCAAAATATCTGTCGCTTTATTAATTATCAATGCACTTTTACCCTTTTGTCTCAATTATACCCTTATTAATGACGGTGAAAGTATCTCTCATGCAAGCATTTAATCACCTAGAAAGTTGAATTATTTAGGGGCAAATGGGTCTTCTTAACATGCATTAATTACATTTCTTAATATGTGTGAAAAAATCTAAAGTGACAGATATTTTGAAACGGAGGGAGTAACTTCTCAAATGTACTCAATTGGAAACCAAAACCGTCCTTGCAGAAAAATAAGTCTCTCTCATCGTATTCCAAGGTACAAGCTGGATTAGATACACAATTACAATCTCCATTTCTAAGGTAACATAACTCTTTTGCTTCAAAAAAAAAAAAAAAAAAAAAAAAAGTAACAAATCTTTCCTAAGTCTATCTCCTACAAAGAAAAGAAGGAAAGAACGATATTTACAAATAAAGAGAGATCTCAAAAGATAAATACAAAAGATGAGCGATATCTTTGATATCTTATGATATCGAGTGTGTTTTGGAGGAAACTAGTTACTTCATAAGTTATAAAAAGTCTTGTTTTTAACCCTTAAATCCCAAACCTAAAACCCTAAACCCTAAACCTTAAACCTCAAACCCTAAACCTTAAACCCCATAAAAGAAGACTTTTTATTACTTATGGAGAAACTAGTTTCCCCCAAAATTTTCTCTATGATATCACGATATGTCAACAACACCCTCAAGTTGGGCGTGAAGATCACAAATGCCAAACTTGGAAAGTAACGTGTTGAACTGCCGATAGTGATATTCTCATTTGCGGATAGTGATCATGCATTTTTGTTTAGTCAGCGAATCAAGAACTGCTTTTTAAGGGAGAGTCATCTGTATTGATGGCCAGCTTTTAGTTTCAACTTGATCCAATGGCCCTTACAATATCACCATTTGTGCAAAATATGTTTTCCTGAACATCTTATAATAAGAACATTTTCTTTTTTGAAAGCTCCAACATACTCCCTACATCCCAAAATGATCTTCTCATTTGCCATTTTTCATTGTCCCAAAAAGTTCTACACATTTCTACAATTTGGGTTTAAATTGCATAAACAAAACATGACTAGTGAAGCATATCCTTAAAAAGTTTGAATAGTCAAACGCGAAGATCATTTGGGACGGAGGGAGTATTTTGTACTTGTATAAGTATATTTTAACCCACAACATATTTTATAGGGCGAATTGCATTTTGGGCCCCAAAGTTTAGGGGGTGTTCCCAACTCAGACCCCATTCAATCAATATTTACATTTTAGGCCCCAGAGTTGTCATTCTGTTAGCATGTTAGGTCTTTTAACCAGTTTTGTTAGAAAAACTCGTTATATCACGTGCGAGTCACATGTCACCTAACGGAGGATGTTTTTGACAGATTGGTTCAAATTAAAGTTGATTTTACATTTAAGGGTGCTAAATGGATTTTTTTTATATTAAATGGAATGCTTAGGCCCCATAATATTAAAGGGCCAAAATTAAAAATTAAAAAGAACTCTACTTTAGTTCCCTAGTTCATTCCACGTCTCTCTTCTCTTTCTTCATCATCTGTATGCATCCCTGTCTACTCCGTCCATCTCATCTTCTTGCATCATTTCCATGAAAGAATTCACCCACCCACCATCCCTACCCAACCCGTCGTCATCTCTTCTCTCTCCCTCTCTAATTTCTTTTCTTTTTCATCTTAATCAATCAAGAAACTTCCAAATCTAAACCTAAAATTCAAAAACCCCAAATTTATCCCAATTCCTAATACGGTCATCAATCCCTCCCCACTCCGTCTCTCTCTTTCTCTTTGTACTATGCTACCGCCGAAACCACGTCATCCCCATCATCTTCGAAACAAGGCTGTGCTTCCCTCCCCACTCTACCTTCGTCATCTCCTTGATCACCCCTGGTTCCCTCCACCGTCTCTCTTTCTCATGGCACCTCTTCCACACCTCCAATTTTTCCTCTTTCTAATGCTCAAGTTCATGATCGATCAAATGCCTGGAAAAAAATTGTTTGCGTGGCGGTTCTCTAGCCAAACCGCAATCTGAATTTTTTTTTCTGACACTGTGTGGTTGTGCCTATGTGTGTTTTTTTTGTATGGGGTGGTTCTGGTGCTGATTTGTCTCGAAGTAAGTGGTTATGGTTGTGCTTGTGGTGAGACGATGGTGGGACAGAGGTGGGACGGTGGTAGGACTGTGGTGGGACGGTGTGGGACAGTGGTGGGACAACGGTGACAAATGTTTGTTAATGAAAAACTAGGGAGCTCTAATTTTTTGAAAGCCAAATATATTGGTTAGAAATAAAGAAAAAGAGATTTTTTTTATGTAGTTATTAAAATAATATTTTCACATTTGCTTTAATTTTTTATATATTTTATAATAATATTTATTTTGTGATAAACAAGCGCTATTTACTTTTCAAAGAAAATAAAAAGCACATCTTTTCTTGAGGTAATCAGTTTCTAGAGTTAAAAGTCTATTACTTTCTATTTAACCCCCTTAAATGAAAAATATTCTATTTTGACTATTCATTTTCATTTAATTTGCATTAAATCAACAATGAAAGAGTTATTGTTCAAAAAATCCTCCGTTAAGTGACATGTGACTCGCACATGATCATTTAACGAGTTTTTCTAACAAAACTGGTTAAAAGACCTAACATGCTAACAAAATGACAACTCTGGGGCCTAAAATGTAAATAGCGATTGAATGAGATATGCCTTGGGAACACCCCTAAACTTTGGGGCCCAAAATGCAATTCTCCCTATTTTATATGAAGAAACAGGTAAACCTGTAACTCCCCTGAACTGTGGTTACGATTCAACCAATTTTTTTTTTACCTGTCTCCATATAAACTCAAACTTGTACCAGTCTAATTTATATACTTCGATCGTCTCAAAATAGATGTCGTTTTTAACATTTGCACAGTTCATAAAAAATGCAATAAATGCATGTGGAAAAGTCTTATATACCCTTAAAGTAATTCAATTACTCAGGCAACTAAATGCTTGTGCAAGAGATAGTTCACTATCATTAATAAGGGTATAATTGGTACTGTATACAACAACAACAAAACCTTGTAAATAGTAAAACGACAAGTATTTTTGAAACAACAATTAACTCCCAAAACGACATGTATTCTGAGATTAGACGGATGGAATATAACACACCTCGAAAAAAATGGCCACTCATCTTAATGTTCATATTCTCAAAACGTATTTTGAAACAACAATTAAGCTTCTCAAAACCCTCCCCCTCCTCAGTTCTTTTCTTTCCACAGTAATTTGTGATCTTTCAAGGAAAGGTGTAATCTTTGGCTCATGCACACACCTGCACAACCTCTACTTACAAGAAAACCCAATTTTTTTTGGTGAAATTCCACCTACCGTTGTTAATTTACATATCTTGTTAGATTTAACCTTGACTAGAATAGATTTTTCGGTGAAAGTTCTTCTCTGTTCAGGAACTTGATAAGTTTGGATAGTCTGGACATGGAACACAATCCGTCCAGTTATCATTACCTTAAAGCAGTGAGACCTAGCAATCGTTGAATTAACGTTTCAAACAGTAACCTGACAAATTCATTACCGGAGAATCTTAGAAATTCTCGGGTTAATTCCATTTTGGGAAATTCTCTCTTTATCCTTGTACTAGTTGAGCTCAGTAGACGACTCTTATATCTTTATGATAACATATTTGAACCTCAAAATTCTGAGTAACATTCGATTCTTTTTTTATTTTCTTGTTTAAAAGTTTTGTTTGTACGTGAATTCGCATTGCATTTTTTGATTAATCTATAAGGGTTTTGGATTTATAATCTTATTTGAATGACAACTGTTGTAAAGGGGAGAATCTATGAAGCAGTGATCTGGTTAGTGTTTTCTTGGTGCTGTTGAAAATGATTGTTCTAACAATCATGATTGATGTTTAGTGGAGCACTCGCAGTCAGGTACGTTCACTCCTCTGGAATTTCCAGGAACTATTCCTTTATTAGCTTTGAGCATTGTTTTCTATAGGCCGAACTACGTTTAACCCCCTCAAGTATACCACCAATCCCACATTGCACCCCCATTTAAAAAGTCGATTAGTTTCGTACTTTAATTTTGCAATATTCCCATTCCGCGCCCTCTGTCAAATAGCAGTTAAAAAAACTAACAGAATTTGTCGTGTGCATGTCACGCGATGGGTATTTTTTTCATTTAACTCAAAATAATAGAGGCTTAAACGTCATTCAACTATGTGTGACCTTAAGCACAACCAGTTATAAGGAGTGTCCATGTTCAATCTTCTTCATGACTCTTGTTCTCTTGTTTAGTTTGTTTTACAAGTCATGGATCATTTTATGGTCGATAGCTATCCAGGAGGAGATGAGTGACCTTAAGCACAACCAGACTTAAGGTTACTAGGAAGTATCCATTTTCTTAATCATTTTCATACTTTATCTATGTTTGCTAAGCTCTGGTCGATTTGCATAAGTACTAAGGATTGATACTCCAAACTGCTGCCAACTATTTTTATTTTTTGTACAAATTGCATACGGCCCTTTCCACTTTCGGATCAAAAGTATCAAACTCCATTTGCTGAAACTTCTGTTCGCCTGATCCGTGTGATTTGGAATGAAAACTGCTGTAGTAGTTGAAATGACAAGGTCTGGATTCATTGTAGCCAGACTCTGTTACAGAGCATACTGATGAAGAAATGCGGGTAACTTTAAATGGGCATGCATCTATTTGGTTTCTATACAACATTGAGATGATGTCAGTAATTCGTCGTATCATCTAGAAACTTTGTTACAAAAATGTAAACATCCTCTCATCTTCCTCATTAAGATTTTGAATTCTTGAGGAAACTGAACTTCTTTTCGTTTTTGTAAATGTATGCTGAATCACTATCCTCTATTCCCAATTGTACCCAAGTTTTGAAGGTACATGTTATGATAGATTGGGAGTTATGATAGATAATATGTTTAATCCTAGCAATAACTGTCTCAAGTAAAAGGCACCCTCCCCCCCTTTACAAACTATGCATTTACTCTATTGTTTGTGTTATAATCCATCCGTCTCAGTTAACATTCATTTTGAGACGGAGTTAATAGAACAAAGTGGAACATGCATTTGGTCATGGTTACCGGTGAGATTATTGAGAGATTTGTGCAAATGTGCTTCCATTTTCTGCAGTAGTTTGGTTATATGTGTTAGTATTTACTTGTTAAAATGGAAGATGTGGTTTGGTTATCTGTTTTTTTAATTTTCTTTCTTTTTTATATTGTATTAGTTTTTTCAAATATTTCTGTTTTCCTGTTTCTCATATGTTCTTCTTACTTATTTCTTTTTTCATTTTCTGCATGTGGCCTCTTAGTTTATGTCCAGTTTAGTTACATACAGTCAATGTGGGGATAACAGTTTAAGACTTCAGTGTAAGCAAAGATTGAAACTGATTTTGAAGACGGTTTTGCGATCTATCCAAGTTAGAATTCATGACAATTTGTTCACTTAATTTAGTCAACTACTTGGCATATATATTTGAGAATTGAGATTAATGGACCAACTAGGAAACTTGTGAAGTGTCCACTGATAGACTTGCCGCATCTCTATTTCAAGATTCCCTTAATTCCTTTGATAGAAACTTTTATGCTTGCCACGTAGATAGACACCTGGTGATGGCGTAATGATGCATTAGGGAAATTCTGAAATGAACATGGTCCGGATCGAGTCAACTCATTATGACTTTGTTTGATTGTCCGTATTTACACAATCTTGATGCCCCTTCTGCTAATAAATCTACTTACCAGAAGAAAAATTATTTCGAGATGATTACCAACAAAAGGAAAAGAAAGAGGGAATTTCCTCATGTCAGGATTGCTACTGAGGAAGAAGGGCATCAAGTGGGTCAACACAGGGAAACACAAGCTATGGGTTTTGAAGAGGACATATCCTAATATTTGCACGTTTAATTTGCTTGTACTGATAGATTAGATGGTTTACTTCATGCTTGCTTTGAATCTCAAAAAGTGCAAGGAGAATAACTAAAGTGCTACACCTGAAAGATGTATCTGTTTTTTTTGGTACTTTTTGATAACTAAAGTGCTACACCTGCAAATTTCAGAGCACCATCACTTTTCATTTTTTCGTAGGGTTAGTAAAATGATGACCCGTTTGATCTTTCAAACATTTCTTGTCAATTGTTTTTTACTTTGATTTTCGACATGTTGTTGTAATCATGGATGATTTTTCCGGTGGTACTTCAATTTATTAAATACTCCCTCTGTCATGAAATAATCTTCTCATTTGCCATTTTCCATTTTCTCAAAAAGTTCTTCCCATTTCTACAATTTAGGCTTAAATGCGCATAAACACAACATGAATAGTGAAACAAGTGTTCATATCCTCAAAAAGTTTGGATAGTCAAATGTGAAGATCATTTTGAGACGGAGGGAGTATATTTTTATGAGTTGTTTGATATCGCTTAGTTTCTGTGCTGAAAGGTTTACTGAGTTCATGCTCCACTAATCATTTCTTGGCGATAAATGGATTGTCTTTTACAAGACTAGTAGAGGCTGCCAATGCACCCTCATTTCAGTTAAAACATTTAACCGAAGCTATGCTAATACCACCAAAGAGCACTAGCTCAAGCGGTATCCGGTGCTAGCTTCCCATGCGGAGGTCTTGAGTTCGAATCCCGTAAGGGAGATTTGTGTTAGCCTATTTATAGGCCTAGTTGTAGTCATTATGGCCATTTGATAGCCTACGGGCAATTTATCTATCATTAATGAATTAAAAAACCCAATTTTTTAACCACATTGTTTCTTCAATCACATGTCTTCTTTTGTTCTTAAGGGAGATTATGATTTGAGTGTTACTTTTGATCTATGCCCTGGTTTAATCCATGCCCAACCCTTTTCAGTTTCAGCGAAAAAGTAGTGTCTTTTCTAAAATAATAAAAAGAGAAAATCACTATTATTAGGCAAACAACTAACTTTTGATAAAAAGATAAAAGAAAATAGGCAACTAACTCAATTACTAACTTCAAATACACACTTGCACAACCTTCAATCCATCTGTTGTATTCACATGACTTGTAAAACTTTCCATAATAGTACGATCCCAACAAATTTTCTCACGATAGAGAGATTCTTCCCGAAAATAGATACACCGAGAAGAAAGCTACCATGTTCAATACCCTTCCAAGCTTCACCTGATAATCCTGGGACGGGAAGATAACCCACAATCTAAGTTCCGTGTCTTTTCTTGTGGATATACCAAATCAATTTCCATGAGGAAATACCTGCAAGCCATGATCACATGCCATTTGATGGTAAATCAACATGATCTAAAAACCAAGCTGTAAAGACATGCATTTCATAATAATCACCAAGCAAAAATGATACAGATAAACTTTAATTATTGAAGCTAAAAGGATGTAAGATAAATTTACCTGTGTGTCTGTGACATGTAAAATTCAAACTTGTACAGGAGAAAGCCATAATGCGAAATCTCCATCGTAATGCTCTATAACTACTCCAAAGAACCTTTCCAAGGATCCAAGAATTGCTCTATGAATCATGATTGGTCGCTTCTTCTCCGAGTTAGAATCAATATAAGTGATGTCAAAATGCTCAGGTAAACTAAAATCAACCTGGAAAATTTGGAAAACTAGATAAGTTACTACGTAAAAGATTAATCTATCGGGTGTCATTAATTTATTGTCCATGCTGAGAGCATGCCTGTACAGTTGAGCATTGCCATTTCCTGCCAAGGGCATCCTCTATTTTGAGATCAATTTTTGGGCCATAAAAGGCACCACCACCTTCATACCTTTTATCATCCAACGCAGCTTTCAGCGAAGATGTCGCCTTTTCCCAAATATCATCACTTCCCACTGATTTCTCAGGCCTTGTTGAGAGGTTTACTTCATACTTGTCAAACCCAAATTGTAGGAATATGTGGACACCCCTGATTTCATCTTTAATTTGATCCTCTAAGCAAAAAATGATCATCCTAATAAATAAGGCATTACTAAATATGAACAGTAAGTATATAAATTAAGAAAAATACAAGTTTTTTGTTAGAGGGGAAAAATGAAAACTACTTGGGTAAAACTTCTTACACGGAAAATCCCATGCATGCTTCCTGAAAACTCATATCTATATACTGTTCCCAGCTCAGCAACCCTGATGGGGAAGTTGCGATACGCGTTCTGCTTCCTTTTATATACCAAAACATGGTAATGACAATTCATTAGTCGAAGCTGATAATGTTCGTCTTCAATCTCCATCTGGTCGTACATATTCTCTCTGTAAAAGTCAAGATGGTAATGACAATTCATTAGTCGAAGCTGATAATGTTCGTCTTCAATCTCCATCTGGTCGTACATATTCTCTCTGTAAAAGTCAAGATGACCACTGATTTTCCAAAGATCAGCCTTAGCAACATGTGGAGTGTATAAAAGATCGTAGCCACGTTCTATATGTATTTTTTTTTTTCCAGGTATCTTCAATTAAGTGCCTCACAACAGCACCCTTGGGATACCAAACACCAGTCCACCCAATTTTCTGATGGTGCCCATTTGAAAGAGTATGAATATACTCTTAATACCTTTTGATTTTTGTAATTATGGTTTTATACATTATTATATTAAATTAGTTATAATTTAGATATTTGTCCATATTTAATTTGTATGTATGTTAGGAATAGTTGTAGTTATCTTAGGAAGGTAAATTAGGTTAAAGTATTTTTGGTATTTATCTTTTTGACTAACCTACTAATGATTTCTTGGGAAGAAAATAATAGCCATATTTTGTAGGATTCTTAGAGTGGCTATAAAAAGAAGGAGAAGTAAGTCATTGATGGATGGATTTTCATATCATTCATGAGAGAAATATAGTCTCTTAAAGAGTCAATTTTGTCCTTGAAGTCTTCTTCTTGATTAAACTCCAAAATCCTTCAAGGTTCTTTGCAATTGTTCTTGTATTAAGAACATATATTGCTGTCCGTTTTGCCTTGAAGCTTTTGTGATTTGATTCTTTTAGTTGTTCAAGGTTGTTTTTGTGTTTGATTAGTCCTAGGAGTCTAGAACTCTTTTATTCTTTTTATTGTTTTTATTTCTTTTATTGTAATCGTTTGTTAACTTGTATTCTACAAGTTTTTGATTAATGAAAGTTTTCCATCAAGCATAGTCTTGTTGAAGTGTTTAATTCGTGTTTTAATCATTCCGCTGCGTTTTTACGTTTTTCTGATATTCTGCCCGTAGACAGTTATCGTGCCAGTTGTTAAGACACTTGCGATAGTATTCTCAGATCACAACTGGTCATTTCCAGAAAACAGTCCTAGCTACAAATCTCTCAATTGGTATCAGAGCATTCTCTCGACATTACTGAGAGTCGATCCTTGTGTAGCCATAATGGACTGTAAACAAAACAAGCTTTTGGTTTTAATGATTGCGTTTGAAAATATGAGAATGAAAGAGAATGAAACCATCATTGATTTTTCTTCTAAATTGATAAACATTGCAAATGAGTTATACGTGTTAAGGGAGTCCATCTCTAATGCTAGACTCATAAGCAAAATGTTAAGATCCTGGCCAGAAAGATTCAATGTGAAAATCTCTATGGTAAAAGAATTCTATGATGTCGAGACTTTAAGTTTTGATAAACTTATTGTGATCTTAACCATTTATGAACTAACTCCTGGTGTGCAAGAAACCAACAAAGCATAATCTTCTTCTCTCCTGATTGAAAACTTTTGATAAACTTATTGTGATCTTAACCATTTATGAACTAACTCGTCACTGAAATTATAAGTTTAAGATCTGAGTTTGAGCGTATGCATCAGGAGAATGATAGTCAAAAAGAGTCTATAGCCAATTTGGAAGTTTTGCTTACAAAAAAGGACATCGAGCTTGAAAATGTCAAAACTGAGTTTACTAAAACCAATGTTACTTTGTCTGGGATAAATTCTAATAAACCCAAGATTGAAGAAGATTTTACTTTTGAAAAACCTGGAAAGAAAGGCTTAGGCTATGGTACTCCCAATTTTGTCAAAGAAGGTGAGTGTCCTTCTAAAGTTGAACATAAATCTCTTGTTAAATCTAGAAAACTTAGGAAGAAGAGATATGTTTGTCATCATTGATTTTCTCGTGGTCATATATGACCATTTTGTTATAAGCTGAAACAAGAACTTGGCTTGGAAAAGAATGGTGGTCACTTGAGCGCACAACCTGCACGTCAACTGAACAGACAACCCAAGGCAGAATCAAAGCCCACTTGGGTAAAGAAAGAAGACACCAAATGTCAGGTGGTGTTCACATCTCTTAAGAGCATTTTTTAGGGATCCTGGTACTTTGATAGTGGTTGCTCACGCCACATAACTGGATCACTTGAGCACTTTAGTGACTATGAAACCTTTAACGGTGGAAAAGTCAAATTTGGTGGAGGAGCTCAAGGAAAGATAATTGGGAAAGGTACACTGAAGGTAGAAGGTTTGCCTAGTTTGCAAAATGTGTTGCATGTGGATGGTTTAAAGGCTAATTTGATAAGCATAAGCCAATTGTGTGATAATTTTCTACATGTCAAGTTTGATAAGAAGACGTGTGAGGTCTTCAATGATTCAAAAAGCTGTGTTTTAAAAGGAGTAAGATCCTCTGATCATTGTTACAAGTTGGTCGAAAATATTTCGCATCTTAAACCGCTTTTTGATAATGCTCTTGATCTTGTTGTCAATTCTACTGAGAATTGTTTTATAGGTTATCCGAGAGAATTTGATTTGGTTGATGATGAATCTGAACCAAAGAACTCAAAGGAATATGCAGAACCAACACATTTGCAGACAGATGATACACCCGCTGAGCAGACAACTGACAGCACAGGTGGTCAGACAGTGGCAGAATCAGGTTCATATTTTGAAACTACAGAAGTATTTAACCTGAATGAAGGAGCTGGTGTGAGCAGGTTTGAAGATATTATTTCCATAATACATGATAACCATCCTACTTCCTAGGTCATTAGGGGAGTGTATGAAAAGAGAAAACCAAGAGGAAAGAAGGTCAATCACCATGACCTTGCAGGTGTGGTATGCATGAACTCTATGTTCTATCAAGTAAGTTCATTTTGTTCAGTTGCCAATGACGAATCAGATTCAGAGGCATTTTTTTATGTCATTATATGGGGAGTTAATTATTGTTCCAAAAAGCACCAATGTTAGTTATTTTGGTAATCAGTTGGGTTCTTGGGAACAAACTTTTGTTTTGCTATCAGCTTAAGAATCACAATGTGTAGCAGTTGGTAGTAGGTGCACTAAACTCCTTTGGATATATAAATTGATCATAGACTGTGGAAACAAAGACAAAATCTCGTCTGTGTTTTGTGATGCTAAGGGTACCATAGAGATTCTTAAAGGCCCCGTTCAATGTTCTACCCCTAAGCATCTTGATTTTACGCTTCACTATGTTCGAGATATTGTTAATCAAAAAATCATTAATCATTGAGGTGAATAATAAACGATTGAATGATATTTTCATAAGGCCTTTATTTTCTGAGAGATGTTTTTCTCTCGGTGTGTGTGAGTTCAGTTGATCGCACAAGTGTGTGGAAAACTGTCTGCATCTTTGTATAATTGTATATTACAGAAAACACAAAGTTAAAAAAAAAAAAAAAAAAAAAACAAAAAAAAAAACTGCATTCATGCTTTGCACGATTATCTCTTGTGATCACTTGGTTGACCTTTCAGTGGCTCTGTGTTTGACCCTTGAATGTGAGACCCTTCTTAAACTGATAATAAAAATTATCTTGTTAATTCGTTCGTGTTGTTTATCATGGAGTGGGCACTTAATCTAACGTTATGGGGAAAACAAGCTGCCTCCTATCTTTGAAGTCACTACTCATTTAGGCGAAATGCCGACGTTATACAAAAATACATCACTTGAGGAAAAAAGTATGGTGACACTGTAATGTGAGAGTGAAAAGCTCCTCCCCGTAACTGATTCAATGTCTCAAAAGGAAGTGTTCTAGAGGCTACGTGATTGAAGGACATCTCATTGAATTCTTGGGTGTTAAAACCGGGCCATTGGATATGTTGACCATACCATGTCACACCTAAATGAGATTAATCTCCACTATGTGTGCTTGTTAGGCATAACTCAAAATTAGGATTTCTTTTTTGCCTTGTGAAAAATTCATTTTGTTGATTATTATTTTCGTTAAATTGTGGGCTAATCATTTCTTGGTTAACAATATGTTTAATGAGTGTGTGCCCAGCTTTATGTACAAAGGAATTTTGAACAGAACAATCTTTGGGGGCTCAAGTGGAAATTATCTTCTATGATATTGCAATGGCTCACAAAATCCGGATAAAATTTTGGTTTTTGAAATCATGTTCTTTGTTCAATTTGGTCCTCCAAAAGGTTAGGTCACTTTGACATTTTTTGTTTCGTGGGCCAACTGATTTATTTCGACCTATAATTAGAAACATTGATCTCTCTCTTTCTCTCTCTGGAAATTACAATTTTTTTTTGTAAGAATGTCATCCCTGCAGTTGTCTATGCTGTTGTTTTGGAAGTTGTGTGCACATCTCTGCACTCAACTGGTTGCACAACTGTGCAGTTGTTCTTTTCTTCTCCAATAAAAATCTGTAAGTATTGTCTTCTTCCATTTGTTCCTCTACCTCTGATCCCTTGAAGCTGCAGCTTTGATCATAATTCATAATGGGGTTTCTTAAGATATTTTCATAATGTGCGCACATTTTTTTTTGAAAATATCTAAAGAAAAGGGGGAGAATAGGGAAATAGGCTGTCAAATAGAGGAGATGATCATCAATGGAGATAGATGAGATGATCATCAATGGAGATGAAGAATATGATCATCGAGACAGTTGTATTGCTTTAGAGGGAGTTTCTAATGGAGGGGGAGAGACTGTGGTGTCCAATTAAGGGGGAGCAAGCTCGAGTTCTTAATGCCGTGAATGAAGATGAAATGAAGTTCAATGGGTGAAGATTAAGGTTTGAGTTTTCTTGTGCTAACATTGTTTTTACAGATGTAAACCATAATCACAAAAATAGGGGGAGATTGAAAGAGTATGAATATACTCTTAATACCTTTTAATTTTTGTAATTATGGTTTTATACATCATTATATTAGATTAGTTATAATTTAGATATTTGTCCATATTTAATTTGTATGTATCTTAGGAATAGTTGTAGTTATCTTAGGAAGGTAAATTAGGTTAAAGTATTTTTGGTATTTATCTTTTTGACTAACCTACTAACGATTTCTTAGGAAAAAAATAATTGCCATATTTTGTAGGATTCTTAGAGGGGCTATAAAAAGAAGGAGAAATTAGTCATTGATGGATGGATTTTCATATCATTCAAGAGAGAAATATAGTTTCATAAAGAGTCAATTTTGTCCTTGAAGTCTTCTTCTTGATCAAACTACAAAATCCTTCAAGATTTTTTGCAATTGTTCTTGTATTAAGAACATATATTGCTGTCCGTTTTGCCTTGAAGCTTTTGTGATTTGATTATTTTAGTTGTTCAAGGTTGTTTTTGTGTTTGATTAGTTCTAGGAGTCTAGAACTCTTTTAGTCTTTTTATTGTTTTTATTTCTTTTATTGTAATCGTTTGTTAACTTGTATTCTACAAGTTTTTGATTAATGAAAGTTTTCCAGCAAGCATAGTCTTTCTGAAGTGTTTAATTCGTGTTTTAATCATTCCGCTGCGTTTTTATATTTTTCTAATATTCTGTCCGTGGACAGTTGTCGTGCCAGTTGTTAAGACACTTGTGATAGTATTCTCAGATCACAACTGGTCATTTCCAGAAAACAGTCCTAGCTACAAATCTTTCAACATTATCATCATCAGATGAGTAAAATGAATTTGTTAACGCAACTGGACCAACTTCCTGATGCAAAGATTTGTCCACCCAATTTTCTGAGTTCTCATCTAGAGTATTCCAACTCCACTCATCCGATTCTTGCAAACCATTTCCTTCTGTTTCTTGATACCATTCATGGCTATTCTCACGTGAATATTAACCATTGACTTCGCCAAATTCATCTCTGTCCAATTGATGCTTCGTTTCTTGTAATTGATTCCTGCAAATCATCTACTTGATTGAATTCTCATAATGTTCGCGCAATCTATTTTGTA
The DNA here is from genome assembly GCA_026119855.1 of Campanula takesimana. Taxonomy (NCBI): domain Eukaryota; kingdom Viridiplantae; phylum Streptophyta; class Magnoliopsida; order Asterales; family Campanulaceae; genus Campanula; species Campanula takesimana. Next base: position 348,040 of record JAOWBW010001146.1, on the reverse strand, counting down.
CTTGTGGCAGAGAAGTTTGACCTTAGCACCCATTCGTATTGTTAGAGTAAATGACTTTGAATAAGTCAAATTTGAGAAGAAAAAGGAAAGTAATTAAATCCTTTTTGGGATTTAATTAAGGACTCCTTCTGTCTTATGGTTTAGGTCTCTAGCCTATAAATACTAGCCATAAACTAGTATTTTTCTGTGCGTGATTCAATTGACATGGAGAGAGAGATCAGTGATTCTAGATCTAGGGATTTGCATAGTTAGGAACTTTGTGATCAAAGTTCATGCAAACATAGATTAGTGTGATTATCCTCATGTAATTGTTTCTCCGCCATAATAATATCTGTTTCCCTTAGCCCGTGGAGGTAGCCAATAGAGATTGGTGAACCACGTATATTCTGTGTTGATTTGCGTTCATTATTATTTGCTATCTCTTGGGTCTGATTTACTAACAAGTGGTACCAGAGCCGGGTTAAGTGAGAAAGATCAGAGCATTCCGCTGCGGTAGAAAGAGATGGATTTCGGGATGGACAAGAAAATCAACAAGTCTGACGCAAAGAACAGGTTTATTATCTGATGGAAGATTATGCATTGGGCGTGCTGGTCGCGAGCAGAAAAAGTGCAGATCGCGTGCAGAAAATGTGCAGTTCGCGTGCAGTCTTGGTGCGGGTCGCGTGCAGTCTTGGTGCAGTTCGCGTGCAGTCTTGGTGTGGGTCGCGTGCAGTTTTGGTGCAGTTCGCGTGCAGTTTTTTTCGTGCAGTCCGCGTGCAGTGTTCGTGCAGAAATCTGTGCTAGAAATAGTAAATCTGGTAGATCAGCATCTGAAAGTTCGTCTGGTGTTCGGTAGTGATCCAAGAACGCATCTAGAACGTTTCGGTGTCTAGTATCTACATCTGAAGACGGAGATTTGAAGCTAGGGTTCTGTGATCAGAAGTTAGCTGTCTGGTATAATCTGAAGATCTAACATCTGTTGTAGTCTATTCTAGTGATCTAGAAGTAGATACAAAATCTGTGTTGCCCGAGGCAATAATCTGGTTAGATTTTAGAGTTATACATCTGACTCCGCGTCTGAAGAGTTCTGAGTCGGCTGCAGCAATGGCGAGCAGTGACAATCTGAATGAGGATGGAAATTATGCCCCAGTGACCGAAGAAGAAGCATGCAAGGAAGTTGCATGGGTTCTAGATTCGGGAGTTTTTTATCGCATGTGTTCGCACAAGGAGCAGTTTACAACGTACAAGCGGAAGGATGGAGACCGTATTTATATGGCTAATGGATCTATCTGCGAGGTAGTTGGCATGGGCTCCGTAAGGGTGAGAACTTCTGGTGATAAATTTCTCACATTGAACAAGGTGAGACACGTTCCACAAGTAGCAAAGAATCTGGTATCACTTAGTCGGTTGGACAAGAAGGGATACAGTTTCAAAGGTGAAGGTGGAGTTCTGGATCTCTACAAAGGTTCGGATGTGATTCTGAAGGGCGGAAGAAAAGATTCCTTGTTTATCCTCCAAGGTTCTGAGATTGGTGAGGGTGTTGGCGAGCCGGTGGAGCATCGTTTTACTCTAGGCCGGAGTGAACTGGGCAAGCCACGGCTAGAAGATCAACACATACCAATTGTGTCAGTCATGGTTGGCAAGATCCAATGTCGACTGGATGGGCCACGTCTGAATGACTGTTAATTGCCCGTTGGGGTGATTCTGGGTGTCCGTGGGATACATTGCATGCAGAAAATCTGATTGTCCAGAGGACAAGGTTGTTTGCCCGATGAGGCAAATTCTGAGTGTCTTGAAGATACATGGCGCGCGCGGAAAATCTGGTTGTCCGGAGGACAAATCTAGTGTCTTTGACGAAAGACAGACTGAGGCAAAGGTTGAAAAATCTGGTACGAGGGATGTGGCTCAAGGTGGAGTCTATGTCGGAAGCTCGTGCATCTGAATTATTAGGGGAGATTCAAAGTAAAGGTGGAGATTGTTAGAGTAAATGACTTTGAATAAGTCAAATTTGAGAAGAAAAAGGAAAGTAATTAAATCCTTTTTGGGATTTAATTAAGGACTCCTTCTGTCTTCTGGTTTAGGTCTCTAGCCTATAAATACTAGCCATAAACTAGTATTTTTCTGTGCATGATTCAATTGACATGGAGAGAGAGATCAGTGATTCTAGATCTAGGGATTTGCATAGTTAGGAACTTTGTGATCAAAGTTCATGCAAACATAGATTAGTGTGATTATCCTCATGTAATTGTTTCTCCGCCATAATAATATCTGTTTCCCTTTGCCCGTGGAGGTAGCCAATAGAGATTGGTGAACCACGTATATTCTGTGTTGATTTGCGTTCATTATTATTTGCTATCTCTTGGGTCTGATTTACTAACACGTATCTTTTGACCAGCCATTGCCAAGTGTTACTTCATCATGTCTTCTCCCTTCAATGAACCCAACATATGATTTTGACTACTCGCTTTCCTCATGTTCCAAAAGTTCTACCTCCCTTCTATGATCACTTTCTGTATTTGTATCCTCAAATTCCTCATAGATTTCTCATCTGAGGAGGCGACTGACGTGTCGAATTTATTCTCAAACTATTTTTTTGTTTGTTGAAAAAATATTTACCAAAATGTGATTAATTCTTGAATATGCTATTTCTAATAGCAAATTCAAAGTTATAGGGCTTCAAATTCTTTAGGCCAAAATATGTTTAGCCCCCCAAAGTATACACCCATTCCCACTTTGCACCCTCGCGCGAATTTTGTTCTAAGGTGGCACCTTAATTAACCACGAGTCCCACTTTACCCCCTAGCACCAAACGACGTTAGAAATCTAACGGAAAATGGCCATGTGCATGTCATGTGAGGGATTATTTTGTCATTTTCTTTGAAAATAGAAGGGCAAAGATGTTAATTTGTTGTTGGTTGTGGCAATCAACTTACCAAACAACTCACACCAATAGTTAATAAGCATCACCCCCATTTTCCAAGATTCCGGCCACCGCCACCATCGTGTCTCCCAAAATCCGGCCACCACCACTGCAAGTCACTCGAATTATTGAAAAAATAAATCATATCTCTTGAAACACTAATAGTTTCTAAATCAAGATAAAAAAAAAAAAGGAAAATTAAAAAACCCAACTCAAAATGACGATGATGTTCCTGCAGATCTGGAAATAAGGAGGGTCTCTTGAAAGGTGAAGAATTCGTAGATCGTGGAAGTAGTTGTGTGCTGATTTCAATTTTCGTTTTTCATTGATGAGGGGTGGGAGGAGGAAAGAAAATGACAAAATAATCCCTCACATGACATGCACATGGCCATTTTCCGTTAGATTTCTAACGTCGTTTGGTGCTAGGGGGTAAAGTGGGACTCGTGGTTAATTAAGGTGCCACCTTGGAACAAAATTCACGCGAGGGTGCAAAGTGGGAATGGGCATATACTTTGGGGACCAAACATATTTTGGCCAATTCTCTATAATAGTAGAGCAAAGTCAAGAAAAAAGCACATTTTGAATACTGTTTATTATTTTAACATCACGGATGCCATAAACTACGACCTCGTATGGCCATAGGAGCCCCTTGTGGAGCCATATGAACATTTTGTGGGGACATAAGAGGAGGGGAAGTATTTTTTAGAGTAGCTTGGTCTTCTAGAGTTAAAGGCAGATCGCGATCCATGTTGTATTAAGAAAAAGAGAGGGTCTCCTGTGCGACGGCGCACGGAGCCTTCCTCTTTTCTTTTCCTTTTTTTTTTTCCCTTTAGCTGAGATTTTTTTTATTTTTTTTTGTCACCCTAACTTTTTTTCTCTCAACAAAAGTAACACTTATTATAACGAAATGTAACACTTTTTTCTTTTCAAATGTAACACTTTTTTTCTTCAAAATGTACCACAATTTTGCTGCAATAGATTAAAATAACATAAAGATTGACAACTAAACAAATGTCACACTTTTTATAAAGGAATGTAACACTCTGTTTTTCAAATGTAAGACTTTTATTTTTTCAAAATTAACATAAGATTAACAAACTAAACTAATGTTACATTTTATAAAAAATCAATGTAACATTTTTTATCTCAATTGTAACAGTTTATATTCTTAAATGTAACATTATATCTTAAATGTAATAATTTTTTATTGAGAAAGTAACAATTGAAATGCAACTCGATTTTATATATGAATTTCTACTCTAATTAAAGAAGAAAAGTAACATTTACTAAATAAAAATGTTACATTCATCTATATAAAAAAATTATAATTATATATTCACTTTGTTACACTTCAAATATTATTTTTTCTAACCACAAAAACTATCAAAACAATTTAAATTTTCTTGTAAAATTGGTGTTACATTTGACTGTAAAAGTGTTACTTTTTGAATATGAAACTGTTACTTTTATTAGAACAGAGTGTTACATCTCAGCTGACAAGCAACTCAAACTTTTTGTGTGTAAAAATATGTTTTTTTTAAAAAAAAAAAAATCAAACCATATCATGACCTATGTAGTTTTATTCGTCTCGTCGAGACGAACACAACGGTATTTTTTTTTTAAAAAAATCCGACTTATAAATCTCAAGATATAGCATTTTAAAGTTATTAGATTTTTTTTAAGGAAGACACGTGTCGCGATCTGGGAAGAGGGAGGGCTGGATCTGGCCGTCGGCTGTAGCGGAGTAGGCGGCTGCGAGAAGCAGTGGAACAAATCAAGGTTGCCACACATGGTTCGGCGGTTGTAACCAAGAATTTGTCTAAGAAAAATAAATGAACTAAACTTTACTATAAAAATAATATAATAAATGAACATAGATATCTATCAACTAGATTGTATGAAAAATACAATAGAACTAAACTTTAGTAATTAAAAAATTATAAACATGAACTATATAAATATTAAGCTTACTTCATTTCATGTAGTAGTGATATATTTTGGGAGAAAACTTATATAATCTTTATTGAATGAAAGTAGCTGCATGAGGAAAAACACTAGAAATATGGCATAGATAGCATCGTGGGAATGCACTTGGGGCAAAATTCTACCATAAATTTCGCGTTGGGGATGTACCTGTGAGTTGCAAAACATAAAATGTAAGTTAATTGATTAATAAAAGATTAGTGATTTCTAATAAGGGTAAAATTGCAATTTAGACCCTGAAGTATGTTACCACCCTTCCAATCGAGCCCTGACTGTCTTTTTTCATCAATTTCAACCTTAGGGTAATTCATTTTCATCAGTTAGGGCCTTTTGGACGGATTTCGTTAGGAAAGTCAGTTATGTAGCATGTGTATGGCACATGATCGATAAAATGAATGGATGTGTAATTGATATTAGCTATTAAGGGCTTTAGTGAATTTTTTGAAACTTAAAGGGTTAAAAACTGTAGATTAGGGGGGGGGGGTCAAATATATGTGAGCATCAATTCATCTTCAACCTTCCACAACCACCCACCACCACTAATGTCCACCACTTGAAACCACCACTGTACTGCCACCACCACCACCGTGCCGCCACCGTTAATCACCAAATTCATTCTTTTCACTTAATTTTTTTTAAGAGCCTTTGACCAATAAGTCCCTAGGCCAAATAAAAACTACCAATAAGGACAGACATTTTGAAAACCTACCAAAAAGTCCTTGGCCTTTTTCCTGGACCAGAATGCCCTTCGTTCATGCGCGCGCAGAACCCACCCAGTCCCAACGTCTTTTTCTCCCTCTCTTTCTCTCTTCCTGTTTCTCTCTCTTTATTTTTTTTTTCACCTAAAATTTTAAAATGAAATATCTCAAAATCTATAAAACTGAAAAAATGATCCGAAACCATTGTTTTAATCGTGTCGACAATACGAATCAAACAAGTACACTCAACACATAATTCAAATTTTATAAAAAAAAAAATCATTTTTCACTTGTAAAAATTTGAAAAAAAATATTTTTAATTTCTCGATTAATTTCACAATTTAAAAAAAAAAAAAAATCACTTGTAAAATCATATTTCAACTGATTTCTCAGTTGTGTGATTCACAGTCGTGTCATTTTTTCATTTTTCATTTTAATCTGCTAAATTCATCTCTCAATTTTTCACAATCATTATAATAACTGAGACGTGCATTTCACAGTTGTTCACACATGAATTTGAATATAATAACTGAGACATTCATTTAACAGTTATTCATAATTGAATAAAAACTGATAAAATCACCTCTCATATTCCCAATTGATGACTCAATTTATCGGTTTAATTATAGAATAAATGAGACATTCATTTCTCAGTTATCAATTTTTCTCTGTTGTTAATATAATAATAAATGAGATATTCATTTCTCAGTTATTCACACACGAGTTTAATATAAGAACTGGTAAATTTATTTCTCAGTTGTTAACATATGAGTTCAGTGTAACAACTAAGAAATTCATCGCACAGTTTTTACAAAAGATACTCATTTTCAGAACTATGTGTTCTCAAATGCTCTTTAAACAATTGTGAAATAATCTCATTTTTTTTTTTTTATTAAAAATGAGTAATTGTCCAATTGTGAAGAATTAATACTCCTAACCAAAAAAAAAAAAAAAAAAAAAAAAAAAACAACAACAACAAATGTGAGGTTGTAGTGTTAAATATATAATAGTCTACTAATGGAACAAGTAAGAAGCTTGACATAGTAGTTAGGTGTCTTAGCCAAGACTAAGAGGTCTTGGGTTCAAACCCCCCCCCCCCCCAAGAGCAAATAATTTTTATTTACAATACTTGGGGTTGCAGATGGTTGTGGCGGCAGTGGGTGAGGTCCGGCCGGATGGGTCGGAGGCCCGGTGGTGGTGGTCGGCGGTGGTCAAATGTAAAGGTGACAGTCAAAATGGTGTGCGAGGGATTTATTGGTAAAATTTATTTGAACCTAAGGACCCTAAGGTAGAATTTGAAATGTTGTGTTTTTGTTGGTAAATACCACATTCCCCCAGGGAACCAAACAAGATTTGCATTCAACGAACATCCTAAAATCCCAACCAAGCTTTTGTTTCTCCAGTACTTCCGAGCAAGGCAATCGAATTTTGGATGTTTCCAAGTACTTCTGACTGAATCCATTAATTCCAACCACTGCTAACTTCGACTTTCTGGTAAAGGAGCCCCAAAATCAACAAAATCAGTAGGGGATTCTTTGCTTCAAAGAGAAAACCCAGTTGAGAGAATAGGGTTTTCTTCCTAGCGATGAGAGTGGTCTGAGAGATGGACTAACACAGCAATTACTATTAGTAGTAGTAGAAGAAAAGGTTAAAGAGAGAGAGAGAGAGAGAGAGAGAGATGAGGAGCTCGAGGAAATTGGGGGGGGGGGGGTTTGTTTTTTTTCTCCTTTCTATTTTTTCTTCTTCCTTTTGTTTCTTTCTTTTTCTCTAAGTATTGTTTTTCTTTATTTTTGAGTTATTGTTGTTATAATATTACTTTTTCAAAAGTTGTTAATATAATAATTAGTAAAGTAATTATAATTTTTTTGGTATCTCCCTTCAAAAGAAAATATTTTAAAATTTTATTGTATTAAAAATAGGCATAATATAAATCTTATTTATTATTTTTCTTTATTTAAAAATTATTCCTTTTTTTCAAAAAGTAATTTGATTTTTGAACCCTTTAAATTCAAGAATATGCATTAAGTTTCAGAAATTTCACTAAAACTCTTAATAGCTAATATCAATTACACATACATCCATTTTGTCGATCATGTGCCAAGCACATGCTACATAATCATAATACTTAAATCTCCCAAATACCTCCGACAATTGGCCAAAAAACTATAAATATTGATCTATATGATAATATTCTATAACTTTTTTCTGTTTTGTAACCGGATCCTCTACGATATAGGAATCATAAGAGAAAACATGAGCCATAAGCGGATGCACATAATTGGCCTTTATTTTTCTTCGGAACTCACTTTCCCAATTTATCAGGTTTTCCGGATTGGTATCTAAGTCAATGCAGAATTTCACTCCGCCATCTTTATAACCACATTGCGTGAACACCTGAACTGTATCGTTGTAGAAGTTGAAAATCAGTGCTAGCTTCATCGCGGGTAGATATAGCACAGTGATAGTAAAATCTTCCTCATCCTCACGGCTAAAAAACAAAATTAAAAGATCAAGAAATAGAAAATGAGAAAAAAAATATAAAAAACAAAGGTATTGCAATATTTAAAAAATTAACTATGAAATCTAAATAAAAAGTACTTACTTCTTAGATAGAGCCAACCGAAAAAAACTCGTGCAACTCAGTATGTAGATATTGTGGTTGCCCATTTGGCAAAACAGTTGTTGGCATTTTCGAAATGAATTTGTCCACGTCCACCAAAAAACTATAGTTAGCTTCTACCCACCAGTGAGTAAATCCTACATTGGCAGGGCCCTAAATTTGGGGCTTCCATTCATCATTACAATATCATTTACAGAAAGTGTTCCTCCTATTAGGGATGGCCAAAACCGGTTCCGAGCCTGGTTCGGCATATATGTGACCCTGAACCGGCCCGTACTTACCCCAGGTCCGGTTACCACAATCCGGTTCCGGTTAGGTTCCGGTTCTGGTACGGTTCCGGTCCTCCCTTTAAAATTATTAAAAAACAAGTGATTTCCGGGTCCGGTTCCGGTCCGGTTCGCCATTTATGTGAACCGTAACCGGCCCGGATGAATGGCGGTTCCGGTTTATTCGCCGGTTTGCTCCGGTTCCGTGCTTTTCCGGTCCGGTTTTCCGGTTCCGGTTCGGTTTGGCCATCCCTACCTCCTATGGTGACAACTTTCTCGTGGAGTTGAAATATCCCTTTAAATAAATAGACACCTACACATTATGGGGGAAATATTAAGAAGATATACAAAGTTTAAAGATAACATACATTACAAAAAAAAAATGTCAAAATACGTATTTTCTTAAAACATTTTTTTGTGACAAAAGCTTAAGTTTTTCTTTTACATAATGTTTTTAGCCCTCACTTATTTTCCTATTATGAATTCACAACACTAAAACAGACAGTAACAATAAAACAATTGAAAGTGGCACCAATACACAAGTTTATTGCCCTCCCAGGGCTGTCCCTAACAGTTTATTGACCCGGGGTATTATTTGTTTTATAAAATTTAATTTTTTTGAACCGACTGATTTTTTTTTAAAGTTTTTTTTGAAACAGTGCGATGCACGTGAAATGCACAGAAAACTGTAATATTGTATAAATGATTATGGTTATAATATATTTGAAACCGTGCGGTTTAACTGTTTTACACAAATAATAATAGTGATAATAAAATTTTAAATATTATTTTAGTAATAGAATAAAGCTAATAAAAGTTATAATTTCAATAATAACTCTCAAAATAATGATGATAGTGATAATATATAGAAAAGTCATATAATAAATGGAAAAGTCACAAAAGTCACACAAAACTTATATAATCTTTCTTGAATGAAAGTAGTTGCATGAGGAAAAACACTAGAAATAATGGCATAGATAGCATCGTGGGAATGCACTTCGGGCAAAATGCTTCCATAAATGTCATGTTGGGATGTACCTGTGAGTTGCAAAACACAAAATGTAAGTTAATTGATTAATAAAAGAGTAGTGATTTCTAATAATCATAATACTTACATCTCCGCTCCGACAATTGGGCAAAAACATTAATTAGGTTGATCTATATAATGAATATTCTATGATTTTTTTTTTCTGAATTGTAATCGGATCCTCCACGATATAAGAATCATAAAAAGAAAACATGAGCCTTGCGCAGATGCATACAATTGGCCTTTATTTTTCTTCGGATCTTACTGTCCCAATTTATCAAGTTTCCGGATTGGTATCTAAGTCAATGCAGAATTTCACTCTGCCATATTATAACCACATTGCCTGAACACCTGAGCTCTATCGTTGTAGAAGTCGAAAATCAGTTCTAACTTCATCGCGCGAAAGATATAACTCAATGAAAGTAAAATCGTTCCTCCTCAAGACTGAAAAACAAAATTAAAAGATCAAAAAATTGAAAATGAGAAAAAAAAATATAAAAAACAAAGGTGTTGCTATATTTATAAAATTAACTATGAAATCTAAATAAAAAGTACTTACTTCTTATATATATAGAGCCAATCGAAAAAACTTGTGCAACTCAGTAGGTAGATATTATGGTTGTCCATTTGGCAAAAACATTGTTGGCATTTTCAAAATGGATTTGACCACGGCATTATACCCACCAGCGAGAAAATCTTCCATTGGAATGGCTCTGAATTTGGGGTTTCCATTCACCATTACGATATCATCTACCGAAAGTGTTCATTGTTTGGTGAATCCTTACTCGTGGAGTTGAAATATCATTTTAAATAGACATAGTCACCTACACATTATTATAGGGGAAATATTAATAAGATATACAAAGTTTAAAGATAATATACAATACATAATTAAATGAAAACTGTTAAAATAATTATTTCTTAAAACATTTTTTGTGACAAAATTTTTTCTTTTACAAAATGTTTTTAGCCCTCACTTATTTTTCTATTATGAATTCAAATCACTAAAACACTAAAATAGATAAGAACAAAAAACGGTTGAAGGTGGCACAAATTTCTCATTAAGATATTTTGGTTAAAACCCAATAATAATGAAAGAAAAATATATTCCAAATGGGATAGATCAAAAAACAATTACATTGTAATAAAAAATAGCAAAAAATAGAATTACCTTACTACTATGTAAAGAAATTGGGGGTTAAGCTTCAGGTATCGAAAAGAGCCCCCGATATTTCACCCATAACCCACCAATACCCAAGTTTCTTACCCACCCAAGGCCGTTATTTGTTTTGTAAAAATTCATTTTTTTTAACAGACTGAAATATTTTTGTTTTGAAACAGTGCGATGCACGTGCAATGCACAGAAAGCAGTAATATTGTAAAAATGATTATAGTTATAATATATTTGAAACCGTGTGGGGTACGTGTTTTTCACAAATAACAATAATGATACTAAAATTTTAAATATAATTTTAGTAATAGAATAAATCTATTTAAAATTATAATTTCAATAATAACTCTAAAAATAATGATGATAGTGATAATATATAGAAAAGTCGTATAATATATGGAAAATTCACACCACGTCACTATTTAAAATGTGAAAATCTCCTGAAAACTTGTTTTACACTCGCTTTAGTGTAAAACTTGTTTATCATCTTTTTATGAAAAACTCATTTTTTTTTTCATTTTTTAATGTAAAACAGGTTTTTCATAAGTGTGACTCATTTAAAAAAAAATCCATTTTTCACTTATGTAAATCCCAAAACTTAACGACATTAATTAAATCGTTAAATTTTAGAATTTTTGGTATTATAAATTGAATTTTGGGGCTTTTTCGATAGAATAAATATTTTAGCACTTCCCTGAATATCAAAGTTTTTGAGTGACTTTTTGGTATTGTTTCTAAATTTAGTAGAATTAATACATAAATATTTTAAAATCTCACCATACTACATAATAAATCTTATTTATTGTTTGATAGTGAAAATATTATTTTTGATTTTTATAATAAAAAATACATGTTTATTTAGAACTTAAATAAGTATTAAATTTTACTACATGATAACTAAAGAAAAATAAAGTTATTTTGACATTAACATATGATGCCTAGAAAGAAATAGTTGAATAGAAAAGTTTTAATGTCTGATTTTGACAATTATATGTCATTTGAGAACTTTAAAATTAAACAGAGGATGTAACATTTTTAAAAATATATTTTTAAACTGAAAAATAAATACTTATTCTTGAATGTTAAAAAATTGAATATATTACAACCACAAATATTAGATTGGTTGTATTTATTACTCGTAGTTTTTATAGTCATATATTCAATATAGCAATTTAATCCTCTATATGTACAAAATGAAGGACCTTCTTATTTAAAGACACTCTAAAAAGTTTGACTTTTATTAACAAAAATGCATCTATATTCTTGATATCTATTTTCAAACTTTTAATTTTGCAATTACAAAATAAAATATCAAAAAAAGGGTAAAAATTCATTTAGAGAATCATTTTTTAGAAAAAAAATGGTCATTTAATTCGGGATGGATATAAATGTTAAATACTAAATTGACACCGCATTCATCTCTAGTGTTAAATTTATTGGGCATATATAAATTTTTTAAGCTCAATATTTAAATGAAATTATACAAGAAAAGAGTAATTGTTCAAGGGTAAAATTTTCACAAGAATATGTCATGTGGCATTGTTGATGTCTGCGCTCAAATGATAACCACAATTCTGTGAGAACCAAAAATAACCATTAGATTAGAATCAAAATCAAGGGTCTAGATTATAGATACATTGGATACAGTACCTAAATTTTGATATTGCACTTGGATACAGTAGCTAAATAAGTATTGTATCTAATTGTTGCACTTGGATACAGTAGCTAAATAAGTATTGTATCTAATTGTTGTACTGGGATACAGTAGCTTAAATGACTAATGTATCCAAGTGCATTTTTAAAATTAGCTGCTGTATCAAAGTGTATCCAATGTATCTATAATCTGGCCCTTTGATTTTGTATTCGATCAAATGGTTATGCTTGGTTCTCACGGTTCTCATTTTAAGTGGTTCTAATTGGAGCGCTATATATATACTCCCTCCGTCCCAACAGAAGTGTCACTTATTTCCCTTTTGGTCCATCCCAGCACAAGTGTCACTACCCAAAATAGAAATGTTTTAATAAATTTATATTCAACCAACCCTACCATTTAACTCCACTTATTCTCTTTCTTCATTTTCCACCACTCATTTTATTCAACCAACCCTACTATTTACCCCACTCATTCTCTCTCTTTATTTTCTACCACACATCTATTACCTTTTCTTAATCCCCGTGTCCCAAAAATTGGTGACACTTCTGCTGGGACGGAAGGAGTATATATATATATATATATATATATATATATATGGTCGTGCTCATGTGAGAACCTAAATATCGTGAGAACCGTGAGAACTTGGATACATTGGATACATCAAGAGCATTCTCTCATCAACATCTAAAGAATGGACATTCTCCATCAAAGCATCCTCCGCGGACATCAAGAATCCATCTCCATTCAAGCGGCAATGGTAAGTGAAGGTATGAATACATCCAATGCTTTCCTCAAAATCACACCGCACATAAGATCACTCTCTACATTCTTACTTCTCTCTCATTGCAAGGGTGTTCCAAAATCCCATCACACCAAGAGAACAATTTCTCTCTCTTCATTTCACACTTCATGCATCTTCTTGCAAGAACACATATACCTGTCAAGCACACACATAACAGGTACCACCACGAAGTCAACAGCATCCGCTACTCAAGGCACTTCATCCCCACCAGAAAGTGGTCAACCGTGCCCACACCCCACAAGGTCAACAACATAAGCAGATGCGGCTCCAAGTCGGCAACTCGGTCCATATCGAGACAAGCTCCCATGAGCCCCAACTCAACAACTCGGTCCTTATCGAGACAAGCTCCCATGAGCTCCAATACAACACTCCAGCAAAAGACGCTCACACAGGGAGCGCACCCCTATCTCTAGCAATTTCAAATTACTACTTTCATCGAGTCTTTGCTTTCTTTTCTTTCTTTTTCTTTGTCGATGTCCTCGGCGGGTGTTTTTACTTTCGTCGACGCGTTTTGCTTTGCAATCCACATCGCCGAGGGGCTCTGTAGACACCCCGCCTTGGACCTCTCACCCCGATTGCATACAAAGTATTTTTATTTAACTTATTTCATTAATTTCTGTTACTTCGGTTAAGTTCCTAACTGATTCCGTTAGTTTTGGACTAAACTGCATAACAGAGTTAACTTTTAGGGTCATTCTGTCATTCTGTCATTTTTCACCCGCGGGCGCTTCCGGCACTGCCAGTGAGCCGCGCGCGCGTCCCGCCCCAAAAGCCGGACCCGCGCGCTTCCCACTTTGGCAGTAACGGATTGCACCTTATTTCCCTCCCTTTTCTTATTTACAAACATCTTTTCTTAATCACAAAAATCATCTTTTTACATCCACATTCATCCCCCCTTTTCTCATTAACTCCCAATCCCAAATTCTAAGCCTTTTCCCAAAAACTAATATTTCTTTCATTTATTATTTGATTTCTTTTATTTCTTTTATTTTTCTTTTATTCATTTATCTTATTTGTGATTGGCCCATTCCATTTCACATGGATGACCAATTTCCCTCCATCATTTCCCTCTCTTTTTTACCTATAAAAACCATCATCTTCTACCGTGGAAAGGGACTTCTTTTTGGACTCCAACCTTGATTCACCAACTACATTATACACAAATTCTCCCAACAAGAGTTCTTAGTAACAAGACTCTACACAAATTGTTCTACAACAATTTCATTACAACAACAACACTTTCAAGTCAAGGTTCCAAGTCCTCTTTCTCAAGGTACAACTCCATTTTCTTCCTTTGTTTTCTTCTTCTTGATGTATGCAATCCCCATTAATGGGACATGACCAACATGACTACTTCACATATTGAAGTTAGTTAAGGTTATCTCCCTACATTTTAATCTCAACTTTAATTCACCATGTTAATTTCTCTTCATCTCTTAATGTAATTCTTTAACATTACTTGGCACATGTAATCTTTATCATTAAATAAATAAAACAATTCTATTTTATTTCCCTTTATTTCCCCTTTTCTTCTCATCACAATTGTTAGCACATTTCTATTTAATTAATTGAAGGACATGTAAATATTAGAACACCAATAGTAGCAAGACCCGCGTAAGCGGGGCGGAGTGGGTGTTTAAGTACTTCCCACTCCGTCACCTAACCCCCGAACCCTTCTCTCCCGAATCTCTGGTTTTTGTACATAAATTAGGCTATTTCTAAGTTTTTCTTATGTTCTTTTAAAAACATAGGTGGCGACTCTAAACAATCTAAAACAAGTTAGACATCCTAGGATAATTCACCGCTCTAGTCAAGCCGTGGTTTCCCGGGGTATCTACAGTGGCGACTCCGCTGGGGATGATTTAGAGGGTTAAACTTGCGTTCTTAACTTTTGGTGTTCTTATTACTGTTTTCTGGGCATTCTGGTAAAAAGGGTGGGAAGCGCGCGCCTCCGGCCTTCTTGGCCTAAAGCGCGCGCGTCCGACCCTTATTACCAGAATCGCCCGTCTTCCTTCTTGTCCTTCAATTCCATGTTTCTGTGCTAACAAATCCTGCAGGGGAAAGTTTTCTTAATTAAGGGTCAAGGCAATCCCTTGAACCCAATGATTTGCAGGTTCTCACCCAGAAGCGGGCGCCTCTGCCCTGCTTCCTCTCACGCGCGCGCCTTCCGCATAGGCAACCCAATGCGCGCGCTTCTGGGCGCATTCCCGGAACAAAACAGTGCACAGAAACAGAACAGAATGACAGTGTGTGGGCACCGGGCCTGCATACAATTTCTTTTACTTTCTGTTTATTTTTATCGGACACACGGGTGATTCGAAAGTTGTAATTATGTGCTTATTGTTTTTTTATTTATTTCCTTTGAAAAAAAAATGTTTTGTCACATGTTAGACCTCACACTACATGCACATATTCTTATCAACTGCTCACTATCGAGTCACACAAGTCCAACCCCAAACCCGTCGAGGCCCGTCCTAGGAAGTTTCAAGCTCCACCCGACCTTGACTCTTTCGAAGCGGTCAACCTCAGCCTGTGGCGTAGTTCAAGACTACATGCCGGGGGTGACCTTTGAGCCTCATATTCAAGCCGAGCACAAGCCACACAATTCTAGTCTAGGGTCTAACACTCCGTGACTCAAGTCGGTTTTTCATGTATCGAGATTTCCCTAAACTAATGTCTTCAAATCATACATGCCAGCTTGTTGCAATGGACGAAATAAAACTCCGTCCCCAAAAGTGGGCATTTTGGACGAAAATAAAAATCCGTCCCCGCATGTATGATTTACTACATTAATTTAGTTTAATCCCGTCACATGTAGGTATCACAAACGTGGTGGAATCGGATGAGTATATGGGACCGCGAGAAGGTCTATATACTAGTGTGACGATTCCACTATTTTTCTAGAAACCCCAAAAAGGACTCCGTCCTTCCGACTTTGTAAATAAAATAAAAAAAAAAAAAAAAGAGTCATTTTTCTTTATGTGGTTGAGTCTTTTCTTGTTTGTGGGTGAAATCATTTTACTCAAAAGGTGTTTGTGGGGCCATCCTAAGATCGACCGTGTTCTCTCAATAGGTCCAATGGCTTCAAACGGCAACGACAACGGCATTCCCGTGTCCAACGAAGGGTTATTCCGCATGGTGGAAGCATTGAAAGAGCAAGTTGATACACTAGCCGAGAATGTCCGCCGCAAGGATGATCTATGGCGAGCTCGTTACGAGCATGTGAAAATGGCCCACAAGAAAGAAGTTGCTAAACTCAAGAACCAATTGAAAGGGCTCACGGGTGAAAGAAAGGTCCAAAGCATTGATACCGGTTTGGTCAACACTCTCATGTCCTACATTGACCAAAGGCTTAGTGGGCTAAATTTGCACAAGGGCCAAAGCACCAATCTTCATTAAGTTTCTCTCCTCATGAACACAATGGAGGCTCTTCCCGAAAAATTCAAGATGCCCGATATTGGCAAGTTCAAAGGCACCTCTTGCCCCGACGCTCATGTCGACTCCTACATTTGGGCCATGCTACCAAAGAAAGTGTCTCCTCAAATAATGGCACAATGTTTCCCGCTTACTCTCGAGGGGGTCGCAAAAGATTGGTATATGGGTCTTCCAGTTTCCACCCGCCTCAATTGGGATGTCGCTATGCTTGCCTTCAAGTCACAATATCAAGGCAACTCCATATTCCGCCCCACCAAGAAGGAATTGGAGAGCACCGTGCAAATGGGTAATGAATCATTTGGGGACTTCTATCGCCGTTGGAATGACAAGCTAGCCGAGATGGTTGATAGGCCTTCCAAGAAGGAACAAATGGACATCTTCTTGAAGTGTTTGAAAATGGACTACCGCGCTCATCTTAGTGGGGCTTTTCACTCCGATTTTTCAAGCATGTATGATGCGGGGGTTAGAATTGACAATTTTCTCCGAGAAGTGGCCGAGTCCTCCTATGACACAAGCTTCAACGACAAAGGGTTCCCAAGCAATGACATGGAAGAATGTGGTGACATGGAAGACTACAACGACAATGAGGACTACAACGACATGGGGGATGACGACAACAATCTCCGTTTCTCTTTCTCTACCTAGAAATAGGATAAAAAAAAAAGAGTCAAAAGTCCTCTAATGTGTGCATTAATGTTTTCTCTCGTCCTATGTTCGAGTCCATTGAGTCATCAAATAAAAAGTCGTTCTTGTCCTCATACACTCTTCCAAGTTGTTCGATATAATTCTTGGCAAAATGATAAAAAAATGTCTAAACAAGTTTTAGAGCAAGGCCATCACTTGAACGCCTAGGGGCTAAACATCGACGCCAACATCAACGACGAAGCCAAGACAAACAAGGTGGAGCAACAATCATGAAGAAGTCAAGCAAAGTTTTCAAAGGGGGATTAAAAAAAAAAAAAAAAAAAAAAAAAGAGCTCGCTAGGTTGAAACCATCAAATCAACCTAGGCAAAAGTTAGAGCACACAAAAAAAAAAAAGAAAAAAAAAAAATCCCCCTCAATCAAAGAAGTTCACATCAAGATCATCATCATCATCATCCACCAACGAAGGACGAAGCAACAATTCATCACGAAGAATGGAGAATTCACAAGAACTACGGTGACCTGAGCCTCTACACTGGAGGAACGTAGGCAACCCGCGGGTCCGGTCTCATACAAGAAAGAAGATATGTTTAGCCCTAGCGCGTTATGGTGATTGGCCTTCATCTTGAACTTGTCAAGACATCATTGTACGATTCATTTGCCAATGAATTAATCACCAAAAAGATTGAACAACTTTCCTAGGTTTGGAATCATTTCGCGCTCCTTGTCGAGTCTAGGGACTTCTATTCTTTCTGCATACTCCCAATTTTTTGCAATCAAATTGGGGCTTTCCTTCTCTTCTCTCTTAATGACTTACTTGCATTCGCGAGTCATTCAATTCAATAAAAAATACATGTCAATACTAGGGACACTTCCCTAGTCAAGTCAATGTCACTCATCATTAGTGACAAAAGGTCTCCACCGCAAAATCACATGTCTTATCTCCTCAGCTAGAGTCAATGCACACTTCCTCATCAATTGAGTCAAAAAAAAATAAAAAAAAAATGATGAAGACGCAAAAGAGATGCCCACTAGATTGAAAACCCGAAAGGGCGGTCTAGGCAAAAAACAGGGTGCGTCATAAAAAATAAAAAAAAAGAGAGTGAGAGAGAGAAGGGAAAGAGAAATGGAGATCCCCGGCCTCTAAAGAAGACAAGTTCTACATTGAATCTCCTCAGCAAGTCAATTCCCCACCGAGTCAACTTTGGGATTGCAAAAGGCTCGACAAGATATAGCACCATCAAAGGTTGTCTTGGGTTATCGGCATCATTCTCCAGCAGTGTGCATTTTTGTGTTCATAAAAGAAGGCCCGTGGTAGCCAAGACCCATCCGAGAACGAGCCCATCATAAAAGGGCACGAGGTTGCACAAATAATCCCTAGCTAGTCAATTGGCTTGGGCAGCAAATAGCAACAACATGTGTCTCAGTTTTCAAGGCTTCTTCAAGTATGTGCTTCTAAAGTACGCCGAAAGGCTCCCGAGAAATGGAGTAGCTCTTGCCATATCCTCTCATGTTTATTCCCTCACACGAGGACGAGTCACTCTTGCTTTGCTCAACAAATGGTGACGCCCTAGGAGCTATGTGACTCAAGAACAAGGGATTCTTTTGCTTCATTTGGCAATCAATACGCCCTAGGGGCTATGCTCAAGAAAGATGTGTGAGACTATCCTCAAAGTCCCTCAAAAGGGATGTCAAAAAGCCCTCTTGTCATGTCTGCCCGTGCTCGTTTCCCCAATCAAGGGTGGACCTTTCTCGAAATCAATGATGGCACCTTAAAGGCTCCCTCGGCAAAGAGCAATTAACTCCCCAGCGGTATCCCCAGCAAAGTCATGTGCAACATTGGAAGCTTCCTCAATTCGGCACAGAAGGTCTCAACGGGCTTCGCAATCTACAATCTTTTGGGTTACGGCATTATAGTAATTCAAGCAAAGGGCAGTATTAGGGCTTTGCGACCGACAGTCTTTTTGGCAACAATACTCGAGCAAGTGCAATGTGGAGTAGTCTTATGGCTCCATGAGAATAATCAAGATTCAAAGGTCTCTCAACACTTCAAAGGCCTCTTGGTTTTAAATGAAGACTCTGATGTTATGAATGAAGTTGATGATTTTTGTTAGAACTCACAGCGAGATTTTGAAGGAAGTCTTAGAGAAAAGGAAAAAGATTCAATATGCTAAACTCTAATCAAAACAGGGTTATAGCGGGAAATGCCACGGCCAATCCCAATGTTTCTGCAATTCAGCACCCCCTTCTCCAAGATCAAAAGCACAAGGTGCAGCTCAGATAAAGTTGGGCCACAGCACTAGTTGCATCCGAAGATCCGTCATTAGTTCAACTCAAGAAGAGTCAAGCAAGCATACTCATTTGAGACTTTATCACGCCAAGACCTTATCCTCCGCGACCTCGACGGCACCGCAAGACATTACTGCATCCTTTGACATAAGCCCTCAGCCATTTGGGTATCGACCACAATGAGGCCATTCATCTCCCCAGTAAGAGCAAGAAGGAGATCTCTATCAAGAATTCTACCAAACGGTACATCCGCTCTCAATGCCGAGCCAATCACGAGATAATTTGGGGCTTTACAATGAAAGGTCTTCACATCCCGCCATCTACAAGCCCACAACACTTGGGGCTTTGCAATCTCTCGAAGCTTGGCATCAACGATCTCCTCTTGGGGCTTGCTCACTACAACAACAAAGGGCGATTTACTCGAATGGGCCAAGAGCTGATTTATCTTGGAGCTATGCAAGTCCCTCAAAATTTGGCATCAAAGGCATTCTAGGGGCTTTACAATCAGCAACCCCTCATCTCGGCATCAAAAGCATTTTGAAGCCCCATAATCGACAAATCTCTTGGGGCTAGACATCAATCTTCGTTGGGCACACCGGCGACAATAGAATTCAAGCGAGGCAATCCGGACTTCGACTGAACATGACTTGATCTTAGGTTGGCTTCACAAGCACACAATGGTTAAAATGGTTCACCCACGAACCAAAAAAAAAAAAAAAAAAAATCTTTTCCTCACATGTGTGCATATTCTTTCCTTTCTAATCTAAAAAAAAAAAAAAAAAAAAAAAAAAAGATTTTTCTTTTTTCTTTTTCTCCTTCTATGTGCAAAAGTATGTGCTTTGCTTTGCTTTGCTCCTAGCTTCTCCTCCAGCATTCTCCATCATCCTTGAACTACGCTGGTCTGATTCCCTTCAAGGGATACGTAGGCAGCCTTTGGCACGACCAACCCATCATCCATAGTACCATCTCGCCAACCCATCATCAAGAGCATTCTCTCATCAACATCTAAAGAATGGACATTCTCCATCAAAGCATCCTCCGCGGACATCAAGAATCCATCTCCATTCAAGCGGCAATGGTAAGTGAAGGTATGAATACATCCAATGCTTTCCTCAAAATCACACCGCACATAAGATCACTCTCTACATTCTTACTTCTCTCTCATTGCAAGGGTGTTCCAAAATCCCATCACACCAAGAGAACAATTTCTCTCTCTTCATTTCACACTTCATGCATCTTCTTGCAAGAACACATATACCTGTCAAGCACACACATAACAGGTACCACCACGAAGTCAACAGCATCCGCTACTCAAGGCACTTCATCCCCACCAGAAAGTGGTCAACCGTGCCCACACCCCACAAGGTCAACAACATAAGCAGATGCGGCTCCAAGTCGGCAACTCGGTCCATATCGAGACAAGCTCCCATGAGCCCCAACTCAACAACTCGGTCCTTATCGAGACAAGCTCCCATGAGCTCCAATACAACACTCCAGCAAAAGACGCTCACACAGGGAGCGCACCCCTATCTCTAGCAATTTCAAATTACTACTTTCATCGAGTCTTTGCTTTCTTTTCTTTCTTTTTCTTTGTCGATGTCCTCGGCGGGTGTTTTTACTTTCGTCGACGCGTTTTGCTTTGCAATCCACATCGCCGAGGGGCTCTGTAGACACCCCGCCTTGGACCTCTCACCCCGATTGCATACAAAGTATTTTTATTTAACTTATTTTCATTAATTTCTGTTACTTCGGTTAAGTTCCTAACTGATTCCGTTAGTTTTGGACTAAACTGCATAACAGAGTTAACTTTTAGGGTCATTCTGTCATTCTGTCATTTTTCACCCGCGGGCGCTTCCGGCACTGCCAGTGAGCCGCGCGCGCGTCCCGCCCCAAAAGCCGGACCCGCGCGCTTCCCACTTTGGCAGTAACGGATTGCACCTTATTTCCCTCCCTTTTC
The DNA here is from genome assembly GCA_026119855.1 of Campanula takesimana. Classification (NCBI taxonomy): domain Eukaryota; kingdom Viridiplantae; phylum Streptophyta; class Magnoliopsida; order Asterales; family Campanulaceae; genus Campanula; species Campanula takesimana. The sequence continues at coordinate 326,596 of JAOWBW010001146.1, read as the reverse complement.
TTATTTACAAACATCTTTTCTTAATCACAAAAACCATCTTTTTACATCCACATTCATCTCCCCTTTTCTCATTAACTCCCAATCCCAAATTCTAAGCCTTTTCCCAAAAACTAATATTTCTTTCATTTATTATTTGATTTCTTTTATTTCTTTTATTTTTCTTTTATTCATTTATCTTATTTGTGATTGGCCCATTCCATTTCACATGGATGACCAATTTCCCTCCATCATTTCCCTCTCTTTTTTACCTATAAAAACCATCATCTTCTACCTTGGAAAGGGACTTCTTTTTGGACTCCAACCTTGATTCACCAACTACATTATACACAAATTCTCCCAACAAGAGTTCTTAGTAACAAGACTCTACACAAATTGTTCTACAACAATTTCATTACAACAACAACACTTTCAAGTCAAGGTTCCAAGTCCTCTTTCTCAAGGTACAACTCCATTTTCTTCCTTTGTTTTCTTCTTCTTGATGTATGCAATCCCATTAATGGGACATGACCAACATGACTACTTCACATATTGAAGTTAGTTAAGGTTATCTCCCTACATTTTAATCTCAACTTTAATTCACCATGTTAATTTCTCTTCATCTCTTAATGTAATTCTTTAACATTACTTGGCACATGTAATCTTTATCATTAAATAAATAAAACAATTCTATTTTATTTCCCCTTTATTTCCCCTTTTCTTCTCATCACAATTGTTAGCACATTTCTATTTAATTAATTGAAGGACATGTAAATATTAGAACACCAATAGTAGCAAGACCCGCGTAAGCGGGGCGGAGTGGGTGTTTAAGTACTTCCCACTCCGTCACCTAACCCCCAAACCCTTCTCTCCCGAATCTCTGGTTTTTGTACATAAATTAGGCTATTTCTAGGTTTTTCTTATGTTCCTTTAAAAACATAGGTGGCGACTCTAAACAATCTAAAACAAGTTAGACATCCTAGGATAATTCACCGCTCTAGCCAAGCCGTGGTTTCCCGGGGTATCTACAACGGGTTTTATGTGAAAAAGAATGATTGTTTAAGAATAAAAGAAGCAAAAATGATTTTATTTTGAAAGATTGAAAAGCGAGCAACACACAGAACCCTAGGGGAGCCGGACAAGCACATCGCTTAGTTTTGATACCTTGTCTTGATTAATCCCTGGAACAGTGGATCCCTTTTCCCGAGTATAAGACCAATGTTTTTCACCTGTACCTATGGGCGTCTGTAAGTACCCCAATCTGAAATTGACCAACTTTAGAGGAATTCTTGGTACCATTTAGGGATAAACCAATGGGCCAGGACCTCACTAGGATAAACCTGATATTCCAGGACTGAACTTGAATTAAACTTAGAAAAATCCAGAAGCTCGCCAAGTCGAGTCGTACGGATGGTTTGGGCGCATGAGGTCCCTAGCCGTACGGCTATATTGGGCAACCTCAGCCTCTATAAATTGAACCCCATGCTGATCATTTCAGGGGGGGGGAAAACGTTTTGAGAGCTGTTACTCTGCCAGTTTGAGAGCAGAAAGTGAGTGATACACATATTTGAGTGACAATAGAGGAAGATAGGCATAACCATCATAGGTGAAGCCTCCTTCTCCCCATCTTCTTCTTCATCTAAAACTCTTTTATCTTTGTTCATATTACTTGTTTATCTTGTATTATTTTTTCTTGTTCTTGCAAAGTCTTGTCCATTTCAAGCACTTTACATTTCTTGCAAGTCTTGTCCATTTTCAAGCACTATATATATATATTATACAAGTCTTGGCCTTCCAAGCTATATATATTATGATTATATATGTATATGATCCAAATCATGAGGTGATTCAAGGTCCCCCTTCACACCTAGTGTGTGATTTATGGGATAAAACCTAGGATGATCATGATTTGTTAAATTTCATGTTGATGTTGTTCTTGTTTGGCCATAAGAGTCATGATTGGGGGATAAAGTTTCAATCTTTATCATCCCAACCATGATCTAGCCATAAATCACCAAGTATGAGACATAAATATTTGATCTTTATGTTATATTTTTGTCCCTAAGGGTTTAATCTTATATAATAAATCCATTTTGGTGGTAAAGTTTCAATCTTTATCCACCAAAATGGTCATTTTGGTCTAAATGCCATGTTCATCAACTTTTCATAAATCTCTCCAATGATTGCCTTTGATCACACCTAAATCTTTGTTTTTGGGGCTCCTTTGATGATCAAAGTGCATAGGAATGAACTTTCCAAAGTTTTGTTGTTAATCATAAATTGGAAATCAACATTCCAGTCCAGTTTCAGCAAAGATACTCTGTTTTAACTGAAACTGGACTGTTTTCTGATAAACTGTAAAAAATGCCCTGGAGAGCCCTCCCCATCCGTACGGCTACTTTGGCCAGGGAGGGCATTTTCCAGTTTCTTCCTTTTATGACCAGAAAGTTTGCAAAATAAACCTTTTTCTGTTAAATAATTAACTGGTTTTGCCAAAACAGTCAGTTTCTCCCATTTTGAAAACACACACACACACATGCACTTTCGTTAACTAACATTAGGGAGACTCGGTCCTATCCGAGGTGACTTGGGTGACGTGAAACTCTTCCCAAGGCTTAACCTGACCTCCGAACTAATAGAATCTCTAACCTTTTCTTTTGTTGGGTTAAATAATTAACAAAAGTGGCGACTCCGTTATGTTTTGTGAGATAACCGTGTTCGGCTTTTTCGCCCCAAAACTCGTCGCGATCCTCCGCACGGGGGCGGGATCCTTACAGCGTCATAAGCCTCTAGCAAAGGGCCATACCCTTTCTGGGATCCACCATTCTCGTTGCGGTCTACGTGAGAGTCTTTGGAAATTTGAATCAATCCTACTCATTTCTTTTGATGTCCACATTTGATATCGTTTTATGATCTTTTGAAGTGAATAGGATTGACCGGAAATTCACTCGGACAAAACCGGCTTATAGTCAAGGACATGTGAATTTTTGAAAACAAGGTCGCAAGACGTGGCTTTGGATGGCTGGCTGGCATGAAGGCTTAACTCTTAGCCACGGCAGGAGACGCGGCATCGAATCAGGAAAGGAAACCACGGGTATCAATTCGAGGGAGCAAGAGATCCCTGTCACCGTGCGGGCTCCAAGTCCCTAAGGTTTGTTCGATAGCAATGACGTTATAAGTTCGAAAACGTGGAAGTGTGTGAGGTATCTATGATTTTTGAAAAATGATTTTTTGAAAGAAAAGGAAAAAAGCACCCTTTTTTGTTTTGTTTTTTTTTTCTTTTATTTACACATACATAATTAAAAGAGAAAAGGAAGAAACCTAAAAAACAGATGTTAAGGCAATATATACATGTAAGGCAAAAAGGCACATAATGCCAAAAGCACACAAATTGAGTCTAGCCCACTTTAGAAAATGTCCCCAGCAGAGTCGCCACTGTGAGGGCACGCGCTCGAAATTTAATTCGCGCTCGAATTCTCATAATGGTTACCCTCCTTAGGTTTTTGAAAATAAGAGTCGCCACCTCATTTTATTAAAGGAAAATAGAGATAAAACCTTTCTTGAGTTTGAAAATGAGAAGTGGGTCCGGGGGCTAAGTTACGAGAGCAGAAGGTGTTAGGCACTCCACTCGCCCTTACGGTCTCTAGCATGCTTCCGCCTACGATTGATTTTAAGTGCCATGTTGAAAAATGGTTTTTATGCCTTAACTTTGGAAAAGATGTGTGTTTATGTACAAGGGAGTCTCCTAGTCTAGGTCGGTTCATTTGAATCACAACCGGGAATCGGTTTGGATGGATTGCCCGATTGGTTTTGAAAATGGTTTGAATCACATAGACAAGTAAGAACACTAAAGAGGGAGAGGGGATTATGTACAAATCATACAAAAAAATGGAGACAAATCCCTTGTAAAATAAATGTCCATGCTCGGGGTGTTTGTTGGTTTTGAAGTCGTCTACTGTCCCGAGCCGAGGTACCTATCCTAAATCATCCAAATCCAAAACTAAAAAGTTGGGTTTACTCCCAGGATGTTAGAGAGCCTTTGTGAATTTTTATGGATTTTTTAGATTAATTTTAGACCCAATAATTTAACAAGAAAGTTAATAAAAAAAAATGCCCAGCACAGCAACACAGGAACCTTTACACTTTCATTACCAATATTACCCATTTTAACTCATGAATCTGGAAAAACATAAAGAATTAAAGTTGAAGATCACATTCCAAATATGAATTACTTAAAGTTTTGAGTTCAGAAAATGAGTGGTTCAAAAGGTCTCTGACATTTTGATGTCAGAGACTGAAAATGTAGATTTTAGGTTTTGAAGGTTGAAACAAGAGATAAAAGGGGTACTTTATGAGATCTTAAAAATATTTCAAACAAAGATACACTTTCCTGAGTTTTTTGGAACAAAATTCATGTTTTGACTTTAGTACGAAAACCACGTTTTCACTGAGTTTCAAACACAAGAACAGAGCATGGTACAGAGGAAGACAAGCAGGATAGCACATCTGTAACTCAAAATTATGTATGAAAACATGAGCTAAACATGGAATATGAACATTAAATTTGACGACATTAACTTCAACATATAAGGAGAAACATTCATGTTTTGAGCCAAGTCTTGAAACCATTTTAAGATGGAGTTTTTAAAGCATGAAAATCGTTGGTTTGAGCAGAGTAAGTATGAGAACCGCTTGCTTGAGTCACAAAAATGGGTTTCAATACATGATTAAAACTCAAACCAAGCTATGAAACTCAAGGAACTTGTGATTTAACATGTTAATAACATTATCCAAGAGTTATTTTCCATCAAAAGTCAAGTTTAGCATGCATGTTCATAAAAATGGCAAAAGTGGTCAGATTTGTATCTTTTGAGAAGAAAAATGAGAATTTATGCATGAGAAACCCACGTTTTGACAAAGGATGAACACATGATGATCATAAACTTATTTAATCATGGTAAACTTCTGGTTTGAACATTAAAATCACTATTTACAAAGCCACACTACAAGTTCTTTACATGGAATATATGAGAAAGATGGGGGTCTAGCCAACTTGTGGCTAGACCCTTACACAAACAACCAAATCACTTACATTTTTGATGACTCAAGGGTTACAAAGAGAGATTACCTAGTTAAGGAGGAGAGGGTGTATGCTTCCTTTGTCTTGACAAGGGAAGAATTTTTTGTTTTGAGTTTAGAAGGTTTGAAATGCTTGAAGGTTTGCTTGAGTTTGAGTTGAGGATGAGTTTGAATGTGTGTTTGATTGAGTTGTTTGAGTGGTGTTTGAGTGGTGGTTGAGTGATGGTGTTGTTATTGGAGAGGAAGTGGAAGCGAAAGCAATGTAAAGGGATTTTTTTTTCCAATGTCCCCCTCTTCTTCTTAATCACAAAAGAGAGTATATGGAGGGTTTTAGGATCATTTCTTGTGACCAAAATACCCCTTAGAGAAGGGTAGTGGAGGGAGGTATGGTTGATTGCCATTTGTGAAAAGGTGATGGAAATCACCATAATTGTGTCTTGTTTAATTGAGGAGGTAATCTGATGGAGTAGCAGGGGAAGGAGCCGTACGGCTCACACCTAGCCGTACGGTTGCTAAGGTGGCGTACGGTGGTAGTGGAAAATGCTGAGTCAATTCATGACCACCATGTGTCGTCTCGCCATTGGACCTTCCAAATGACTCACCCAATGAGGCTCTCAGCAAGTAGCCACATTTTGTCAGCCATGCAAAGTGTATTTCCATTATTTCCGGCTCCGTTTTCTCATTCCTTAATGGTCCGTGCTGCTCCGGCGCGCGTGCAACGGTGTTCCGGTTGTTTTCGGGCCAAACACGAAAGTTGCTCCTCATAATTTTCTGGTTATAATGATATATCTATAACATGTTAACGAGTAAGGAAATTTATAAATATAATATTAAATGCAAAGGATGTCTGGTAAAAAGGCTTTTTTAGAGGTGCGGGGCCCGCCGTGGGGTCCCGACGCTTGATTTTCGGAGAATACTCCTATTTGCTCGTTTTTGAGACCTGATCATGAATTCGGGCTCGGTTTTTCCATCCGATGCACCGATAAGGCGGTCGGTAGTCCTAAACCACCCTATCTAGGGTTTTAGGTCATTCTTGGGTTTAGACCGATTCAGGGTTTGTTTTAGGGGTGCGAGATCGGGGTGTCTACAATTCCTTGTCCACCTTCAATTTCCACGCACAAGATATTTGGGCCCCAAATCCCAAACATCAGCCGCCACTTTGTTTCCAAAGTCCACGCCAATTTTGAGGTCCGATCGGGTCTTACTATAGGTCCGGCCAGATCATTACTCCTTTGCTCTGTCCCGGTTTCGCTCCTTGCTACTCCGCGGATTTGACCCTCTTATTTGTTTTGACTCCATTCCCAACACCTTGCCCACCCCTTGGGCCGGCCCTGTGCCCACTTCATATGTGAGTTTCCTAGAATCGTTTTCTTTCAACCAAACTTGTAAGGGTTCACCTTCGTCTTCCAAAATCATTCTATTTTTTTCCAAATCACAGTAATGAAGTTGTAAGAAGAATGGATTCTTCACTTGCGTATACCTCATATGATATTCATTCAGACGGGCGGAAAACTGTTGAATACTACCTTCAGTCCTTCACCAACTTCCGTCTTACCTTTTGATCGAGGGTTCATTACTCAAGTATTTAACCTTGACAAAGTTGTCCGTCATTATCAAATGGCAGAGATTGTAGAGATAAGCTTGTAGTGATCTGGTAACTCTTTGGAATCAGGTCAACATTTCTTTCTCTGGTGTTGAAGGCCTTAACTGAGTATTGTGATAAAAGTAATGAATAGCTGAGCAAAATCAATATCTTAACCACCGAAATCTCATATCTGAAACATATTAACCGTATATTTGTATATATGTAATATATTTAGATCTCGTGTATATATGGATAGGTAGAGATAGATTAGGACATATCATGTATAGGGGGAAACCCAATCACAGTCCAAGGAGGAGTCACAACCTTCCTAAAACTCTTTAGTCTAGTTTGTGTATATATGTAATCCATTTATTAAGCATTGAATAACAAGAATGAATTCTTCAATTTGGTTATGCAGTGTCTTCTAACCCTAGTTTACATGGTATTAGCCTAACTATCTTGATCCAGTCTAGGCTTCCGCAAATCTTCCCTCTCTTGTTGATTGGCACTCTCTACCTTCCACCATGTCTGGTACATCATTCTCAATGTCCTCCGATCTTTCGGGTAGTTCTTCTTCCTACTCTCCCTCTTCCCTTCTCGTGTTCTATAATCCTAATGCTATCATGGGACAAACGTTCTTTACCCGAGAGAATTATGTTAATTGGAGCACATTATTCAAAACCCTCCTTCGTACTCACAAAATCTCTTTCATCATTGAACCGGAAAACCCCCCGCCAAACTGGCCGATGGCTCTGCAAACCCTCAGCATGAGTTATGGTTGTCTGGTACAGATCTAGTCTGTGGGTGGATCAAAGGCACCGTTACGCGTGTAGTTCAACCTTATTTGAACTCCTGTGACACTGCTCCCAAAGCTTGGGCTGCTCTTACCAAGCGTTTTGGGGCTAAGTCGGTCCAGATTCAGAATCTTAAGGATAAGCTTCACGACTTGAAGAAAGCATCTGACATGTCCATGCCAGATTATCTTCTCCATGCCTCCACAATCTCCGATGCTCTTGCCGCTGCTGGTGAGCACGTGGAAGACGATGAGATTATTCAACGCATTCTGGGTGGTCTCGGCCCTGAATTTAAGAAGTTCCTCACCTCAACTGCAGCCCTTCACTCTCGCCAGTCGCTTACAATTGATGATTTGACCGAACATTTGCTTAAAGAAGAAATGTTACAACAAAAATTCTCGGTCCCAGTGCAACAGGCAGCAGCACTTCTTGGTGAGAAGCAGCAGTCCAAGACCCCACAAAATCGTGGCGATTCATCAGAATTCATGTAATCGCAGTGGTGGGCAATGGTATTCCGGACAGCGAGGTGGTAATAGTGGTCACAATGGTAACAGGCAGTCTCATGGTCGTGGAAATAATTCAAACAGAGGCCGTGGTAATGGAAGGAACCGCGGTGGATCTTCTGGACAACTTGGTAGATATGGTCGTGGGTTGCTGCCTACTCCTCAGTCTTAGAATTAAAGATGGGGTAAGAAGAAGCGAGAGGCCCGAGTGTTAGCATGGGCTGGACTGGGCCGACAATGGACTGTGTTAGAGGTTCCACCTTAAAACCAATTGGTGATAAGGGGAGTAACTCCTCAAGTCTATATACCGGTCCATGTTTCTCTCTTTAGAAGATGTAGGATAATTGTCTCTTACACTCAGTCTCACAACCAAGGTTTTGACTCTGATGTCACTTGCCAACTGTGCTTCCAATTAGGTCATAGTGCTCGAGCATGTCAGGACTCCTCTAATGCTGCCTATTTTGCACATCAGAACTTGGTTGTCCTTGACTCCGGTGCCACGAATCACATGACCGACGATCCTTCTTCCTTCTCCAATTATCAGCCTTACTCAGGTAAAAATACTGTTGTATTTGGTAATAGATTACGTTTACACATTGCACGTGTTGGTAGTACTTCTTTGCATCTTAATAATCGTTCTTTTCATTTGCGTAATATTCTATATGTTCCGCAATTTCATAAACCATTCTTATCTATTCGCTAGTTTTTTTATAGATAATAATTGTTATTTTGAACTTGATGCGTGTGGTTTTCGTGTTAAGGACAATCAGACTCGGGAGACTCTTATCTCTGGCAGTAATTCCGGTGGACTTTATAAGCTTTCGTTCGATTCAGAGTCTTCTCATTCTCCCATTGCTCTTCTTGGAGAACGGTCAAGTCAAGCAACGTGGCATGCTCACTTGGGTAATCCATCCAGTCCCATTCTTAAGGTTTTGTGTCAACAGTCGCATCTATCGTTAACTAGTACTATTAGTGATAAACAATTTTGTCATGTGTGCCCTCTCGGCAAGTCTAGCAAACTTTCATTTTTCCCTAGGTCTTTTAATGCTTTGCACCCTTTGGATTTGCTTTATTTGGATGTTTGGGGTCCAGCCCGGTTAATTCTTTGAATGGACATCATTTTTATCTATCTATAGTTGATGTATGTGTGGCTATTTCTGTTATATCATAAATCTAATGTGACACAAATCTTTGCCAATTTTAAAACACATATTGAAAATCAATATCTAGACGCATTTATGCTATTTACACTATTAAAACGATTCAAACGGATGGAAGGGGGTGAATTCACAAGTCAAGTGTTTACTTCATTTCTGGAAAAATTTGGTATTAAACATCAACTCACCTGTCCATATACGACTCAACAAAATGGTGTGGTTGAACGTAAGCACCGACATATTGTTGAAACCGGTTTATGTCTTTTATCTAAAGCTAATCTTCCATATAATTTTTTGTTAGAAGCATTCAACACGGCCGTGTACCTTATTAACCGGTTGCCCATACGACAACTTCAATTTGTCTCTCCTCATGAACGTTTACTCTTGCGTGCCCCTGATTATCATTTTCTCAAAGTTTTTGGTTGTTCTTGCTTTTCGCATGTTGTACCTGTTAGGTTTTCTGCAATCATGCACATCGGAAAAACAACATGAAAAAACCAAAATCCTAGATCCGTTAAGTTTAATAATTCATAATATGAAGATGAAAGAAACTAACCATCGTAGATCGATATGCGAAAACTTGGATTAAGACGCTAAGAGAAACGCCCTCTACCGGTGATCCACACTTCGAACGGATTCAAGAACACCTTCTTGAAATTGACTGCTAGGTCCTTCGGATTGAATAACTTTGTTGAAGAACGATTCTTCAAGTTTGATAATTGGGAATAATCAAACTTAATAACCCAAGTAAATAATGTGTATTCTCTCTCTCCAAGAAAGAGTTTGTGATTTCTAAAATCAAAGATGTGGGAACAATTCTCGGTTGTTCACATTATATACAAGAGGTTTCCAAAACCCTTTAGAACTTAGGTTTTCTTGTCCAACAAGAAGTTACCAAAAACTGTTTTTGCCGGGACAAACCATCCGTACGGATTGGTTTGGTGGCTCCTAAACCATCCGTACGGATCCTCCAGCAGGATCCAGTTTTTCCACCTTTTTTCACTCCTTTTAATTATCCATTCTGTGTGTGTGACCCAATAGGATTATTACCTTTCCCTACATGATTCCGATTATGCCAATCACATTCTTTATAGCTACCCGGTTAAGGGTAACGTTTGAATATGTCAAACGTAATGTTCATCATGTGGAAGACTGTAATAACCTCGGGTCTAGAGATTTCAGTGATATAACTATATGAGATTTAATTATGACATTGTGACCATGACATAAATCTCATAGGGGTCAGTCCAGTATCTGTTCTCCAACAAATACCCATAAGTCTAATTGTATCGCATACACACAATCATCATATGATTATCTATCAAACTTATACTAATAATTAATCATAATTATCAGGGATGGAGATTATTATAATAAACATGAAAATGATATAATAATCAAACATTCAATATCTTTATTAAAGCATAAAGCAAATGATATCATTAATCGTTCAAAATAACGTGCCTAGGACATACACCAACAGTACCTACCAACACTCATAAACTAATTCCAAAACCATTACACTGTGTTTTTCTTGGTTATGATAACTTGCGCAAAGGATATCATAGTATGGATCTTGCTACTAACAAAATCTATATTTCTCGTCACTTGATATTTGATGAGTCCCACTTTCCTTGGCAAAATAGCAGTCCAGATTCTAATATCGCAGGTCCAGATTTTTAGACTACTGTTCGCCCCGATACAGTGGCTCACATGACTAGTCCAGCTGCTCCTTTAGTTTCTCGGACCAGCCCACCTGTCATACCTTTAGCTCAGGTTCGTGGGCCTTCTTCTCCTGCACATCAAGTTTGGCGGCCCAGATTTCCCAACAGCTCGGTTCCATTCGGCTTACCTACTGAGCCCACTATTCTGGAGTCCTCTGCTGGGCCACCTCCCTCTGTGTCCAGCCCAGCATGCCAATAAGGTTCCCTCTCAGGTCCGCCAGCAGGTGAGCATACCCATGAGGACCCCTCTGCTTCATCTCTTCCTGCCCACTCTGACTCTTCTTCAGACTCCTCTACGGGTCATACGGCAGAAGCTTCCAGCACTCCTCCTCTTCGCTATAAATCCATCACTGGTCTTTTTAGGGATACTTCCCCTTACTTCCTGCCATAGAGTCTGGTGGCCATTCAAAAAGACTCGCTCACCTATGAATCGTGTACCTTCAAACAGGCATTTGTCTTTCCACATTGGCAATCAGCAATGCATGAAGAGATGTCTGCACTCCATAAAAATCACACTTGGTCACTCGTTCCATCCCATCCCAACATGAATGTCGTTGGATGCCGTTGGATTTTTAAGGTGAAGCGCAAGGCTGATGGAACTATCGAGCGTCATAAGGATCTTCTTGTTGCTCAGGGGTTCACACTTTTCTTCTTCATAAATGTTTCATTAAAAGTAGGTCTGATTCATCCCTGTTCATTCGGCATTCCTAGGGTTCTACTGTTCTATTGCTTGTTTTTGTCGACGACATAATCATTACCGGGTCCTGTTCTTCTGTTGTTTCATCAGTAATCGATGACATTTGCGCCACTTTTGACAGTCGTCGATTGGGCGATCTCAGTTTCTTCTAGGTATTGAATCTACACGCTCTTCTGACACTCTGAATCTCCGTCAATCTCGGTATGTTCTTGACTTGCTTGATCGCTTTCACATGTCTGATTGAAAACCAATGCCAACACCTACTATCCCCCACTCTCAGCTTTCTACCACCGACGGTGATCTTTTGTTTGACGCTACAGAATATCGTATTCTTGTCGGTGGCTTACAGTATCTTACACTGACACGCCCGGACATTTCATTTTCCGTCAACCAGGTCTGTCAAATTATGCATCAGCCACGCTCCTCTCATCTTATCGCAGCCAAGCGAATACTTCGCTATGTCAAAGGCACCATCGACATTGGTTTGTCGTTTCAGTCTTCTCCAGACCTATCTATCCATGCGTTTTCCGGTTCTGATTGGGCGGGTGATCCAGATGATCGTCGCTCTACTACTAGTGCCTGTATTTTTGGTGGCCCTAACCTTGTTTCATGGACGGCAAAGAAACAGACCACAGTCTCCCGGTCTGGCAGTAAAGCAGAATATCGTGCCTTAGCCACCACCACAGCGGAGTTACGGTGGTATTCTTTCCAATTCCTAGAACTCCGTCTCCCATTTTCTACCCCGTCCTTATTTTGTGATAATATCTCAGCAATTCATATGGCTCGCAATCCAGTATTTCATGCTCGCACTCGCCATATTGAGATTGACTATCACTTTATTCGTGAGATCAATTAGCAGATATGTTTACAAAATGACCTTCTAAACCCCGTTTTCAGGCTCTCTTGTCCAAGCTGCAACTTCCGTCTACACGTTTTTCTTGAGGGGGGGTATTAACCGTATATTTTTATATATGTAATATATTTAGATCTCGTGTATACTCCCTCCATCCCAGCAGAAGTGGCACCAACTTTTGGGACACGAAGATTAAGAAAATGTAGTAGGTGTGTGGTAGAAAATGAAGAGAGAGAATGAGTGGGGTAAATAGTAGTGTTGGTTGATTAAAATGAGTGGTAGAAAATGAAGAGAGAGAATGAGTGAGGTTAAATAGTGGGGTTGATTGAATATAAATATATTAAAACACTTCTGTTTTAGGTAGTGTCACTTGTGCTGTGACAGACCAAAAAGGAAATAAGTATCACTTGTGCTGGGACGGAGGGAGCATATGGATAGGTAGAGATAAATTGGGACATATCATTTATAAGGGGAAACTCAATCACAGTCCAAGGAATAGTCACGACCTTCCTTAGACTCTTTAGTCTTGTTTTGTATAGGGGTGGAAATGGTTCGGCTTAGCTCGGTTTGGGGTAATTTAGGAGCCAAACCGCTATACATCGGTTTGGAGAAATCCCAAACTGAGCTGAACCACAAAATAGTCCAAGCCGAGCTGAGCTAAACCATCACGGTTTGGCTCGGCTCGGTTTGAACGACGGTTTGATTTTAAGGTTTAAACCGTAGCTCAAACCGCGGTTTGAACCATACTATACCACTTGGCAGTACTCCAGTTCAATAATTCAAATTTCAGCAGCAAAGAGATCCAAAGTATGATCTAAGAATGGGTTAAACATCTTATCAAAATTTGATCATCGTGACTCGTGACCGCCTTTCAGACACAGTAACTTTGAAAAATATGAAAAGAGATCAAACTTAGCCTATAAGGGAAACTGCAATTTGATGGAATGGAGAATGTCTCCAATAGCATAATTCAGGTAATTACTAAGAAAAAAGACTATGTTAGAGCTTGAGTAGGTGAAAATGGCACAGATAACAGACACCAGAGTACCAGACTCTCAGCTTCTGTTACATAAAAGTAGTTGCATTGTTCAGTTGATACCACACTGGCTGTTTATCTTCTTTGAGAGGGTTTGAATTATGGTACTTCAGCTAGCTCGGTTTAATGACTCAGCTCCACGGTTCAGCTCAACGGTTCAGCTCGAAACGGTTCGGCTCGGTTTGGCTCGGTTCGACTTGAAGGGTCAGACCGTGAGCCGAACCGAACCGTTTGGTTTATCAATTTTTAATACCGAGCTGAACCGGTTAAGTGGAAAAACCGAGCTAAACCGCACGGTTTGGCTCGGCTCGGTTCCGAACCGCGGTTTGAGCCGAACCATTTCCACCCCTAGTGTATATATGTAATCCGTTTATTACGTATTGAATAACAAGAAGGAATTCTTCAATTTGGTTATGAAGTGTCTTCTAACCCTAGTTTACAAAACTCCCTGATACCCTAATTCGAAATAAATAATTCCTCCCAGTTTTCAAACAATTAAAGCCAAGCCCTAATTCTGAAAACCCTAAGCATAAAATGATGAGTGAGAGTCAGGACCTTACCAGATTGAGTAAGTGAAGCTTGTGAAACGAAGCAAAAAGTCCGGCGCACTCAGTCTCAAAACCTAAGAAGGAAGATGGAATGAGCGCACGCAGCGAGTGTGAGAGACGTCTAGACAATACAATAGAGCAAGACCGGGAGAGAAAGAAAGGGTTAACTTCAGTGACCACCTTTTGTAAATCAATTGACTATTTTACCCTTGACTTTATATCTTTGATTACCTAATTTTAAATCACTACAAAATCTCATACGATAAAAAAAATATATAATTGTCATATTTAAATTTATTTTCTTTTCCCAATAAATATATTTCTATTTATTATAAATAATTTTCTATGAATAATGCTTTTGTTTATTCATTTTTTTTAATCAAACTAAATATAGAGAAGCATGCACATATGGACCTTGTAAGATTGTGTGTTGTAATCTGATCAAAGAATTAAGAGGGGAGAAATCACAAAGAATAGCTTGTACATTATAAGATAATTAATGAATTTACCTGCTTATGCACTCAATCAGTCTGGCCTAGCTTTGGACATGTAAACTGTGTTAACACAATGCAATGAATTTGATTTAGCATTTGGTGGAAATAGTTGCGAAAATAAAATTATAAGAAATTAATTCTGGTTGCTGGCTTTCTGCTCTTGGCGTGGTTTTAACACATTAATGTGATGTGATTTTGATAAGAAGTTTTGTGGTTGTTTGACTTGCATGTATGTTCATATTTGTGTTTTCGTATGTTGTTAAGTAACCAACTAATTTTCAACCTCGGGCGTGGATATCGTCAAAAAACAAAAACAACTAATTTTCAAGCTTTAGCTTATATTGAGAGGGTCCATTAAATACACTAAACTTGCATTCACCCCTTCCTAATATATGCTCCCTCCGTCTCAAAATGATCTTTCTATTTGACTAGTCAAACTTTTTAAGATTATCAACACTTGTTTCCCTAGGCATGTTTTGTTTATGCACTTTTAAGCCCAAATTGTAGAAATTGGAACAATTTTTGTTACAACTGTTAAGAGAGTGTTTGCGGCACAATTTAATTCAACTACTCACAATTTAATTCTTATCTGATTGATATGTCCTTACTTTGTGATTTCAGGCGTCAATACTTGAGTAATGCAGTTCTACAGGCAAAAAGTGCGAGTGATAGCGATGGTCTAGTAACTTGTACCAGGGACAATGGACTACAGGATTTGCTCGAGGTCGAGGGAAAGCTTATTGTTCTTCAGTTCCAGATAAAAATCAAAGATGAATTGGAGGGAACTTCTCAAATTTTTATTTTTTCAATCTCATCCATTGGTAAGGTTTGATACATCCATTTCCTTGATTTAATTTTGTTGTAAAATTTTAATTTTGCATTCTCTCCGATGTGAGAGCCTTACAATGATGTTAATATTTGTTCTTGGTTCAATGCTTGAGATTTTGGTTGCGGGTTTCCTGCCGACTTAAGTGCTTCATTTTGTCGTGTTTTCAACGCCAAATTCTTACCGTTCGGGGATTTACTAAAAGCCTATGTAGAGCCGTATCCAAATTTTGTTTGGAGAAGCACTTGTGCATCACAAGATATAGTTCCTAAGGACATCTATTGGAGATTTGGTTCGGGTTTGGCCTTCAATACTCGAGACGTGTTAAGATTTTTATGTGTAAATTTTAATTGCAATCATTATATTTTGGACGAGCCTCTGACAGTTGTGGAGCACCGTCTTATTGAATTTTATTATTGCAATTATGTGTTGTTTGCTTTCAATTTTTTTTTGGAGGGACTAGCCTCAAAGTTAGAGGCTACTCCTTGTACATCTGAATCTACCCCAAATGATTCATTACACTCTTCTGAATCTTGTACTCTATAAAAACTGTCCCTAAATGAGTGTCCATTTTCAAGAAATTTTTGTCCCAAAATGAGTGTCCATTTTGATCATAACTTAGTCCCTAAATGTTTTTTATTTTTGAATTTTTTTTCACCGGTCTCTTTATACTTGCAAAAACTAAATGTTTGTAAAGAGGATTACAAAATTATATATGAATTTTGCCACCAAATTGTACAAGAAGTTATGTCCCTTAAAATGAAATTTGGACACTCATTTAGGGACAGAGGTAGTACAAACTATATGAGAAATGGTGAAAGAGTTATCACTGGATTTGAAGAGCATCACTGTACAATGATTATTCCGTTCCATTTGAACTTTCGGAGGTACAATCCATTATTCTTGACTTCTAATTATCAGCTTTAACGTGTGTCAAATAGGCTGAAGTATGGCTTGCAATTAGGCTTGTTCATGCTTGGTATAATCATCAAAAGATCCATGTGTAGCACTACATAATCTTGTTTACTTCTGAACACTTAGTTTTTTAAGTATAAAGTGACTAGTAAAAAAATTTGGGAAAAACTCGTTTAGGGAAAATATTTTTCACAAAACTGTACATTCGTATAGGGGGGTCGAGGGAGTACTTCCCAAACTGAGTTTTAAGTACATAGAAGTCATGCTTGGTGTATTACTTTTTCAGCAATTCTCTGTGTGGAGGCTATAAAGAATATTATATATTTTAAAAGTATATTTGTATGTTTTACTTAACAATTGTAGAGATATTGTATATAGCAATAAGGAGATTCAAAACTTGTAACCCAAGCTAGATTATTCTAGAACTATTGTAACCCTATATATATGTACCTCATGTATCATAATAAAATTGAGTCTTCGTATTACTTCTTCTCTCTACCATGTATGTTTTGTTGGAATAAAATATTCGACCAGTTCAGATTAAACAGATTTAATCAATTAAAGGGGCAATCACGAATTCAATAGCAATACAAATTATAGCCAAAAGAATAACAAAAATAGCAACAGAACGCATACCAGGAAAAAGGCAAACAGGAAAACAAAAGGGAGTCAGAATACTTATCAGACCGAGTCGCCTGTATGAAGACTCTCCTAAGAGAATTTATTGCCCCCTTACTTGTGCGACAAAGAGTTACGGCAAAATCCTCCGAGGATAAAACGATCTCAGCAAACGTACCAGGAAATCTCACACGAACAGGTACAGATGCACTTGCGCCTGCTGTCCCACTTCGCCTGAATCGCCCGCTCAGATTCAATCACAGAAACAGTGTATGGAAAAGACAGATTTCGAGTTACAAAAATCAGAAGGTATTTTTGCGTTAGTAAATCTGAAACTGGGGCTGTTATTTTATACACGTATGAAGTCAGTTTAGGGTTTTTTAGAAGGACTCTAAAACCTACCCGAATTACAGTAGCTTATTCTTGAAGGAAAAACAACTGCACAGTTAGAGTCCAGTTAGGAAACTGACGAGACTAATTGTTTCCGTTAGCAAAAAGAAAACTTCAAATGAATTTTGACTAAAAAGATACGCCCACGAACCGAACCATTCGCCCAAACGCCCTTAGCCCGTGCCCGAGCCCGAGCCCGAGCCCGGCCCGGCCGAGCCGAGCCGAGCGAGCGAGCTCGCGTGTGGGGAAAGGTTCAAGTCCACATTACATGTAACTTGAACATGAGACTATGAAGTGCCTTGTAATTTATGGCACTCCAACTTCCCATTCCTATTCCATGTGGGTTGGGACAAAAAGCCTTTTATATTCTCAAACAAAGGGGAGGTTTGGCTTTCCTATCCCATGTGGGATACCAACCAACCCATTTCATCTTTGAGAATTAAAGCACTTCAATGCCCATCTTTGAAGTCTTAGAACCATGGATTAACTCCATAATTTCGCTTTCACCAAAACACACAATTTCCTCATGCTACATCATACAATGTATATCAACATTGACCATGATCAAACTCAAAGGGACCCACAAATGGGACCCACTCAAAGTTGACCAAATGTCAAATTTCCAACAATCCCCCACAAATCCGTGGTGATAAGACGGGTAACGATTATTCATTGTCATGCTTTCGATAGATCGTGCCTCCCAGCTTGAACCCCTACCTAGTCAGTCAACTTATGCCCCCACAGAATCTAGGTGAACGGGTGTCTTGAACTTGATTCTTGAATGTGGTGGCGTCCGTTGGTAACAACACGACAAAAGGCTATGACAGCAGCCACTATTATTATAACTTGACGCGTATAAGCCATACGTCCCGATCCTCTGTTATGAGTGCTTTCGAGGAATAACCCTTTTCCTCTAATTGCAGCCAACAATAATACTCACTTAGTTGGGCATCTCCAAAGATGTACTGCTAACATCTCGTCATAAAGACTTGATCCCATTCAAATCTTAAAGCTCTTACTATACTTGCAGTTACGAACACCTTTCCAGGTTTATCAGGGGACAGACTCAGACATGTAACATGTCAATCTGTTTTAGGTGTTCCAATTCACCCCACAACTTGTTATTACCACATTGAACCTTCTTTGTGGGATCTCCACTCAGATAGGTTGGGTTGCTACTGCGTATGAATTATATAGAGTTCAGTCCCATCCCCAACCTGGATATTTGGACAAGAACTAATTCAAGTCCTTTGGTTAAAGGATCAGCTGTGTTATCTTTAGTACTAACATAATCAACAGCTATTACCTTCCGAGACACAAGATCCCTTATAGATTTTAATCTAATTTGGATATGTCTCCTTGTTTTGCAGTTGTACTTGACACTTTTGATTTTCGCAATTGTGGAAGTATTGTCACAATGTACCGAAATCACAGGCATAGGCTTGCTAATCATGGGTAACTCGGACATCAGTCCTTGTAGCCATTCAGCTTCCAATCCAGTAGTGTCAAGGGCAACTAATTCGGCCTCAAAAGTAGACCTAGACAATAGAGTTTGTTTTGTAGACCTCCAGGCGATTGCAGCACTGCCTAGGGTGAAAACATACCCTGTACAGCCATAACTCTCAGAGTTAGTGGCAATCCAGCTAGCATCACTATATCCTTCAAGAACAACATGATATCTCTTGTAATGCAGCCCAAGGGAAACAGTTCCCTTCAAGTACTTAAGTACTCGGTTTAGAGCTTCCCAATGAGCTCTATTCGGACACTTTGTGTATCTAGCCAATCTTTTTACGGAGTAGGAAATATCCGGTCTCGTACAATTGGCAAGATACATCAAGCTCCCAATAATCTGAGAATACTTCAATTGAGCCACAGGTACACCAGTCTCATTCTTAGTAAGTGCTACAAAAGTATCAAACGGAACTAACGATTCTACCATTACTACCAAACTTCTCAATAATACTTTCAGTATAATGAGACTGTGAGATAATAATGCCTTGAGCTGAACGAGTCAGCTTAAGTCCAAGAATCACGTCAGCAACCCCCATATCCTTCATCTCGAACTTACTTTTCAAGAAAGACTTGGTTTCATCAATTATCCTCATATTATTCCCAAATAACAGAATATCATTAACATATAGGCATAAGACAATACTATTATCACCCTTTATTTTGCTATAGACACATTTATCAAATTCATTCGGAACAAAACCGTGGGATAAGACAATTTGATCAAATTTCTCATGCCATTGCTTTGGGGCTTGTTTAAGTCCATAAAGAGACTTAACCAGTTTGCAAACCTTTTTCTCATTACCAAAAGCTACAAATCCTTCAGGTTGATCCATATAAATTTTTTCCTCAAGGTCCCCATGAAGAAAGGCAGTCTTAACATCCATCTGATGAATAGGAAGATCATATACAGAAGCTAATGCTATAAGCATACGAATTGTAGTCATTCTAGCAATAGGGTAATAGGTATCGAAATAGTCTATTCCTTCCATTTGCTTAAACCCTTTAGGAACCAGTCTAGACTTAAACTTATCAACAGTATCATCTGGTTTCATTTTCCTCTTAAAAACCCACTTACACCCTATTGTATTACAAACAGGAGGAAGGTCAACTAATTCCCATGTCCCATTTGAGACAATAGAATCAATTTCACTTTTAACAGCATCCTTCCATTGCTTAGCATCCGAAGATGCCATAGCTTCCTTGAAGGTATTAGGATCACCCTCGATATTGAAAGTAACGAAGTCACTTTCATAATCCTTGGTAATCCTAGCCCGCTTGCTCCTCCTTGGTTCTTCCTCATCATTAGATAAGGAACCAAATGAATCAACCCCCACATTTGTCATCTCTTCCACTTGAGTTGGAATAGAGTCAGATGTAGTGTTAGATTCCTTAGGGAGTCCAGTTTTCATGGGAAACACATCCTCAAAAAATGTTGCATCACGTAACTCAACAATTGAGTTCACCTCTATGCCAGAAATTTCAAATTTGATAATCAGAAATCTCAATGCATAACTAGTTTCAGAATATCCTATAAAGATAACATCAACAGTTTTTGGACCAAGCTTTTTCCTTCTATGTGCGGGTACAAGTACCTTGGCAAGGCACCCTCACACTTTAAGGTAACTCAAGCTTGTCTTTCTACCTTTCCAAAGTTTAAACAGACTTGCTTGATTATTCTTATGAGGAACTCTATTCAGAACATGGCAAGCCGTATTCAAAGCTTCACCCCACATATAATTAGGCAATCCAGAACTTATAAGTAGACTATTGATCATATCAGTTAGGGTTCTATTTTTACATTCAGCAATACCATTAGATTGAGGTGTATATGGTGGAGTCTCTTCATGTACTATGCCATTGTCTTGACAGTAGTACTTAAATGGGTTAGACTCATATTCTCCACCTCTATCAGATCTTAACCGTTTAAGTTTCTTGCCAGTTTGATTTTCTGCTTCGTTCTTAAAAATGATAAACTTTTCCAATGCTTCATCTTTACTATTAAGTAAATAAACATAACAGTATCTAGAGCAATCATCAATAAATGTGATAAAGTATTTCTTTTTATCTCTTGTTAAAAGCCCATTAAATTGACAAATGTCAGTATGAACTAAATCAAGAATTTCAGAGTCTCTAACAACAGAATGAAATGATTTCTTTACAGATTTAGCTTCAACACAAGTGTGGCATTTAGACTTTTTATCAATAACATGTTTAGTTATTAAATCCAGATTCATCATTCTTTTTATGGAATCATAATTTATATGACCTAAACGACCATGCCAAATGTTTGAAGATTCAATATTAAAGGAAACAGGATAATCAATAAATGAATCATCAAGAGTACTAAAATTTTCTTCAACTCTAATTTTAAATAAACCATCCGAAGAGTAACCATTCGCAACAAAACTACCAGAATTCAAAAGTATAACTTTACTACATTTAAATGAAATCTCTAAACCTTCTCTAACTAAGCAACTACCACTAATGATATTACGACGAACATCAGGAACGTGATACACTCAGTGCAAGGTCAGAATGCGCCCATTAGGAAACTTCAGGTCCACGCTTCCAGTCCCAAGCACTTTGGCAGCACTAGAGTTCCCCATCGTCACTGATCTCCCACGTTCAGGCTGGTAAGATACAAATAGCAATTTATCAGCACAAACGTGCACATTTGCCCCAGTATCTACTAACCACTCATTGGGTTCATAAACAGTACAAAGTTCAGGTTTAGAGATTACATACTTGGTGATTTCGGTGGTCAAAGACTCAATTCCAGGTGCACCAGCATCCGGCTCATCGTCCTTGGGTCCAATCACCATGTTCACTAGCACTTGATCCGCAGAACCTTGTGGCGCTTTTCCTTTCTTGGACGGGCAGTCCCTAGAAAAGTGCTCACCTGTTCCACAGTTCCAGCAAGTCTGTTTTGCTTTTGGCTTTTTCTGGATGTTCTTTTTAGGTTTCAACTTAGAGTTATCTTTAGATCCATTTTTAACAGCTTTTCCTCTGTTCTTAGCACTAGCAGTTATCAGATTGGCATTTTCCTCCACAGGTACACTAACACCGTTACTATGATGCACTTCCTGGTTCGATATTGCATTCATCAAGTTATTGAGTGTCAAGCTTCCTGTACGGTGCTTGAGACTCATACCGAATTCCTCCCAAGCACGAGGAAACTTCTCAATGATCGACATGACTATAAACTTCTCAGGAAGTTCCATAGCCCCATCCTTGAGTGATTGAAATATGATCTGAAATTCATGCACTTGATCAGTAACAGATTTCCCATCAACCATCCGATACTTCAGGAACTTAGACACACAGTATTTTTCAACACCAACATCGTCAGTGTTATACTTTGTGTTAAGTGATTCCCACAGCGAAGCAGCAGTGAGTGGAGCAGAACAGTATACATCGAAGAGCACATTCGACAGAGCCGAAAGAATGCATCCACGAACAAAACCATCCCTCTCCGCTCACTGGCAGCAGCCTTTGCTGTTTCAGGGTCCTTATCGTCAATGGCAGGGCACTTTTCAGTCAGCATACCAGTCATTCCCTTAATTGACAACCAGATCTTCATGCGTTCCTGCCAGCGCTTGAAGTTCTTTCCAGCGAACTTCTCAAGCAGATCTGAGGTGTCAACAAGGGACTTGAATGGAGCAGTATTACCAGATGAAGTCATGATTAATAAATTCTCTTAGACTGTTGGAATAAAATAGTCGACCAGTTCAAAATAAACAGATTTAATCAATTAAAGGGGAAATCACGAATTCAATAGCAATACAGATTATAGCCAAAAGCACAACAGAAATAGCAACAGAACGCGTACCAGGAAAAAAGCAAACAGGAAAACAAAAGGGAGTCAGAATACTTATCAGATCGATTCGCCTGTATGAAGACTCTCCTAAGAGAATTTATTGCCCCCTTACTGGTGCGACAAAGAGTTACGGTAAAATCCTCCGAGGATAAAACGATCTCAGCAAACGTACAAGGAAATCTCGCATGAACAGGTACAGATGCACTTGCGACTGCTGTCCCACTTCGCCTGAATCTCCCGCTCAGATCAATCACAGAAACAGTGTATGGAAAAGGCAGATTTCGAGTTGCAAAAATCAGAAGGTATTTTTGCGTTAGTAAATCTGAAACCGGGGCTGTTATTTTTTATACACGTATGAAGTCGGTTTAGGATTTTTTAGAAGGACTCTAAAACCTACCCGAATTACAGTAGCTTATTCTTGAAGGAAAAGCAACTGCACAGTTAGAGTCCAGTTAGGAAACTGACGAGACTAACTGTTTCCGTTAGCAAAAAGGAAATTTCAAATGAATTTTGACTAAAAAGATACGCCCACGAACCGAACCATTCGTCCATTCGCCCAAACGCCCTTAGTCCATGCCCGTGCCCGTGCCCGTGCCCGAGCCCGAGCCCGGCCGAGCCGAGCCGAGCGAGCGCGCGTGTGGGGAAAGCTTCAAGTCCACCTCACATGTAACTTGAACATGAGACTATGAAGTGCCTTGTAATTTATGGCACTCAAACTTCCCATTCCTATTCCATGTGGGTTGGGACAAAAAGCCTTTTATATTCCCAAACAAAGGGGAGGTTTGGCTTTCCTATCCCATGTGGGATACCAACCAACCCATTTCATCTTTGAGAATTAAAGCACTTCAATGCCCATCTTTGAAGTCTTAGAACCATGGATTAACTCCATAATTTCGCTTTCACCAAAACACACAATTTCCTCATGCTACATCATACAATGTATATCAACATTGACCATGGTCAAACTCAAAGGGACCCACAAATGGGACCCACCCAAAGTTGACCAAATGTCAAATTTTCAATATGTTTGACTTCGTCTAAATCTCCTAAATCCTAATATGGTATCAGAGTCGTGGACAACGAAAACTAAACAGATTCCCGTATGCAATATTTTTTCAACGCATTAGTTTTGAAAGTGCCATTCCCGCTTCGCTTGTGGTTCAGTTTGGGTGATTTTTTTACCTGGGTTTTGCTAAGAGAAAGAACTTCGATCCTATCGGAGTCGATATGGATTTCCAGGTCTCTAGACAGGTGAATTTTCTGGTTTAATCTGCTGCAGTTTCTGAGTTAATTGTTGGGTTGTTTTTTGGTGTTTTGGTTTATATCAAGATGGGTGGTGATTAGGGTTTTCGGCATGGGAAGGTGTTTTGGTTTAGAGAAGCTGGGTTTTGAGAGGGAAGGTGTTTTGGTTAGGAGGGTTTTGAAGATGGAGATTGTAGAAGGATGTGGCGGCTAGGGTGTTGGGTGTTGCGTTTTCTTGGCTGGGGGTTTGTTGTGGGGTGTGTTGATGTTGGAGAAGATGATGGTGAGATTTGAAGGTAGTGGCGTAAGAGTGTGTGGAGGCGGGTATGCGGTGGAGATAGGGTGGGCGGCTAGGTGGGTTTTACCATAAGAGAGGTGGTGTTTGAGAGGGGAGAGTTTTGGCGAGGAGGGTGGTTCGCCGAGGTTGGTGGTAGACATACCCAAAAAGAACTGAGAATCGGCAGGTAGAACCAGAACCGGGAACCGTCCATACCCGAGAACCGTCCAAATCGGGAACCGAACGGAACCGGGAACCAGATTGAGACGGTTCGAATACGAATCCAACAACTTCAGAACCGAAGAACCGCTGGTTCCAAAACCGGGAACTGGAACTGAGAACCGGAACTGGTAACCGAACCGTTCCACCCAAGTACACGTCGTTGTCATATGAAGGCCCACACACAAATTAATTAGCTGTGAGCCCCACCACCTTAACAAACAAGGCTCCATTATTTCAAGTTGAAATCATGTACCCCCACCGTTTAAAGTAAAGATTATTTTTATATAGTAGAATAGATATTTTTATATAGTAGAACAAATTTAATTTAATTTAATTTGTTAATTTTTCTAGAATAATACTAGGGGCACAAAAAAGTCACAAAATATAGCTCACAAAATATTAGGTGTAATGATTTTATTGATGATTTTAATTAGAGTGTGGCGGGTCAATTGTCGATGCAACCAATAAAATATCGCCACCTCATTTTGTGAGCATGATTTTGTGCCCATAGCATTGCTCATTTTCAAACCCAGTTTGTAGTATAGCTTTGTTTTATTTAAATTATACTAGAATTTAGATAAATGATGTAATTTAGAGGAGAAGACTCTTTTTGTCTACCCTTGAATTATAAAAGGGAAAACTTTGGTTGTCCCCCTCATTGTAAATTTTTTAATTATATTAATAAAATTATAAGGGTGTCGTTCCTTTTTTTTCCTAAAAATATTGTTAGATATTTTTTGTATGCTTAACAATAAACTGACTATTTTTTTTAGAAACTAACTTAATTTGTTAATTTTTCTAACCAATTTGGCTAAAAAAAAAAAAAAAAAACAGTTAGTTTCTAACGGATTTGGACTAAAACTGCAAAAAAGAAAACAAAAAAAAGGTTAACTGGTGAAGGAACCGGTGGAATCGAAGCCGGAATCGGAGAATAGAACCGGGAACCGGATTAGGATGGTTCGAATACGGTTCTGGCTACTGGGAACCGGGAACAGGCGGTTCCGGAACCGGAACCGTTTGGGCATGTCTAGTTGGTGGTGTGGCTAGAGTTTTGCCACGAGGGGTTTTGATGAGAATAAAGAGATGGTGGTATCGTTGGAGATGAAGAGGTTTTCGGCCATAGGTGGGTTGCCGAGAGGGTTTTCTTGGAGGGTTGTGGTTTTGTAGGTGGTGGCGGAAGCTAGTGGGGCGGGGCGGCTAGGGTTTCGCCGCTAAGGTTTTGGTCGAGAAGTCACATATGGTATCAGAGAAATAAAGATCCATAGCTAACTGAGATTTGACAAAAAAAAAAATGAGCGTGGGCGCCTCATTCAACTCCCAATGGATAGGAGCGCAGTTCATTTTATTTTTTCAGCAAAGGTTCTCAGGTGGTATTTTTGATATAGTCGGTATCAATTTTGAATAACATTAACCTTTGAATGGCCTAGGGTCCAAAGCCCTATTATTATTATTATTATTATTATTATTATTATTATTATTACTATTATTATTAAGAGTGGTTTGGTTGATATACGAAGTGTATTTTGTGTATACCGTATACCAACCAAGTTAAACTTGGTACATCAAAATACACATTATTACCAACCACTAAAGTCGGTATACCAACTTAGTGGTACGGTTGGTACTTGATTGATATGATCGGTACACGGTACTCTACCAAGTATGAATTGAGGTATAAAATAAATAAAAAATCAAATGTTTTTTTTTTTGTATTTTCCATTAATTTCAAAAGAAGTGAACAATATAAATAACAAAAGGTGAACTACGCATTTTAAAATGGTAAAAACAAGCATACATTATAATTTTATTATACAATAAAAATTAAATCAACTTACTGGAGATTATCTTCCCAACTTCCTTCCAAAACCTCCCAACTTCCCTCCTTCCTTCCAAAACTACCAAGAGAAAGCCATAGGCAGTCGGACGAGATCCGGCTATTTTCGTCGGATTTCGTCCGATGCCTTCTAATTGCTTCTAATTTCTTGTTATTTCCGTTTCAATAATTTCTGATTTCAAATCAGATTTGTGAATTATGAATTTCAAGAAGATCGGTGGTTGTGATAGAAGTGGCAACAACAAATGCTCCTCTCGCCGTCGATTTTATTGTGCAATCAAAGTTTTTTCGTTGTTACATGTTTTCTCTCCTTTGTCGAGAGCCTTTGTCTTATCTCCTATATCGAGAGCCTTTGCATTCTCTCCTCTGTCGAGAGCCTTTGCTTTCTCTCCGTTTGTTGAGAGCCAATTTGTGCTGTTTGGATTTTTTCTTTGTTATAATGCTTTGGATGTTTGGTTGGACATTTACAGTCAACCCAAATGTTTTACATTATCGAGTTTTCAGCGCCAAATATTTTCCATGTAGGGATGTTATGAAGGCCAATGTTGGGACGTGTACAAGTTATTCTTGATGAAACATTTGCGCATCCGAGGTCATTATTCTTAAGGGCGTTCAAATGAGATTTGGTTTAAGGTTAGGCTCCAGTATTCGAGACGATTTATACTTTTTCAAGGAGGCGGGCATTTTATTTTTGATTGTACGTCTTGATCTTAATGCTCTACTTTTGAATGAGCCTCCGCCTATTGTTTTGGAGCGCCATTCTTTTGAAATTTATTAATGAAATATACTCTCTCTGTCCCACCTCACTTGGCACCCAAGAGGTTGACACAAGAACTAAGAAAAAAGAATAAAATAAGGAAAATGTGTGGTAGAAAATGAAGAGAGAATGAGTGGGGTAAATAGTAGTGTTGGTTGAATAAATTGAGTGATGGAAAATGAAGAGAGAGAATGAGTGGTAGGGTAGAGTGAATATAAAATTATAAAAACTATGTTATTTTGGGAAGTGTCAAGTGAGCTGGGATGGACCAAAATGGAAATAAGTGTCAAGTGAGCTGGGACGGAGGGAGTAAGTTGTTTGTTTAAAAAAAAAAAAAAAAAAAACTTACCGGAGATTATTACTACTTGGCTTCTGAGGAACATTCACATGGAAATACATGCAATGAGAAATTTATTGTCTTTAAATCAAAAATTAAATATAAATCTCAACCAATCAAATGTCATTTATGTATATAATTAATAATTTAACACATGTTTTTCAAATAATATTGGTTATTGGTATACCGTATACCTAGTACTTTTTCCCCAAAATCTACATGAAAGGTTTAGCTCATGTCACACCTGTTATCCCTTCTATATGAAAGGTCAGAAGGTCAATTTCCACCCCCAACAAATGCATTTTTAGATACATTCTTGTAATAGCTAAAAGCATTCGTATTAACGGTGAATGTATGTATATTTAACTGGTCGTTCCTCAGTTGACGCTCATTTAGGGACAGGTGGTTTAAAATTGACATTTGTTTATGGACGTTATAGCCTCCCTTAACTGATACTCATTTAGGGGACAAAAAATAGACATTTATTTTGAGATGAAATAGTTTTCGCATAATTCACTCACTTGGGGTGAAAAAAAAGTGTTAAAATATTGACATTTATTTACGGACGAAATGAGAGTAGTACTCCCTCCGTCCCAACTTAAGAGTCAAAAATTTCCCGAAAAGGTGTCCCAACTCAAGAGTCAAAATCCAAAAATAGATAATGGGTCCTACATGTCATACTCACAACAATTATCTACTAACTCTTCTCTACCCCAATTTCTCTCTCCTACCTAACTATCAACACTCACAGGGATTAAAAAGTAAAACCCTCGACTCTCATTACTTACATCGATTTCAATATCAATTTCCCCCCAAAATCTACTTTTTGCCCAAATGCAAAATTAGGGCTTGAATCTAGGGCTATTGGAATTTGATTGCAATTTTTCAATACTTGAAATTGAAACATGTATTCAAACCCTAATTTGGAATTTGGAGAAAAAAGTGTGTTAGAGCAATAAACAAGACTTGATAAGAAAAGCAAGCAATCACAAGAACACATATTTACGTGGTTCACCAACTTGACTACGTCCATGGGGAGGGGGAGAGAATATTATTATCAATCTGGAGAAACGATTACAAGATCACACTATTACTGCTGCATGAATTTTGATCATAAAATTCCTGACGTGCAACTGTAGAATTACAAAGCTCTCTGAGCACTCTAATTTCGTCTAACTTTGATCTAAACTAATGGCATCTATTTATACCAGTAAAGTCTATCTCAAAATCTGCTAGGAACTTGGAATACGAGTCCAAAACTGACTCGAAATCCTCCTTTCTGCGGAACTGCGATTTACCCGAAACCATACTGCTAATTGGACACTGGTCCGCCCGGGTGTAGTGACTGGTCCGGTCGGACCCTTGCATAGTCCGGCCGGATCCCTTAGACTACCCGCCAGGATCATTCCCCTTTTTCCAAAAGCTAATTCCGACGTAAACTTGGTGCGGCGGGGTCTTACCCTAGGTCCGGTCAGACCCTCCTATTAGGGGTGTCAGTGGTTCGGTCCAAACCGCGGTTTGGGACCGAACCGAAATAAACCATACGGTTTGGTTCGGTTTTTAAGCACAAGTAGTTCGGTTCGGTCTCAAAAATTGGTAAACCGCGTGGTTCGGTTTGGTTTGTGGTCTGACCCCTCCAGACCAAATCAGACCGAACCAAACCAAATCAAACCGTCAGACCGAACCACCAGACCAAACCGCCAGACCATATATATTAGTCATATATTTGTATGTTAAGTAACATTCACCTTTAAATTATTAAAATAATTTACATTACATTACATCATTCTTAACTCTCGTTTTGCATCTTACTCAATATTCATTTCATCGAATGTTATATTCGTTGAGGCACATAGTTAACAAAGTTCTGTAGTGTATTCACTTCCTTCGGTTTCTTTATTCGTTTGATATTTTCATTCTTCCGAATTTTCTCATTTAAACAGAGTGTAAACCATAATTTGAATCGTGATATGAACCTCGGTGTGAATGGTGGTTTAAACCACGATCTAAACCATATTCTAGACCACGGTCTGAACCACGGTCTAAACCGCAGTCTGGACCACATTACTGAGCCGCGGTCTGAACCAAACCGAACCAAACCATGGCGGTTTGGTTTGGTTCGGTTTGAAATTTTTCGTGGTTCGGTTTGGAATTTTCCCAAACCGATGATTAGTGGTTTGGTCTCTAAAACGGCCGAGACCGAACCAAACCGAACCATTTACACCCCTACCTCCTATGTCCGGCCGGGTCCTAGAACTGGTCCGCCCGGACCTCCTTTTCTGTGCTCTGTCTAGGGATTACGAAATCTTCTCTGTTGATTAATCATTTAACTCGGCGTCCCAAATTCAAAGGCATTAACCCAACAAAGTGAATTTGGGAATTTTTGAATTTCCGAAATATGAAATTGAACTGATGTACCTTATAAAAGACTTTGTTTATCTAATCGTCATGCTTCTATCGTCATTATGGATGATTGACTGCGTCTTCAACGACCAAATGATTATGGATGGTCCTTTTGTTTGCAAGAGGAGGAAATCTTCATTGACAAATTATTTTGATTAAAAATCTCGCTAGAACCTTCTGATCTACAGAAATCGATCTATCTACTTTCAAGGTAAGCATCTCTTTTCTTCAATTTATACGAAACCATGGAATTTTCGTACTGTTATCATATTTGGTTGAGCTTTTGTGCATTTTGTTTGTAATTGCTAACTAAATTGTAGGTGTACAGCTTTCAGGGATTTTTTTTTTCAAAAAATAGCTTTTTAAAAATTTATATACCAAAATGACATTGCCCAAAACTTATATACCAAAATGACACTTTTTGTTGAATCTGGAATTGGGAGTTCCAAATTTGAAATTGAATCCGGCACCCCCAGTGCCGGTTTTGGTTCCTTTTTTTAATTTTTTTTTGACAAACAGATTTTTTGGGAGAAAAATTACATAAATTAAAAGCTAGTATTTAGAGTTCCAGTTTCGACGGAATCCGGCCATTGCCGGTTTTACCTTTTTTTTTAAAAAAAGGGGAAAAATACGTTTTGATGCAACGTACCACACCCTAGATTACACTAAATGCAACATACTTTAAAGTTACCACATAATGCAACGTACTTTCCAATTTTGTTTCAAATAATGCAATTTCCGTTTCAAATAATGCAACGTACTAAAATGTACGTTGCATTATTACCCAATCAAATGACCAAAAATTGCTTTTGTTAAGATCATTTTAATCACTTATTTTGAGAGCAAGACAAGTGATGCTAATTGTTCCTACCAAAAAATTACTGTTCCGCAAATATTGATAATAAATACACTCTTATGTAATTGACTGTAAAACTCATCAAACAAAAGTTTTTTATTTTTTTATTTTCAATACTCCTTCCGTCTCAGCTCACTTGAGACTTATTTCTATTTTAAGAGAGAGAGGGTATTAGACATAGAAAAAATAATTTTAATATATATGTCGTTCAACCCGATAAGTATTTTTAATTGTAAGTTTGCATGGACTTTGAGCAATAATTTATGTTATTATTTATTATTCCAATGAAAGTTTAAAAGATAATATTGATAATATTTATACTAGTGTATTTTTAATAATATTTTATTTTTTCTTAAGATACTAGAAAAAAGTATAAAATATTACTCAAAGCTTATTCATAAATAAATATATATCTAAAATATTTTATAATTACTTTTTGTATATCCAGCAACGATTGATTTATATTGTGAGTATAAATAGGGGTTATAATTGTCAAATACAAATTTTAGTGGTTCCAAGAGAAAATGGAAATACTTAAGGATAAACTTGTTAGAAGGTCCCAAAAAAATTATTGATATTCTCATTCACCGTGTCTCCTTATTATGAAGAAGGCAAGCAAAGAAACTCTTGTTTTATTGGACTAAGACTAGGGATGGCAATTTCACCGAACCCGACCCGTTTCTGAAATATTTCGGTCTGAGTGGGGCGGGTTTGGAAACCAAATTCCAATACCCGACGGGTTCGGGTTTGGTAACACCAGCTGACCCGCTCAACCCCGAACCCGACCCGCCCGACCTGCATGCTTAGTTCATGTCGGGTTTTCCTATTCTACCCTTATACCACTCCATTATTACCCCCATACTTGGTATATATTATTAAGTCCTCATTGTTGAAGTCTTAGTTAAAAAATTAAAATTTTTAGTATGTTGGAAATGGGCTAAAGCCCAAATAGGATGAAGTTATTGATGAAGCAAAAAAAAAAAATGTTGTTGTGTAGTCGGTCCGGGTTCGGGCGGGTACGTGTTTGATGACCTTCGGGTCGGGTTCGGGTATGGGCAAACCCGGCCCGTACCCGACCCGTTGCCATCCCTAACTAAGACACTAAGGGCTAGTTTGGTAGCATGATAGGATTAGACCGTATTAATAGCCGGAAGATTACTAATCGGGGGATTAATTACACCACCCTTTTTTATGGGTAAATATGAAGGGGGTTAGAGGGGATAAGAGGGGATAAGAAGCTTATTCGAATTGTACCTAGGATTATTAATCGGATTGCATTTAGTCTACCAAACACCAAGATTATTGGACTAATAATCATATCCAGCTCTAGTCAGGCTACCAAACGAGCCCTAAATCTAGCATACTGGTGGGTAAGTTTGTGATGCGACAGAGGACCTCCTCCTCCACATCCAAAAAGATCAGTTTTTCGAAAAAAAAAAAGAAGGCTAAAACCGGCAATGGGAGTGCCGGATTCAATTTCAATTCCGGACCCCCAGTTCCGGATTCAACAAAAAGTGTCATTTTGGTATATAAGTTTTGAGCAGTGTCATTTTGGTATATAAATTTTTAAAAAGCTATTTTTGCTCTTTAAACCTTGACGTCTTGCCTTAATTCTTTTCTTTTCAAGAAGCAGTATGATAAGTTTATATAAATGTGATTTTGTTTGTTACAGCAACATGGTTATTGAGGTCTTAATGTATGTGTAGCATGTCAGTTTGTTCTTGAGAAAGAGCTAAAAGGATATTCATTTTGGGACGGAGGATCATTGATGCAAGATTATTATTAAACCTTTAGAGCGAACACCATGATTTACACAGATTCAGACAATGCCCATCAATGAACAAGTCAGTCAATTTCTATCACATAATTTATTTTCTTCGTGTTTGTTTCTCTTAAATTCTATTAGTATTTTTTTTATTTCATTAATGATAAATAAATTGCCCTTAGGCTACATCAAATGGTCATGACGGCTACAACTAGGCCTATAAATAGGCTAATACAAATTCCCTAACGGGATTCGAACTCGAGACCTCCACATGGGAAGCTAATACCGGATACCGCTTGAGCTAGAGCTCTTTGGTATTAGTATTCACCCCAATTCCTTGGATTGTTACCCTTTCTTTTTCATATAAACTCCTGGGGATTTTCCATTTGTGATGTCAAAATTAGTGACCATATGCATCTATTTAATGCGATTGTGCTAGATCGAGTTTAGAATTAATCTCCCACATGAAATTTGGCTATTTGTTGTTTCAACTGAAATGCAGGTTTAAAATAATGATCAATTTGATGTGATTCAGGAAATGAGTTTGAATCTTCTTCACACACTGAAGTGGATTGGAAACTCAAAGTAGAGAAATGATATAACAAGACCTTAGAAAAGAAAGTATGCATGCGGTGGTGCGGCTCAGTTTTTCTTGAAGTTCACAAATGGGTTGGTACATAGAGAAAAGTTGCTGAATCTTTACTTGGGAAGATCTACAATGATCAATATTCCTTGTCGCCAATCCAAGCAAGCTTTTGAGTTTCTTTGCAGATTTTAAGTCAGACAACGCATGAACAGTTTGAGGCATACAAAGCCCAAGTGGTTAAAAAAATTGCAACTCTTGAGTTGGCATAGAGTACTTGTATATTGGAGAATTTACATTTATATTTTTGTTGTGTATGTCATACATTTAACTACTACTGGTGGTTGGGATTTAAGTCTTTTGTTTACAAACTCCTCCGCACTTAAACCCTGCTTGTGAAAGTGTTTTTGGCTATGCGTTTAACACACGGGTGTTATACTAGTTAATAGTAATTACTGGAGTTGTTTATCCAATAGTATTTTGCTTTAAAGTTGTTTCAAATAAAAAAAAAGGAGAGGTTTTAGGTAAAGTAATTTTGTAATATCTAAAAAATTGATTTGATATTATCAAAATTGAACATTGTCTTAATTTTAATAACTAGATTTGTGAGTATAATAAGTAGGGTACGGTTGATAAAAATCAATAAAAATTGAACATTTAAAAAAATGTGACTTATAAATAATAAAAAAAAAGATTAATTAAAGTTGTTTGGGGACGGAGGAATTATATTATTGGAACGCCTAATAATTTTGGGCTCCTGATGTGATATCCATGCTACATGACTAATTCTTATATGCGGCACCTTTGTTTTGGTGCGGCGGTGCGGCGGCCCGTTTTTTTTTTTTTTTTTCGTTTTTTTTTTTTTTTTGCAACCCCAACTTTTTTTCGATTTATAATTCAGAAAAAAAAAATTAAAAATACCGTTGTGTTCGTCTCGACGAGATGAACAAAACTACATAGGTCATGATATGGTTTGATTTTTTTTTAAAAAAAAAAAACGTTTTTTTACACACAAAAAGTTTTGAGTTGCTTGTCAGCTGAAATGTAACACTCTGTTCTAATAAAAGTAACAGTTTCGTATTCAAAAAGTAACACTCTTTACAGTCAAATGTAACAGCAATTTTGCAAAAAAAAAAAAAAATGGGTTTGCATTTCAATTGTTACTTTCTCAATAAAAAATTGTTACATTTCATATATAATGTTACATTTACTAATATAAACTGTTACAATTGAGAAAAAAAAAGTTACATTCATTTTTTATAAAATGTAACATTAGTTTAGTTGTCAATCCTATATTAATTTTCGGAGAAAAAAAGTGTTACATTTGAAAAAATGAGTGTTACATTCTTTTATAAAAAGTGTGACATTAGTTTTAGTTGTCAATCTTTATGTTATCTTTTTATCTATTGCAGCAAAATTGTGGTACATTTTGAAAAAAAAGTGTTACATTTGAAAAAAAAATGTTACATTTGAAAAAAAGAGTGTTACATTCATTTATAAAAAGTGTGACATTAGTTTAGTTGTCAATCTTTATATTATCTTTAATGTATTGCAGCAAAATTGTGGTACATTTTGAAAAAGGAAAAAGTGTTACATTTCGTTATAATAAGTGTTACTTTTGTTGGGAGGAAAAAAGTTAGGGGTAAAAAAAAAAAAAAAAAAGGATAAATCACGTCGTACATGGCCCAAAAAAAAAAAAAAAAAAAAAAAGGGGGAAAGGCACGTCGCACATGGCAACAACAAAAAAAAAAAAAAGAAGGAAGGAAAATCCCGTCGCACGGTGCGACGGGTGTACGTGAGACGGGCTCATGCTACATACACAAATTCATTAACAATCATCAATGTGTTCGTAAAAAACAAATGTATACTCACTCTTTTTTTCCAGTTTATTTAAGACTTTTTGACTAAAACGGCTCAATTTAGGATGATTTACCATTAAAGAGTAGATATTGGGGGAAACTAATTCCTACATAAGTTATAAAAAGTCATATTTTTAACCCTTAAACCCTAAACCTTAAACCCTAAACTCTAAAGCTTAAATCCTAAAAAACAAGACTTTTTATAACTTGTGGAAGAACTAGTTTTTCCCAAAATTTTATCTACCATTAAAATACTTTTAATAATAATTTTTAAATTTTTATTACGATCATAAATATTTCTATATTTCTAGAAAGTCTTGGTCAACAACACTCTAAATTGATCAGTTTTAGTCAAAATCTCTCAAGTGAGTTGAGATAAAGGGAGTATACAAATGCATAATTACGTTTGTATACCCTTTAATACTAATATTGTCTTTAAAAAATACTCCAAAATGTATACTATTTACATTTACTGATCTTTCCATTATTATTTATTTCTTTATCTTTTACTCACCGTCCTTTTTACATTGATCACGTTTGATTTTTGTGTTAATATAAGTGAACTTTGACCAATAATTAATGTCAATTTAATCATCATAATGAAATTTTAAATTTTTTTATTGATAACTCACAAAATGGTTTAACAATAATAACTTTAAAATTTTCATTAGGATGATTAGATAGATATTAATTTTTGGTTAAATTTCACTTATATTATATTGTGTTAGAAAGTCAAACATGGCCAATATAAATGAGACGGATGGAGTAATAATCATATGTTCAAAGAGAATCTTTAAAAGACAAAAACTTATATGAGAACACCATGACCCGTCTCATATTAGAGACGGGTCATTTTTGACCCATGACCCGGATCCATGACCCACAGGCCAAAAAAAAATGTTTTTTTTTATATTATTTTTTTTTGGTTTTTTTTTTCGGTTTGTCAAAAGTATTTACTATAACTAAATGTAACAAATGTGTTACTTATATGTAACATGTTGTATACATAAAAGTAATACATATATACAGAAAAGTAGAAAAGTAACAGCGTTTTTTTTTTATGTTTTCTTCGTTTGCCAAAACTAAGTACTTATTACAACTAAAATGTAACGAACGTGTTACTTATATGTAACAGTGTTTATACATAATTGTAACACATATGTATAGAAAAGTAATAATTCAACTATTTACACTTTAGAACTAAAAACACTTGTGTTAGTAACATTGAAAAAATAAGAAAGTAATAATTTTTATAAACGAATGTTACATTTTACTTGTATAATAACATTGTAAAACAGTTATGTTTGCTTGCATAATAGTATATCTATATGTTTTCAAATAATAAGTTACAATGGGTTCAATTTATCATGATACACGTAAAAGTATTACATTATCTATAGAAATCTGTTACAATTTCATCTACTAAATTGTTACATTTACTTGTACAATAATTACATTCATGTATATAAGTTGTTATTTTTCAAATGTTACTTTATTTTAAAAAATAAAATCAAAATACTCAAAAAAATAAAAAATATTCTGGAAAAACACTATTACATTTCAGTATAACAATAATTACATTTAGTTATTGTTAGTGTTACACGTATTTATAGTTAGTATTACAGTTGAAAGATGAGTAAAATGAGCTATATTTTTTGTAAAATTGGTGTTACGTTTACTTATAAAAAATGTTACTTTATAAGTAACGCATTTGTTACATTTAGTTGTACTAAGTATTACTTTTGGCAAACGAAAAAAACAGTAAAAAAAAAAATGAAATTTTTTTCTGGCAAAAATATTTTTTTGGGGGGCCAATGAGTCATTGCCACGTGGCAGATTTTGAGTGGAGCATGGGTTGGGATCCTACGCTTTGCGAAGAATGTTGTACACGGGTCATGGGTCGACCCGTCTCTTCTATGAGACGGATCTAGGTGTTCTCACAAGAGACCACCTCAATTTAAAATCAGTTTTGAATTTTTTAATGGATACTCCCTCCGTACACAAATATAAGCAAAAGTAACTAAAATCACACTTATTAAGAATGTAGTTAAATTTAGTTAGTTGTCTTGATTTTATAATACAAAAAATATTAAAATTACTAATATATCCTTATATTAAATGTCTAATAAATGTACACTTGTATTTGAAAATGATTAATTAATTAGGGGTATTTTTGGTAGAAGAGTATTAAATACAATTACATTTAATGAGTTTTGTATTGGAACCCAACTTTTTTTAAAATATTTTTCCGAACTTTTTTGCTTATATATATGTGTCCGGAGGAAGTATTCATTTTGAAATGTGGGTAAATACATAACAGGCCTCACAGGTAGTAGTATTTCATAAAATCTTGTTCGATATTCTTATTTCCCATACCCTAACCCTAAGATGCTATTGCAAGGCTTCTATCCCGAGGTTCTTTTCGCCGCCGCCGTTGCGGTTGTCGCTGCCGCTTCCATTGCCGGACGCAGTTACTCATCAACGTCGAGGCAGAAGAAGAAGAAGGGATTTGTGTATGTGGGGGAGAAAAAGAGAGAGGTGGATGAGGGGGAAAAGAAGAGAGAGGTTTGAGACGTCTTTAAAGGGATTATTTTCTTATAAAGATGAATACTTGATTTACAAACTTGATGAAACTGCAGGAGGGGAAAAGGAATTTGGGCAGCCGATTGGAACCATAAGATCTGGCGAATGTCCAATGGCGATGTCCATTTTTTCATTGGGTTCCAAGATTTACTTTTGTGGGGGAGTTCAGCTCGATCCTATATTTGAAACTCGATTGATCGATTCGATTTACTCTTGCAGAGCTTACATGTTTGACGTGTCTTCGAAACAAGGTACCCCGATTCAATCTATGCACTATCCTAAGCCTGTTCCCTTTGTTTTTGGCCCTGACGAGAAAAATCGATTTTATGTGTTTAGCCCCCCACACCCAAGAAATATGGATATGGGGTGTTTCGATACTGATACCAAGTGTAGTATGGAGTGTTTCGATACTGATACCAATACGTGGGAAGCTCTCTCGGTTCCGCACCATTTGGAATCAATGGACCTCAACCAAGCCTCTGTTCTTTGTGGTTCAAATATTTTGTTTTCCCCTGCCAATGGAGCTAATTTATATGTATTTTGTACAAGATCAAGTATTTGGCGTCTACTCATCAAGGAGGGCCCGGAAGCTTACTTCCTCCCATTTGCTAAACCACGTTATCTGTTTTATAAAAAAATATTGGTCATTTTCTGTTTGCCTCTCCATCCGACGGTGCTCTACCTGAACTATACATGTCTGCAGACCTGCCCCTGCTTGAGAATGGTGATGACCCGGTTGGCCCGTTTAAGCATTTGGGAATGGTGGAGGGTTTGACGCTGAATAATAATTTTAAGGCAATACCTGAATTTTTAGGCGGTTGGGGAGTCGTTGAAGGATTTTATTATTTGGATACCCATAGCTTCAAGTCTATCTGTTTGGTTCGCTCTAAAGTGCCTGGTTTTGCTGGGGTACGTGTAGGGCCTCGTGGTCGTCCATATGATCATTTTGTTATTGACATTTACAATGTTAGTTATAGTGGGATGGACGGAAGCGCTGAGGTAAAGACCAAGGTCGAGAATAGCTTGCAGTACAGATACACCAGCAAGATAGCAATGACACCAAGACATGTCCTTGCTGTTGAATGATACAAGTAAGTCCTTATAATTTAGTCCCAGAAACACTTATTTGCTGTGCTCTTTATTTGCTTGAATCTTAGTATGTTATAGCGCCCAAGTGTTGTTGCCTTTACCAATCCTACATCTCTCTCATTGTACTTGTCTACTCCATTATTGAAGGTTGTGTAAGCCTCTATTTGAAGTTAGTGAAGTAGTTGTCTAATAATAATAATAATAATAATAATAATAATAATAATAATAATAATAATGTGGACGAGATTCCTTTTTTGATATTGTAGTATGCATGCTTCCCTAGGCCATTATGCGGTAATCTTGCCATGGATGTTGTTGTGTTAATATGTTTGCTGTTGTTTCAGTTCTGATATACCTTGACTTTTCTTTTGTTGGGAAGTACGTGTATTATGGTTTGGTTTGGTGTAAGGCTCATACTCCTAGTGCTCCGCTAGATCTGTTATCCCCCCTTGCCCGTTGCATAAAAATTAGAAACCGCTATATTAGATATGATTGCTTCGATTGATATAGATATGATTGGTTCAATTGATAAAATCTAAGAAAACAACCAAAAGAGTTTTTCTAGTACTCCCTCTGTTTTTTATTATTAGTCGTTTTAGAAATCCTTTCATTTCCCTAATTATTTGTCGTTCTAGCTCCTTTTTTTTTTTTTATCAAATGGACGAATCTGCCCACTTTTTTTGTGCCTTCTCTCTCATCCATGGTTCTTCTCCCCAAAAAAGAAAAATAAGAATTTCAAGTTCTTGGTCGGACATCCAAATACTTCTCCAGTACTATAAAATCTTTATTTTTACCCGATTCATGTAATATGCCATCAGAATTTATCCCTGTAATAAGTTCATTGTTTTATGGAATTAGTGCAACAACAAGTTTTCTATTTCTTTGATTTCTTTGCTTCTAGACGTGAAAGGGGCATTTTCCATTTGCAGTCTTTTTACTTAAATCCTGCAGTTGATAAATCTTGATTTACTGTTGCCGGTATAGCATATCCTTATTGGTCACTTAATTTCGAGTTTATGTTTTGGTTTGTGTCCCTTAGTATTTTTCCGCTCTAAAGTCTCATTAACATCATTTATATTTCTGTGGTTTTGGGTTCAAATCCCATCACCAACATTTCTGTGTGTTTGTGCATTCACGCTAATTGAATCCTACATCGACCTCTGCCTACGAATGGCGATGCACGAGGTAGAAAAAAAGAAAGAAACGATGTACATGTGAATGAACGATTTGGAGCAAAGAGCAACCCATCCCTTCTTGCTCTTCATCTGTAGTACCATTACATATCATTTTCCTGATTAACTATATGTTTTCCTCGTGCCAACATTATTAAGTGTTACTCCAATTTTTTTTGTTATTTATGAGTTTCAGTGCTACTGCCAGTAATATTACGAGGGTCATCACATGTGATATTAAGCACTAGTGCAATTGAGTGTCGGTGCCATCTTTTATGATGGATAGTGTTAGTATTATTGAGAGACAATGCTAGGAGTGTTTTTTTTTTTTTTTTTTTTTTTTTTTTTAAGCCACTTGTTATTGGGGTGGGGGAAGGGGATTCGGACTTGAGACCTCCTGAAGGAAGCCCCAAGCTCTATACCACTCGGCCAATGAAGGCTTGAGTAATGGTAGGATCTGTTGCGAATACAACCTGTTGTTCTGGTGTGCAAGTCAACGTCTCGAAAATCTTCTCCATATCTTTAATCCAATCCTCTGGCTTATCTTTTGGCTCTCCAGAGAATGAATCTGGGTTTCTCTTCTGAAACAGTTCAAGAGGGTCTCTCTGAGCTACTGGTTGTGGTTGCGGCTGATTCGCCAACCCTTGTACCACTTGGCCAATCCCAGCCATCGTCTGAGCTAATGTCTGTAGCAAATTGGCCATGTTGGGATCTTGTCCACCATTGTTTCCGGCATTGTTCCCAACACTGTTCCTTCTGTTGTTCCTCGACATCTGAGGATAACATGATATCTTCATTAATACCACGAATACAAAACATTTCACACGCACTCGCGCGCTATAATACTTCTTACTTTTATAATGCGTATATAGGTCATCTCATTAGACTTGTCATTTCAGTAAAGGTCAAACACTAGACCTATGGTCGTTCTATTAGACCGGAACTTACTCCATTTAGTAAATTTTACTAGACATTTTGGGTTCCACTACACCCTTACTTCTTCATTAGTCATTTCTATAGACCACAATTTACTTTCATAGGTCATTCAATAGACCCTTATTACTTTCACTTGGTCATTTTACTAGACCGGGATCACTTTTCGTTAGTCTTTTCATTAGACCACGCTTGCTTTCTTTGATCTTTTCACTAGACCAAACCTTCGTTTATTAGTCAATTCAATAGACTATACTTGATTGCTCTTGGTTAACACATACTTTTAACATTATAGCATAACATGCAATCATAAAACTTTTAAGACAGCATATAAGAGAAAAGTCACTTTTATTAATAAATGGAAAGGTTCACTTTCATACTAAAATGAGTTCAAATTAAAAGAATTTTAAAAACACTACCACTAACTACTTCTACTAAGCAAAGAATTTAAAGGTACTAGTTATCCCTCATTCCATTTTCCTTCCTAGGCCTCCCTCTAGGCCGACCACTAGGCATCTTTGGAGTTTTCTTCACTTGATTCTTGGATCCCTCGGGTCTTCCTCGGGTCCGCTTTGGAATACTTAGTTGCTCTTCATCCTCTACCTCGATTGGAACGGTTTCACTTCCTTCTATAGCAGCCTCTTCCTCTTCTAGTTCCTCAATCTCCTCATTAGCTCCCATTCCCCCCACATTGGGTGCTTCCTCAAATTCTGGGACTTTGTAGTAATTTCTGTAATATTCTTCCCTTATTGAGGCTTCATACACGTCCTGCTTATTCACAGCCTCTTTTAGCTTCTCCACTTCATTTAAAGATTTATTCCACCTTCCCCTAGTATACATCCATCGCTCAAATGTAAAGTATGTTTGCTTCTTTTCATGCTTAAGCTGCTTCTTGAGCTTTCTGACAACCCATGCATGCCTCAGAGCTGCCCTTTCCTTTGGTGTTTTATGCCTCAAATTCTTCATCATTTTGTCCTTAAGTTCGTCCATTTCCTATAATTTGGACACAATCAACGTTAGAATCACATACTTAAAGTCAAATAACCGTCATCTTAAGCATATAAAAGAAAGACATAAAAAGACGTTTCCTATCTTAGGTTCTTTCCCAAAATAGTAAGTTTCCTTCTTTGGAAAGTTCCTCAACTTAGAAAGTTTCCTAATTTAGAAAGTTTCCTCAAAAGGTAAGTTTCCTAAAATGGTAATTCCCTAAAAGTACTATCTTCCTTATCAGAGTTCTAAAGCCCAATCTATGTTAAGTACTATTTATCCTCATAGTCTTAACTTCTTTCTATAGTCTCCCATGTAAACCTAAACCGGAGCTCTGATTACCAACTGTAACAACCCAAATTTTTGAATAATAAAATAACCTTTAAATAAATAACATCCGTCCCAAACGAGGGAAAACGATAGTCTTAAACCATAATTCAAACATCAACGGCTAGTTATAACCAACATTTAAAAGTAAACATGACTAAATTGTCTTTCTTAAATCTAACGGCTAGTCATAACCGTCCATAAACCTTTCGTCATCAAGGATCTTCAAACTTCACCTTATCAACAACCTCCTTGTCCCTTGGAATCCTTCACCTACTTATTCCCTGAAGAAAAATAATTATGGAAGGGGTGAGTGAACAATGCTCAGTAAGTTCATACGGGATTTCTCCGGGTTCTAAGGAGAGATGACCGGAAGGACGAAACAACAATGATATTCTCAAAGATAGGCTTTCATAAAATATCAAGTTAACCGTTAAGTTCAAGACAGTTAACAATTAAACTTTTCAAAACGAAATGTGGCATTTACTTTCAAGTCCGTCAATTCCAAGATAACGTCACCATTTCAGGTGCAATGCCTGATCAGGGCATTTAAGTAAGATTTATCATGATAATCAACCACTTCAATAAGCAGTATAAAAGTCTAAGTTCTTTTCATATCAAACTAGACTATTCTTCTTAGTCCTTTTCATATCAGACCAAGTTTTGCTAATTAATTAAGTATTGTGTTGGGTTAGAGGGAGTATTTTTATTTATTATTTATTTTAAAAACTCTCTTAAATTGTTTTGGGCTTAATTAATTAAGTATTGTGTTGGGTTAGAAAACATTGGGCCCAAGTAATTGAAACTTAATAAAGAATGTAGGGTAAAACCTTTTCTAATTAGGAAAACCCTAAAGTATAAATACTCTCCAAAATTCCCAACTCTCTCATAATTATCACAAAGAAAAGAAAAGAAGACGGAGAGGAGTAGTGCGGCGGCAGAGAGAGATCGCAGAGAGAGATCGCAGAGAGAGAGAGAGAGAGGTCGGGCAAGAGAGGAAGGAAAAAGGGGAAGAAGAAGAAGATCAAACCAAGGTAAACCCCAAACCCTTTAATTTCTTCTTCATAAGTTGATGAACCCTAAAAGCTATATGGATAATTAGGGTTATGAATTAAGTCTTATAAGATTGAGTTTAAGGAGAAAGATGATGTGTATGTGGGTGTGAGTACTGTTTGAAGTGTGTGTGTGTCCAGCGCATGTGTGTGTGTGTATCAGTGTGTGCATAAGTGTGTGTTTGTGTGTGTGTGTGCCGGAAGGCAGTAGGTGTGTGTGTGTGTTTTGTGTGTGCTGTGAAGGTGTATTCAGTGTGTGTTTGTGTGTGTGTAAAAGTGTTTCCAGTGTGTGTGTTGAAGCATGCGGTGAATAGTATTTTTCAAAGCTGTGAATAGTATTTTTTGAAGATGTGAATAGTATTTTTTCGAAACTGTGAATAGTAAATTACAAGGCTGTGAATAGTGTTTTGGTGTGGGTAATTAAACACTAAAAACACGATGTGGAGAATAGAAACTATGAAACCCTAGGGGTAATTTTCAACCTAAAAAGGGTACTTTGGGAATAAATATTAGGGATAGTACAAACCCTAGAATGGATAGTAACCTAAAGGAGTTAAGAATGACTCATAAGGTTAACAAAGTAAATTAAAGTATATTGGGGACGGAGAATTAAAGTAATTCGTGTTCCTAAGAAAGTCTTATTTGTGTGTTTGTAGATTGTGCACGTGAAATTTCTAAGTG
Source organism: Campanula takesimana (assembly GCA_026119855.1). NCBI lineage: Eukaryota > Viridiplantae > Streptophyta > Magnoliopsida > Asterales > Campanulaceae > Campanula > Campanula takesimana. The sequence goes on along the minus strand of JAOWBW010001146.1, from coordinate 283,113 downwards.
AAGACCGCAAGGCTAAGGTAAGGGATTACGTTCCTTAGTTCTTGAATGTCTCATCCTTGAATGTAGGATCTCATATAATTCTTTCTTGAGTAGTTACCTAGTGACGGTAACATTTGAATCGTTAAAAGTTGTGAACGCCTTTTGAATGTTCTTACCCTTTGACATGTTTTTAACTCAATGGGTACCTAAATATCTTTGAAATTGTTATGGTGTTCTTGTACCTTGAACACTAAGTTGAAACTTCGCTATATCTAATTTAATGGGTATAGACATTAGCTTTGTCTGATATGAAAAGGACTTAGCAAAACTTGGTCTGATATGAAAAGGACTAAGAAGAATAGTCTAGTTTGATATGAAAAGAACTTAGACTTTTATACTGCTTATTGAAGTGGTTGATTATCATGATAAATCTTACTTAAATGCCCTGATCAGGCATTGCACCTGAAATGGTGACGTTATCTTGGAATTGACGGACTTGAAAGTAAATGCCACATTTCGTATTGAAAAGTTTAATTGTTAACTGTCTTGAACTTAACGGTTAACTTGATATTTTATGAAAGCCTATCTTTGAGAATATCATTGTTGTTTCGTTTTTCCGGTCATCTCTCCTTAGAACCCGGAGAGATCCCGTATGAACTTACTGAGCATTGTTCGAACCCTTCCATAATTATTTTTCTTTAGGGAATAAGTAGGTGAAGGATTCCAAGGGACAAGGAGGTTGTTGATAAGGTGAAGTTTGAAGATCCTTGATGACGAAAGGTTTATGGACGGTTATGACTAGCCGTTAGACTTAAGAAAGACAATTTAGTCATGTTTACTTTTAAGTGTTGGTTATAACTAGCCGTTGATGTTGGAATTATGGTTTAAGACTGTCGTTTTCCCTCGTTTGGGACGGATGTTATTTATTTAAAGGTTATTTTATTATTCAGAAATTTGGGTTGTTACAGTTGGTAATCAGAGCTCCGGTTTAGGTTTACATGGGAGACTATAGAAAGAAGTTAAGACTATGAGGTTAAATAGTACTTAACATAGATTGGACTTTAGAACTCTGATAAGGAAGATAGTACTTTTGGGGAATTACCATTTTAGGAAACTTACCTTTTGAGGAAACTTTCTAAATTAGGAAATTTTCTAAGTTGAGGAACTTTCCAAAGAAGGAAACTTACTATTTTGGGAAAGAACCTAAGATAGGAAACGTATTTTTATGTCTTTCTTTTATATGCTTAAGATGACGGTTATTTGACTTCAAGTATGTGATTCTAACGTTGATTGTGTCCAAATTATAGGAAATGGACGGACTTAAGGACAAAATGATCAAGAATTTGAGGCATAAGACACCAAAGGGAAGGGCAGCTCTGAGGCATGCATGGGTTGTCAGAAAGCTCAAGAAGCAGCTTAAGCATGAAAAGAAACAAACAGACTTTACATTTTAGAGATGGATGTATACTAGGGGAAGGTGGCATAAAGCTTTAGATGAAGTGGAGAAGCTAAAAGAGGCTGTGAATAAGAAGGACGTGTATGAAGCCTCAATAAGGGAAGAATATTATAGAAATTACTACAAAGTCCCAGAATTTGAGGAAGCACCCAATGTGGGGGGAATGGGAGCCAATGAGGAGATTGAGGAACTAGAAGAGGAAGAGGCTGCTATAGAAGGAAGTGAAACCGTTCCAATCGAGATAGAGGATGAAGAGCAACTAAGTATGCCAAAGCGGACCCGAGGAAGACCCAAGGGATCCTAGAATCAAGTGAAGAAAACTCCAAAGATGCCTAGTGGTCGGCCTAGAGGGAGGCCTAGGAAGGAAAATGGAATGAGGGATAACTAATACCTTTAAATTCTTTGCTTAGTAGAAGTAGTTAGTGGTAGTGGTTTTTAAATTCCTTGATTTGAATTCGTTTTAGTATGAAAGTGAACCTTTCCATTTATTAATAAAAAGTGATTTTTCTCTTATATGATGTCTTAAAGTTTTATGATTTTATGTTGTGCTATAGTGTTAAAAGTATGTGTTAACCAAGAGCAATCAAGCATAGTCTATTAAATTGACTAATGAATAAAAGTTTGGTCTAGTGAAAAGATCAAAGAAAGCAAGCGTAGTCATGAAAAGACTAACGAAAAGTGATCCCGGTCTAGTAAAATGACCAAGTGAAAGTAATAAGGGTCTATTGAATGACCTATAAAAGTAAATTGTGGTCTATAAAAATGACTAATGAAGAAGTAAGGGTGTAGTGGAACCCAAAATGTCTAGTAAAATTTACTAAATGGAGTAAGTTCCGGTCTAATAGAACGACCATAGGTCTAGTGTTTGACCTTTACTGAAATGACAAGTCTAATGAGACGACCTATATACACATTATAAAAGTAAGAAGTATTATAGCGCGCGAGTGCGTGTGAAACGTTTTGTATTCGTGGTATTAATGAAGATATAATGTTATCCTCAGATGTCGAGGAACAACAGAAGGAACAGTGCTGGGAACAATGCCGGAAACAATGGTTGAAAAGATCCCAACATGGCCAATTTGCTACAGACACTAGCTCAGACGATGGCTGGAATTGGCCAAGTGGTACAAGGGTTGGCGAATTAGCCGCAACCACAACCAGTAGCTCAGAGAGACCCTCTTGAACTGTTTCAGAAGAGAAACCCAGATTCATTCTCTGGAGAGCCAAAAGATAAGCCAGAGGATTGGATTAAAGATATGGAGAAGATTTTCGAGACGTTGACTTGCACACCATAACAGCAGGTGGTATTCGCAACATTCATGTTTAAAGGAAAGGCTCTTAAGTGGTGGGAAGCCGAAAAGAGAGCATCAGTCGCGGGTGGAGATGAGGCATTCACATGGGATAGATTCAAGACAGTGTTTAATGAAAAGTATTATCCAGCAAGTGTTCGCAATGAGAAAGTGGCTGAATTCTTGATGTTAACTCAAGGCAGCATGACGGTGGATGACTACTGCGCAAAGTTTACGGAGTTGCTAGAATTTGCTCCGACGTTTTTCGACAATGAGGGACAGAAAGCTCGGAAGTTTGAAGCGGGGTTAAGTGATCGAATAAGGTTTAGAATCACACCATTGATGTTGCCAACTTATAGCGACGTGGTGGATAGAGCAAGGGTGGTTGAGAAAGAATCAGACAATTACCGTAACAAGAAGGAGGAAAAGAAGAAATCTGTTGACAAGGAAGCAACTGGAGCAAAAGGGAATCCCGGAGGGTGGAACCGAGACGGTAATAACAAGCGAAAGGCTAGTGATGAGTTTCGTGGAAAGGAAGGTACCGGGAATAAGTACCAGAATAAAGGGTACAACAATCGCAGAGATGGAGATAAGAATGATGCCCGGGATAAAGGGACAGTTGAAAGATGCCAGTCATGCCAAGGGAAGCACAAGACCGAGGAATGTTGGTTTAAAGAAAAGAAATGTTATAATTGTGAGAAGATAGGACACCTGTTCTGGAAGTGTCCAGAGCCAAAGAAGAACACAACTGCGCAAGGAGCAAAGGATGGCGACAAGGATAAGGGTGGAGGCCGTGGTCGTGTGTTTACTATGACGGCTAGAGATGCAAGGGCCACAAATGATCTCATGGCAGGTACACTTCGACTCTACCTTCGTAATGTGTATACTTTAATTGATACTGGCGCTACGCATTCTGTTATTAGTACTCGTATGGCAAAGCAATTGAATTTGAAACCTGAAAACTTAGAGGTGCCTCTAGTGATAGATACGCCAACTAGAGAGTCGATTCCTATCGTATTTATATATAGGAAATGTCCCTTAAGCATGGGGGGAAAAGAATTAGAAGTCGATTTGATAGAATTAGAGATTGGGGAATTTGATATGATCTTAGGGATGGACTGGTTAGCTGCATACCATGCCCATGTCGATTGTTTCAAGAAGCAAGTTCATTTCAGATTACCATCCAGAGAAGAGTTCTGTTTTCAAGGCACGAAGCCTAGGACTAGATTGGATTTCATTTCTGTAATGAAGGCTCGCAAATTGTTGAAGAAAGGATGTGAAGGATTCTTAGCTTTTATGGGTGAGACTGACAAAGGAAAAGTCAGTATAGAATCGCTGTCAGTAGTCAGGGATTTTGAAGATGTATTTCCAGAAGATTTTCCTGGTATACCACCAGAGAGAGAAGTGGAGTTCTCTATAGATTTAGCACCAGAAACCGCACCAATATTGAAGGTGCCGTACAGGATGGCTCCGGCAGAATTGAAAGAACTAAAAGAGCAACTACAAGAGCTGTTGGACAAGGGTCTGATAAGACCAAGTGTCTCACCATGGGGTGCACCAGTGTTATTCGTGAAGAAGAAGGATGGGTCAATGAGAATGTGTATCGATTATAGAGAACTGGACCGTGTGACGGTGAGGAATCAGTACCCGTTACCAAGGATAGACGATTTGTTTGACCAACTTCGAGGAGCATGTTACTTTTCGAAAATAGACTTGAGGTCTGGTTATCATCAGTTAAGGGTGAGAAAGGAAGATATTGCAAAGACGGATTTTAGGACAAGGTATGGTCACTATGAATTTTTGGTAATGCCATTCGGATTGACTAATGCGCCTGCTGCATTTATGGAATTGATGAATAGGGTATTTCAAGAACTTCTGGACAAGTGTGTTATAGTGTTCATTGATGATATCTTAGTATATTCAAAGACTAAAGAGGAACATGAAGAGCAATTGAGGTTAGTGCTGCAAATTTTAAGGGAACAACAATTATTAGCCAAATTCAAAAAGTGTGAATTTTGGTTGGAAAAAGTGGCGTTTTTAGGTCATGTAGTATCAAAGGATGGGGTGGCAGTAGACCCAACAAAAATAGAAGCAATCATAAATTGGGAAAGACCCACGACGGTTAGTGAAATAAGGAGTTTCTTGGGATTGGCTGGTTATTATAGGAGATTCGTTGAAGGTTTCTCTAAGTTGTCTGTACCGTTAACAAGGCTGACCCCAAAAGGGGGCAAAATTCATTTGGTCGGAGGAGTGCGAGAAGAATTTCCAAGAGTTAAAGCAATGATTGGTGTCTGCGCCGGTTCTTACGTTACCTTCTAGATCGGACGGGTTTGTGATCTATAGTGATGCGTCGATTAAAGGATCACTACAAGAAAAATGACAATATGCGATGGCTTTCGGTGATGGCTTTTAAAGCCTTTGCAGTAGATCTGTTTAGGCGATTGCTTAGCCATCGCAGTATGTTTAGTCGCCTACCTTTTTAGTCGCCTACCTTTTTAATTTACCTCGCGGCAAGTCCAAAATATTGGCGGGCCAACATCAAATACATAAGCGGGAGATATATTTGTTCATGCGAGGGTTATTCAATCGCATATAGGCTAAAAGTAAATTTCTAGCTGAAAGTTAATAATAATTAAAAAAATTTATAGAATCCGACTACCATTCCATCGCATAACCATTTAGGGCAAAATTCGCGTTCAATAACTTTCTCTTTCTCTTTCTATTGTCGATCTCTCTCTCCCAGTTTCTCCTCCCACAAAACTTCTCCTTCTCTCTCAACAATCTCTTCTCCAAGGTAAATCACCAGAATCCATTGTTGTCTCTACTCTCTATTTCTCTCCAAATCGGTTCCAAAATCCCCAATTTCGTATCCTCTCTATTTTTCTCCAAATCGGTTCCAAAATCCACCGAATTCTCTCTACAATCGGTTCCAAAATCCACCGGAGTGTCGTTGTCTTTACCCCTCTATACTACGCTACCCACCGATCGAAATCATATCGTCTCCTTCCCTCTCGAAGTCATTCAAACCTCGTCGCCTCCTCTTCGGATCTTCTCTTTGCGGGATCCCAAAGGTAATTACTATTCCCCCTTCCCTTTCTATTTTTTGCTTACTATTTTTGGTATCTAAACTCAGTATGTTGTATGCGTATCAAGGTCTGTTATAAGAATGGTAAAGGATTCAAAAGCAGCTAATCTTACCAACAGAATCACAATGGCTGCTGTTCAGATACATATCAATGAAACAACAATATCAAAAGCAGCTAATCTTCGCAAACCTTTAGTTGCTAATCTTCGCAAGGGGGCGCAGCCCCCTTGACCCCTGCTTCTTTATCGTGGTCGAAAACATATTGACTCAAAATGAGTGTGTACTCCACACTTTCCCTTACTCATATCCAAGCCTAATATGAGATCGCATTGTTCTCTAGTAAATCCAATTACATAAAATCGTTGATGACACTAAAATCACCAACAATATTAAAAGAACATGAGATAATAAATATTATCATAACTGGCACTCTCTCTAACCATAACCCGGTTTCCTGATAAAGAACCACATTTGACTTATCAATGTCATCTTTTTTTACAGGAGTTTTAATGAGAATTCACATGTATTTTCAAGAAGCAGCATAAAAATCAGAGTACACTTAATGTAATTCACAAAGATTGCAGTTCTGCTCTCTAGAACTAAGAAAACTAGTTAAACATTGATCCGTTGTCAATTTGACTTTGTAGAGTCAAAAAGCAACTCTTTCGGTGACAAATGGAATGCAATATGATTAGTGGTTTGGTCTCTAAAGGGCCGAGACCGAACCAAACCAAACCATTTACACCCCTACCTCCTATGTCCGGCCGGGTCCTAGACCTGGTCCGCCCGGACCTCCTTTTCTGTGCTCTGTCTAGGGATTACGAAATCTTCTCTGTTGATTAATCATTTAACTCGGCGTCCCAAATTCAAAGGCATTAACCCAACAAAGTGAATTTGGGAATTTTTTAATTTCCGAAATATGAAATTGAACTGATGTACCTTATAAAAGACTTTGTTTATCTAATCGTCATGCTTCTATCGTCATTATGGATGATTGACTGCGTCTTCAACGACCAAATGATTATGGATGGTCCTTTTGTTTGCAAGAGGAGGAAATCTTCATTGACAATTGATTTTGATTAAAAATCTCGCTAGAACCTTCTGATCTACAGAATTCGATCTATCTACTTTCAAGGTAAGCATCTCTTTTCTTCAATTTATACGAAACCATGGAATTTTCGTACTGTTATCATATTTGGTTGAGCTTTTGTGCATTTTGTTTGTAATTGCTAACTAAATTGTAGGTGTACAGCTTTCAGGGATTTTTTTTTTTTCAAAAAATAGCTTTTTAAAAATTTATATACCAAAATGACATTGCCCAAAACTTATATACCAAAATGACACTTTTTGTTGAATCTGGAATTGGGAGTTCCAATTTTGAAATTGAATCCGGCACCCCCAGTGCCGGTTTTGGTTCCTTTTTTTTTTTTTTTTTTTTTTTGACAAACAGATTTTTTGGGAGAAAAATTACATAAATTAAAAGCTAGTATTTAGAGTTCCAGTTTCGACGGAATCCGGCCATTGCCGGTTTTACCTTTTTTTTTAAAAAAAAAGGGGAAAAATACGTTTTGATGCAACTTACCACACCCTAGATTACACTAAATGCAACGTACTTTAAAGTTACCACATAATGCAACGTACTTTCCAATTTTGTTTCAAATAATGCAATTTCCGTTTCAAATAATGCAACGTACAAAAATGTACGTTGCATTATTACCCAATCAAATGACCAAAAATTGCTTTTGTTAAGATCATTTTAATCACTTATTTTGAGAGCAAGACAAGTGATGCTAATTGTTCCTACCAAAAAATTACTGTTCCGCAAATATTGATAATAAATACACTCTTATGTAATTGACTGTACAACTCATCAAACAAAAGTTTTTTATTTTTTATTTTCAATACTCCTTCCGTCTCAGCTCACTTGAGACTTATTTCTATTTTAAGAGAGAGAGGGTATTAGACATAGAAAAAATAATTTTAATATATATGTCGTTCAACCCGATAAGTATTTTTTATTGTAAGTTTGCATGGACTTTGAGCAATAATTTATGTTATTATTTATTATTCCAATGAAAGTTTAAAATATAATATTGATAATATTTAAACTAGTGTATTTTTAATAATATTTTATTTTTTCTTAAGATACTAGAAAAAAGTATAAAATATTACTCAAAGCTTATTCATAAATAAATATATATCTAAAATATTTTATAATTACTTTTTGTGTATCCAGCAACGATTGATTTATATTGTGAGTATAAATAGGGGTTATAATTGTCAAATACAAATTTTAGTGGTTCCAAGAGAAAATGGAAATACTTAAGGATAAACTTGTTAGAAGGTCCCAAAAAAATTATTGATATTCTCATTCACCGTGTCTCCTTATTATGAAGAAGGCAAGCAAAGAAACTCTTGTTTTATTGGACTAAGACTAGGGATGGCAATTTCACCGAACCCGACCCGTTTCTGAAATGTTTCGGTCTGAGTGGGGCGGGTTTGGAAACCAAATTCCAATACCCGACAGGTTCGGGTTTGGTAACACCAGCTGACCCGCTCAACCCCGAACCCGACCCGCCCTACCCGCATGCTTAGTTCATGTGGGGTTTTCCTATTCTACCCTTATACCACTCCATTATTACCCCCATACTTGGTATATATTATTAAGTCCTCTTTGTTGAAGTCTTAGTTAAAAAATTAAAATTTTTTGTATGTTGGAAATGGGCTAAAGCCCAAATAGGATGAAGTTATTGATGAAGCAAAAAAAAAAAAATGTTGTTGTGTAGTCAGTCCGGGTTCGGGCGGGTACGGGTTTGATGACCTTCGGGTCGGGTTCGGGTATGGGCAAACCCGGCCCGTACCCGACCCGTTGTCATCCCTAACTAAGACACTAAGGGCTCGTTTGGTAGCATGATAGGATTAACCCGTATTAATAGCCGGAAGATTACTAATCGGGGGATTAATTACACCACCCTTTTTTATGGGTAAATATGAAGGGGGTTAGAGGGGATAAGAGGGGATAAGAAGCTTATTCGAATTGTACCTAGGATTATTAATCGGATTGCATTTAGTCTACCAAACACCAAGATTATTGGACTAATAATCATATCCAGCTCTAGTCAGGCTACCAAACGAGCCCTAAATCTAGCATACTGGTGGGTAAGTTTGTGATGCGACAGAGGACCTCCTCCTCCACATCCAAAAAGATCAGTTTTTCAAAAAAAAAAAAGAGGCTAAAACCGGCAATGGGAGTGCCGGATTCAATTTCAATTCCGGACCCCCAGTTCCGGATTCAACAAAAAGTGTCATTTTGGTATATAAGTTTTGAGCAGTGTCATTTTGGTATATAAATTTTTAAAAAGCTATTTTTGCTCTTTAAACCTTGACGTCTTGCCTTAATTCTTTTCTTTTCAAGAAGCAGTATGATAAGTTTATATAAATGTGATTTTGTTTGTTACAGAAACATGGTTATTGAGGTCTTAATGTATGTGTAGCATGTCAGTTTGTTCTTGAGAAAGAGCTAAAAGGATATTCATTTTGGGACGGAGGATCATTGATGCAAGATTATTATTAAACCTTTAGAGCGAACACCATGATTTACACAGATTCAGACAATGCCCATCAATGAACAAGTCAGTCAATTTCTATCACATAATTTATTTTCTTCGTGTTTGTTTCTCTTAAATTCTATTAGTATTTTTTTTATTTCATTAATGATAGATAAATTGCCCTTAGGCTACATCAAATGGCCATGACGGCTACAACTAGGCCTATAAATAGGCTAATACAAATTCCCTAACGGGATTCGAACTCGAGACCTCCACATGGGAAGCTAATACCGGATACCGCTTGAGCTAGAGCTCTTTGGTATTAGTATTCACCCCAATTCCTTGGATTGTTACCCTTTCTTTTTCATATAAACTCTTGGGGATTTTCCATTTGTGATGTCAAAATTAGTGACCATATGCATCTATTTAATGCGATTGTGCTAGATCGAGTTTAGAATTAATCTCCCACATGAAATTTGGCTATTTGTTGTTTCAACTGAAATGCAGGTTTAAAATAATGATCAGTTTGATGTGATTCAGGAAATGAGTTTGAATCTTCTTCACACACTGAAGTGGATTGGAAACTCAAAGTAGAGAAATGATATAACAAGACCTTAGAAAAGAAAGTATGCATGCGGTGGTGCGGCTCAGTTTTTCTTGAAGTTCACAAATGGGTTGGTACATGGAGAAAAGTTGCTGAATCTTTACTTGGGAAGATCTACAATGATCAATATTCCTTGTCGCCAATCCAAGCAAGCTTTTGAGTTTCTTTGCAGATTTTAAGTCAGACAACGCATGAACAGTTTGAGGCATACAAAGCCCAAGTGGTTAAAAAAATTGCAACTCTTGAGTTGGCATAGAGTACTTGTATATTGGAGAATTTACATTTATATTTTTGTTGTGTATGTCATACATTTAACTACTACTGGTGGTTGGGATTTAAGTCTTTTGTTTACAAACTCCTCCGCACTTAAACCCTGCTTGTGAAAGTGTTTTTGGCTATGCGTTTAACACACGGGTGTTATACTAGTTAATAGTAATTACTGGAGTTGTTTATCCAATAGTATTTTGCTTTAAAGTTGTTTCAAATAAAAAAAAAAGGAGAGGTTTTAGGTAAAGTAATTTTGTAATATCTAAAAAATTGATTTGATATTATCAAAATTGAACATTGTCTTAATTTTAATAACTAGATTTGTGAGTATAATAAGTAGGGTACGGTTGATAAAAATCAATAAAAATTGAACATTTAAAAAAATGTGACTTATAAATAATAAAAAAAAAGATTAATTAAAGTTGTTTGGGGACGGAGGAATTATATTATTGGAACGCCTAATAATTTTGGGCTCCTGATGTGATATCCATGCTACATGACTAATTCTTATATGCGGCACCTTTGTTTTGGTGCGGCGGTGCGGCGGCCCGCTTTTTTTTTTTTTTTTTTTTTCTTTTGCAACCCCAACTTTTTTTCGATTTATAATTCAGAAAAAAAATTTAAAAATACCGTTGTGTTCGTCTCGACGAGATGAACAGAACTACATAGGTCATGATATGGTTTGAATTTTTTTTTTAAAAAAACATTTTTTTACACACAAAAAGTTTTGAGTTGCTTGTCAGCTGAAATGTAACACTCTGTTCTAATAAAAGTAACAGTTTCGTATTCAAAAAGTAACACTCTTTACAGTCAAATGTAACAGCAATTTTACAAAAAAAAAAAAAATGGGTTTGCATTTCAATTGGTACTTTCTCAATAAAAAATTGTTACATTTCATATATAATGTTACATTTATTAATATAAACTGTTACAATTGGGAAAAAAATGTACATTCATTTTTTATAAAATGTAACATTAGTTTAGTTGTCAATCCTATATTAATTTTCGGAGAAAAAAAGTGTTACATTTGAAAAAATGAGTGTTACATTCTTTTATAAAAAGTGTGACATTAGTTTTAGTTGTCAATCTTTATGTTATCTTTTTATCTATTGCAGCAAAATTGTGGTACATTTTGAAAAAAAGTGTTACATTTGAAAAAAAAATGTTACATTTGAAAAAAAAAATGTTACATTTGAAAAAAAGAGTGTTACATTCATTTATAAAAAATGTGACATTAGTTTAGTTGTCAATCTTTATGTTATCTTTAATGTATTGCAGCAAAATTGTGGTACATTTTGAAAAAGGAAAAAGTGTTACATTTCGTTATAATAAGTGTTACTTTTGTTGGGAGGAAAAAAGTTAGGGGTAAAAAAAAAAAAAAAAAAGGATAAAGCACGTCGCACAGGGCCCAAAAAAAAAAAAAAAAAAAAAAAGAAAAGAAGGGGGGAAAGGCACGTCACACTTGGCAACAACAAAAAAAAAAAAAAAAAAAAAAGGAAAATCCCGTCGCACGGTGCGACGGGTGTACGGGAGACGGGCTCATGCTACATACACAAATTCATTAACAATCATCAATGTGTTCGTAAAAAACAAATGTATACTCACTCTTTTTTTCCAGTTTATTTAAGACTTTTTGACTAAAACGGCTCAATTTAGGATGATTTACCATTAAAGAGTAGATATTGGGGGAAACTAATTCCTACATAAGTTATAAAAAGTCATATTTTTAACCCTTAAACCCTAAACCTTAACCCTAAACTCTAAAGCTTAAATCCTAAAAAACAAGACTTTTTATAACTTGTGGAAGAACTAGTTTTTCCCAAAATTTTATCTACCATTAAAATACTTTTAATAATAATTTTTAAATTTTTATTACGATCATAAATATTTCTATATTTCTAGAAAGTCTTGGTCAACAACACTATAAATTGATCAGTTTTAGTCAAAATCTCTCAAGTGAGTTGAGATAAAGGGAGTATACAAATGCATAATTACGTTTGTATACCCTTTAATACTAATATTGTCTTTAAAAAATACTCCAAAATGTATACTATTTACATTTACTGATCTTTCCATTATTATTTATTTCTTTATCTTTTACTCCCCGTCCTTTTTACATTGATCACGTTTGATTTTTGTGTTAATATAAGTGAACTTTGACCAATAATTAATGTCAATTTAATCATCATAATGAAATTTTAAATTTTTTTATTGATAACTCACAAAATGGTTTAACAATAATAACTTTAAAATTTTCATTAGGATGATTAGATAGATATTAATTTTTGGTTAAGTTTCACTTATATTATATTGGGTTAGAAAGTCAAACATGGCCAATATAAATGAGACGGATGGAGTAATAATCATATGTTCAAAGAGAATCTTTAAAAGACAAAAACTTGTATGAGAACACCATGACCCGTCTCATATTAGAGACGGGTCATTTTTGACCCATGACCCGGATCCTTGACCCACAGGCAAAAAAAAATGTTTTTTTTTGGTTTTTTTTTTCGGTTTGTCAAAAGTATTTACTATAGCTAAATGTAACAAATGTGTTACTTATATGTAACAGGTTGTATACATAAAAGTAATACATATATACAGAAAAGTAGAAAAGTAACAGCGTTTTTTTTTTATGTTTTCTTCGTTTGCCAAAACTAAGTACTTAATACAACTAAAATGTAACGAACGTGTTACTTATATGTAACAGTGTTTATACATAATTGTAACACATATGTATAGAAAAGTAATAATTCAACTATTTACACTTTAGAACTAAAAACACTTGTGTTAGTAACATTGAAAAAATAAGAAAGTAATAATTTTTATAAACGAATGTTACATTTTACTTGTATAATAACATTGTAAAACAGTTATGTTTGCTTGCATAATAGTATATCTATATGTTTTCAAATAATAAGTTACAATGGGTTCAATTTATCATGATACACGTAAAAGTATTACATTATCTATAGAAATCTGTTACAATTTCATCTACTAAATTGTTACATTTACTTGTACAATAATTACATTCATGTATATAAGTTGTTATTTTTCAAATGTTACTTTATTTTAAAAAATAAAATCAAAATACTCAAAAAATTAAAAAAAAATTCTGGAAAAACACTATTACATTTCAGTATAATGATAATTACATTTAGTTATTGTTAGTGTTACACGTATTTATAGTTAGTATTACAGTTGAAAGATGAGTAAAATGAGCTATTTTTTTTGTAAAATTGGTGTTACGTTTACTTATAAAAAATGTTACTTTATAAGTAACGCATTTGTTACATTTAGTTGTACTAAGTATTACTTTTGGCAAACGAAAAAAACAGTAAAAAAAAAAAAAAAAAAAAAAAAAGAAATTTTTTTCTGGCAAAAAATATTTTTTTGGGGGGCCAATGAGTCATTGCCACGTGGCAGATTTTGAGTGGAGCATGGGTTGGGATCCTACGCTTCGCGGAGAATGTTGTAAACGGGTCATGGGTCGACCCGTCTCTTCTATGAGACGGATCTAGGTGTTCTCACAAAAGACCACCTCAATTTAAAATCAGTTTTGAATTTTTTAATGGATACTCCCTCCGTACACAAATATAAGCAAAAGTAACTAAAATCACACTTATTAAGAATGTAGTTAAATTTAGTTAGTTGTCTTGATTTTATAATACAAAAAATATTAAAATTACTAATATATCCTTATATTAATTGTCTAATAAATGTACACTTGTATTTGAAAATGATTAATTAATTAGGGGTATTTTTGGTAGAAGAGTATTAAATACAATTACATTTAATGAGTTTTGTATTGGAACCCAACTTTTTTTTAAAATATTTTTCCGAATTTTTTTGCTTATATATATGTGTCCGGAGGAAGTATTCATTTTGAAATGTGGGTAAATACTTAAGTATTTGATAGATATAACAGGCCTCACAGGTTGTAGTATTTCATAAATCTTGTTCGATATTCTTATTTCCCATACACTAACCCTAAAATGCTATTGCAAGGCTTCTATCCCGAGGTTCTTTTCGCCGCCGCCGTTGCGGTTGTCGCTGCCGCTTCCATTGCCGGACGTAGTTACTCATCAACGTCGAGGCAGAAGAAGAAGAAGGGATTTGTGTATGTGGGGGAGAAAAAGAGAGAGGTGGATGAGGGGGAAAAGAAGAGAGAGGTGTATGCCGTGTTTGAGAAGGGAATATTTTCTTATAAAGATGAATACTTGATTTACAAACTTGATGAAACTGCAGGAGGGGAAAAGGAATTTGGGCAGCCGATTGGAACCATAAGATCTGGCGAATGTCCAATGGCGATGTCCATTTTTTCATTGGGTTCCAAGATTTACTTTTGTGGGGGAGTTCAGCTCGATCCTATATTTGAAACTCGATTGATCGATTCGATTTATACTTGCAGAGCTTACATGTTTGACGTGTCTTCGAAACAAGGTACCCCGATTCAATCTATGCACTATCCTAAGCCAGTTCCCTTTGTTTTTGGCCCTGACGAGAAAAATCGATTTTATGTGTTTAGCCCCCCACACCCAAGAAATATGGATATGGGGTGTTTCGATACTGATACCAAGTGTAGTATGGAGTGTTTCGATACTGATACCAATACGTGGGAAGCTCTCTCGGTTCCGCACCATTTGGAATCAATGGACCTCAACCAAGCCTCTGTTCTTTGTGGTTCAAATATTTTGTTTTCCCCTGCCAATGGAGCTAATTTATATGTATTTTGTACAAGATCAAGTATTTGGCGTCTACTCATCAAGGAGGGCCCGGAAGCTTACTTCCTCCCATTTGCTAAACCACGTTATCTGTTTTATAAAAAAAATATTGGTCATTTTCTGTTTGCCTCTCCATCCGACGGTGCTCTACCTGAACTATACATGTCTGCAGACCTGCCCCTGCTTGAGAATGGTGATGACCCGGTTGGCCCGTTTAAGCATTTGGGAATGGTGGAGGGTTTGACGCTGAATAATAATTTTAAGGCAATACCTGAATTTTTAGGCGGTTGGGGAGTCGTTGAAGGATTTTATTATTTGGATACCCATAGCTTCAAGTCTATCTGTTTGGTTCGCTCTAAAGTGCCTGGTTTTGCTGGGGTACGTGTAGGGCCTCGTGGTCGTCCATATGATCATTTTGTTATTGACATTTACAATGTTAGTTATAGTGGGCTGGACGGAAGCACTGAGGTAAAGACCAAGGTCGAGAATAGCTTGCAGTACAGATACACCAGCAAGATAGCAATGACACCAAGACATGGCCTTGCTGTTGAATGATACAAGTAAGTCCTTATAATTTAGTCCCAGAAACACTTATTTGCTGTGCTCTTTATTTGCTTGAATCTTAGTATGTTATAGCGCCCAAGTGTTGTTGCCTTTACCAATCCTACATCTCTCTCATTGTACTTGTCTACTCCATTATTGAAGGTTGTGTAAGCCTCTATTTGAAGTTAGTGAAGTAGTTGTCTAATAATAATAATAATAATAATAATAATAATAATAATAATAATGTGGACGAGATTCCTTTTTTGATATTGTAGTATGCATGCTTCCCTAGGCCATTATGCGGTAATCTTGCCATGGATGTTGTTGTGTTAAGGGGCTTGGACTCTAGGGCCCCTAAGCCCAGATTCAAACCCAAATAAGGAAAATCCAGATGAAAAATTCCTCATACACCCCTCACTAGCAAAAAGATGCAATAAGACTAAAATGCCCTCATATTTCCTCCCACCCCTCACCAGCAAAATGATGCAAGAAGACTAAAATGCCCTCATATCTCATCAAATCCTTACTTTTTTGGTCAAATCCTAGTCAGCTCTTATAACTTACACATAATTATATATAAGAGTCAAAAAATTAATTTTTTCATTTTTTTTAGAAAAAAAAAATTATTGTTTTGGTCAAACTCGGTCAAACCAAAGTCAAACTCTTATAACTAACACATAATTAACATATAAGAGTAAAAAAAATACTTTTTTTTATTTTTTAGAAAAAAATAATAATAATATTTGGTCAAACTTAGTCAAACGATAGTCAAACTCTTATAACTAACACATAAGAGTAAAAAAAAATCACTTTTTCCATTTTTACCAAAAAAAATAACAATTTTTTTGGTCAAAGTTGGTCAAACTGCAGTCAAACTCTTATTACTTACACATAATTATCATATAAGAGTTACAAAAAATACTTTTTTTCATTTTTTTCCCAAAAAAACTATATATTTTTTTGGATAATTTTTTTGGGTCAAATTTGGTCAAACTCGGTCAAACAGCAGTCAAACTCTTATAACTAACACATAATTAACATATAAGAGTAAAAAAATTTGTTTTTTTCATTTTTTTAGAAAAAAATATTAATAATATTTGGTCAAACATGGTCAAACTTGGTCAAACAGTAGTTAAACTCTTATAACTAACACATAAGAGTCAAAAATTTCACTCTTTCCATTTTTTTACAAAACTAATAATAAATGTTTTGGTCAAACTTAGTCAAACAGCTGTCAAACTCTTATAACTAAGACATAATTATCATATAAGAGTTACAAAAATTAATTTTTTTCATTTTTTACAAAAAAAAAATAATAATTTTTTTAATCAAATTTGGTCAAACTTGGTCAAACGACAGTCAGACTCTTATAACTAACACATAAGAGTAAAAAAAACACTTTTCCATTTTTTACAAAAAAAAAAAAAAAATTGGTCAAACAGCAGTCAAACTCTTATAACTGACTCTTATAAGAGTCAAAAAGTCTTATAAACATTAATAAGACTTTTTGCTCGAACAAAACTGAAAAGTCTCACGAACATGGTCTGAACCTGATCATAAGACTAAAGTCTTATTAAACCCATTTTGATACAAATGAACATGTTTTAATGAGATTGAAAAGTCTTATGAACAGTTTTAATAAGACTTTTAGTCTTATGAACACAGGTTTCAAATGAACATGTTTTAATGAGACTGAAAATAGCTCTTATAATACATATTATTAGTCAGCAAAGTCTTATAAACAGATTCAATAAGACTTTAATCTTATGAACAGCTTAAAATAAGACTTTAGTGTAGAGTCTTATATTTTTTTTTTCAAAAAAAAAACCTTCTAAAACGTTTAAACTCAAAAGTAGTTGGTACAAATGCAATCCAGTAGTTGGTACAAATGCAATCCAGGTTCAGATCATGTTCATGAGACTTTTCAGTCTTGTTTGAGCAAAAACTCTTATATAATAGTGTAAAGTCTTATATATTACTGGTATAAGACTAAGAATCAATTTTTTCATATTATAAGACTTTTTTTTTAAAAGTCAGTGGACCTATTTTTCATAAAAATAAAATAAGTCTTATATAGACGCATCTAGTTAAACTTCATAGGCTATAGCTCAGGTGTGTACACTGCACATCAATAAGAGTTTTGATACAAAATGCTTCCTCAACTCCCCAACACAAAGTCCAGAAGAAATAAGACGAGACGCACCGGAGAAAAATGAAGAAACCCGACGGCGTCGGAGAAATCGGAGTCGCCGGGGTTAAGATGGACGGAGACGGAGGTCAGACATGGTAGAGGAGTTCTCCGGAGAAGATGAGGGCGTTAGAGATGGCCTAGGGTTTATCGAAACAGATCTACGCCGGAGGTTAAATAATGACTCAGATCTGGGAGATCTGGGCGCTGGCAGTGTGGGCGACGCTTATGCGCCGGAATCGGAGAGCGCGGTGATGTTCGCCTGAGAAGATGAACAGCGACGGCTTCGGCGTCGGCGTCCGAGAGCGTGGGTCCAGATCTGACGATTGGAGCCAGATCCGACGCCGGCGATGAGCAAACGACGGATGGATTTGACAGATAAAGACGCCGATGTCGGAGATTTGTTAGCCGGAGGAGATCTCACCGGTCGGAGGATGGAGAACGGAGGGCAGGAGAGAGATGTGAGAGAGAGAGAGAGAGAGAGAGAGAGAGAGATCTGCAAAGCGTGAGATTGTGAGAGGAGGGAGGAGAGAGGAGGGTTTTGTTGGGGTTAGGGGTAGTTTTGGTATTTAGGTGTTATGTTTGACCAGTCAAAGGAAGCTAAATGAAGCTAGGGGTGTGGGTGGAATTTTGATCTCGGGTGAAGCCCTTATCTGGCATTTGATCTGGGCTAGGGTTTATGGGTAATAAAATCTCGGCCCAGGGGCCCTAGGGGAAAAATTCCGTTGTGTTAATATGTTTGCTGTTGTTTCAGTTCTGATGTACCTTGACTTTTCTTTTGTGGGGCAGTACGTGTATTATGGTTTGGTTTGGTGTACTTACGAGGCTCATACTCCTAATGCTCCGCTAGATCTGTTATCCCCCTTGCCCGTTGCATAAAAATTAGAAACCGCTATATTAGATATGATTGCTTCGATTGATATAGATATGATTGGTTGAATTGATAAAATCTAAGAAAACAACCAAAAGAGTTTTTCTAGTACTCCCTCTGTTTCTTATTATTAGTCGTTTTAGAAATCCTTTCATTTCCCTAATTATTTGTCGTTCTAGCTCCTTTTTTTTTTTTATCAAATGGACGAATCTGCCTACTTTTTTTGTGCCTTCTTGATGCTACCGGAAAAAATGGAGAGGTCCGAATAGCAACGGAAATTGAGTCTAGCTGAAGGAAATCGGCCTTTTCTTTGATTGAGACCTGCACACACGAGACAAACGTAAACTGCGCCGGGGGCTCTCCGGCAGAAGCCCCTCCGGCGTGAGAATCAGTTCACGAAATAATCTCAATGTACAAAAGAGAAAGGTGTACTGTGTGTGCGTACTTCAACATCTCTCACAAATGAATGTCATCTACCTTTTATACTTCTGAATCAGGTGCCAATCAGGTGCTAGGCGCCATGTGCTTTGCACGCTTTTACCCCATGTGCTGCTCGTGAAGGTATTCCAGCTGTCCCAATGTAATAGGCTTTGCACGATTTCCAAGAGGGGACGTTAACTCTGACATATTATGTTATAATTGCAACAGATTTGGAGGGGACCACATTCATACAAATTTGTTACGCAAGTTAACTGGACTCCCCAACTTATGCGACATGCAAACCGCCTCATGTCGCCCCCCTTTCCTGAAGTTGTATTCTTACTGGGTCAAACCATCTTAGGGCCCATGGGCCCCCTTTTTTCGCTGCTGCTTTCTCATATATGAGTTCGGCCCATTAATTATCAAAAGGGAATATTTTAGTTGGGCCCAATAAAACCAAAGCCTCAATTGTCAATGATTCTTGAATTTGGCGACATCAGAAGCCCACAGTTTCGAGGTGAAATCCATTCATGGTTACGGCGAGAAACTAATCAAGTTGTCGCCTCGGGTACTTGTTTATTGCCAAGAAAATCCTCTTCTGCGGATCCCCGGGATGCCACGTGGACGGCTATTAAAGTTTATTGAATACAGCTGTGAAGATTTTACGAACCGTCACTTCGGGCACCTCAATCGATAAAAAGGGGGAAAATCAAACTTTTTTCAAACTTTTCATTTGTCTACTACGCCTCCTTCCTTTAAACCCTAGACCTTCAAATTAACCGATTCTCCACCATTTCTTTCAAATTGGACAAGGATTCCCCATTTTCACTGCATTTTGAGCTCGCCGTCTTCCTTCGCCTTCATTGACGCCGGAAGTTTTTTCCGATCTTTGTTGATTATTGCCCTTTACTGTTTACGGTGTTCGATCGCTGCCCGTCCATTTCTCTTCCACCAACTTTCCAGGTACTCTCTTGTGTCTTTCCATTCCTTGTAGTCTTCTTTTAATTTTATTCTTCCTTTTGAGTCGTTCTATGGCGAGGACCAAAATGTGCCTTAGAAAAATTAGGTTTGGTCAGTGTAGTAAATCTGGGGGGTTCTTCAGAAAGGATAGGGGGTTTGGATGAGGATTCCCCGGGAAGACTTGGTTACTATTATGACCTTGCATAAGGCTAGTCCCGCTATTATAAATGCTGTTGAGGTTAAGGGCCGGATTATTCTTACTCGCGTTCCTTCTTTAATTCTCGCGACTTATGTCAATATATTTGTAACTTGTATCATAAGAACTTGGAAGATGATATTTCTAATGTTGAGAATTCCCTTTCTCCTGACTTAACTCGAAGACGTCGTTATAAACAGGTTCTTCTCTCTTCTAGTGATTCGGGCGAGTTGTCTGACCCGGCTAATAAGCGATCTCAGGTGACTTCTCTTCCAAAACCAGCGGGTACGAATCCTTACCAGAACGTTATGTCTTCGAATAAACCGGGCCCCTCTTCTGGTAATAATGAAGCCGGTGCATCTAGCTCTTCTTATAATAACGTTGCTAATACTTCTCAACCCGCTTCTACTTTAGTGCGTCATCCCATCACCCCCTGGCATACCAAATATGGGATCGATCATGTAAATTATCACATAGAACCTTTTCAAGGTGACACTTCTCTTGAATTTGCGAGAAAGCGTGAAGATGGGGTTGTGGTTTATCCTTCTCAGCTAGAAGCAGGCCTTAGGTTTCCCATCGACCCTTTTATAAGTCACGTTCTTCACGAACTTCAGGCCGCCATCATCGAACTCCATCCCAATGCCATTAGGATAATTACTTGTTTCATTGTGGTATGTAGGGCCTTACGTAAAGAACCCTCGCTTCCTCTCCTAACTCATTTCTTTTTAAGCTATCAACATAAAACCCATTTTACTGATGAAATTTCTGAAACCCGAATGTCCCTGAAATATAGACCCGATATTAAAATGTTCACACCCCTTCCCGATAAAGTTCATAACTGGAAAGATGGGCCTTTGTTTGTCATTTCCCGCACCGGATGGACTCATCCATGTTATCTTCAACCGTTGAAAACCTCTCTGGGTAAGAAAAAACCTTTAAGTCCTGCTAACAAGTTGTTGGAAACCTGCATTCTGAGTATTTTCTCAAACCTTCCTAATTTTCCAAATGCTAAGATATCATGGAGGCAAATTATGAGGGATCGTAAATTATTGTGTCAAGTAGGGCTTTCTGATAATTTTCCAGTTGAAAATGCCCGTGTCGCCATTATCTTCCCTCCTTGCTATGCCGGTTGGGAAGTTCATTCTGAAAATTTGCTATCTTTTGAAAATGCCCGACGTTCTGAGTATGTCCTCTTGACCTTGTGCCTCATGTCTCTTTTTACCTTTTCATTGTATTGTTCTTGATAAAGATTCATTATGCTCCTTTTTACAGGAATCAGAAAGATGAGCTCGGGATCTCGCCATAATGCCAACCTTGAATCAGAGACACGTCGAAAACGGATTTCAGAAGCTCGTGCCGATGATTTGAGTAAACTGACTTCAGATTTGGATTTGCCCCTGTCAAATGACAGGAAAGATGCAGATGTGATTGCTATCGCCAAGGCTGAGGCCGCTCTTGCCAGAAAAGCCACGGCAAGACCTTCAAAAAGGAGGAGGAGAGTAATAGAAGCGGATGAAGATGAAGAAGTGGATGCAGCCACCCCGATTGTGCAAACCCAAACCCAAGATGAGCAGACCTCTGAGCAACCCTCTGGTGAAGACTTGGGGAAGGGAATCACTGAAGAAGAGAACCCAAGTTACCACGATGATACTGGGATTGTTGATGAAGCCACTGGCGGAGAATTTTTGGCAGATGATGCTTTGGGGAAGCAACCCATTATTGAAGACTTAACTGGTGATGATGACAATGCTCCTTCCCCCCTGTTGCCTTCACCTTTTATGAATGCTTTCTGCAATGTTGAGAAAGCAAGCTGGTTGCAAGAGGGGTTTGTCAGGCCCTCTGATCCTGATGGTCTTGGCGATCTTAACGAAGAAGCAATCAACAGGGAAGCTCCTTTGAAAGGCCTGATCACAGATGCCCATGATGATGTCGGCATCATACTGGGTTGTGCCGCGATAAAACGATCTGCCGATACTATGCAAGTTGATGACATGGTTGCCCGGGACAATGATGATATCTTTTGCGCTGCAGGCATAAACCTCTCTCTGGTATGTCGCCTTTATTACTATTGTCTTTTTATCCTTTTGCTTCCTTTGCTTTCTTCTTGCGACTTTAGTCCTCCTTTATGTCCTGCAGCTGAGCAGTTCCTTGGTGGCTTATCACTGTAAAATTCGAATGCTGACTGCTAAACTAGAGGACCATGATGAGTTGTTGCAGAAGGCCTCGAAGACTCATGAGAGTTTGACTAGAAAGGTGGCTCGACGATATGCTACAATCAATGATCTGAACGGCGCCAACGAGGCTTTGCGGCAAAGGCTCATAGCAAAGGAGACTTTGGAGCGGGAACTTGAAGCGGCTAAGGCGGAACTTGATGCCGCTAAAACGGATCACCTTGCTAGAATTGGCCTTTTAACTGGGGAGAATCAGCGTTTGAAGGATGAAAACCAGCGTCTGCATGACGAAAACCAAAAAGTGAAATCCGAGCTTGCCGCTCATATAGAAGCTTTGGCCAAGATGAAAGAACAAGCCTCCAAAACCCTCGCTGATTCTATAGATATAAGTGATTAGTCCATTCTGCAGGTTATGCGTGCCGCTGCAACCGATCAAGAGGAAGTTCCCGCAATTACCATAGAGCGTCTGGCAAAATGGGGTTCCGAAACTATTTTCAGTGATCATTCTCGCCGTGGTCATCCTTGGGTGCCCTACTCCAAGGAAGAGCTTGACACCTTAAAGGGAGAGGATTTTATACTTAAACGTCCTAAGTGGACTCCTCCCCCAATTCTCAAACCAAATGCCGTTACTCTATGGGGCGATTTGTGCGAGGAAAAGAACAACGCTCTTGATGAAGCTCGTAGATCTGCTCTGGCCGCCACCGACATTGAGAAAAATCAAAATGTTAATGCCTCTTGATCTATGTTTACGCCTTTGCTTTTCCGTCAAACTTTGTCTCTTATGGTAAATTTCAATTTGTCAGCTTATATGCCGCATATGATTTTTAGGGCTTGCCCGCCCATATGTATAAATTTACTCTCCACTTTTTGTTTGACTTGTGCTGTTTCAACTTGTTTGGCGCGTTTATGCTCCTACTTCCCTTCGAGAATAAGGACATTTTGCACATGTCGCCCTTTTGAGGGTTGAGTCCAGCCACTTCCCGTCGTACCACGAATGCCTATAGAAGTTGCATTGGCTAAGGTTTACATAAGTAACCTTCTCACCTGTTTAAGTAACTTTTGCTAAGGTTTATACAAGTACCCTTTTCAACATATCGCAAATGTTTATACAAGTAACATTTGCTAAGGTTTATACAAGTAACCTTTTCAACATGTCGCAAATGTTTATACAAGTAACATTTGCTAAGGTTTATACAAGTAGCCTTTTCAACATATCGCAAATGTTTATACAAGTAACATTTTCTAAGGTTTATATAAGTAACCTTTTCAACATGTCGCAAATGTTTATACAAGTAACATTTGCTAAGGTTTATACAAGTAACCTTTTCAACATGTCGCAAATGTTTATACAAGTAACATTTGCTAAGGTTTATACAAGTAACCTTTTCAACATGTCGCAAATGTTTATACAAGTAACATTTGCTAAGGTTTATACAAGTAACCTTTTCAACATGTCGCAAATGTTTATACAAGTAACATTTGCATTGAGGTTTATACAAGTAACCTCACTTATTTTGCCAGCACATGATGT
Organism: Campanula takesimana; assembly: GCA_026119855.1. Classification (NCBI taxonomy): domain Eukaryota; kingdom Viridiplantae; phylum Streptophyta; class Magnoliopsida; order Asterales; family Campanulaceae; genus Campanula; species Campanula takesimana. Next base: position 259,281 of record JAOWBW010001146.1, on the reverse strand, counting down.
CATCAAGGTCTTGTCATTTCCGTCATCTTATACACGTGTGCGGTGCACAATGTGCAGTCCATCTTTATGGCGAATGACGTCAGAGTTACGATCGCCGCTGGAGTTGGGGTAGTCATAATCTTGAAATAACTCCTAGCCCCCATAATCTAATGAGCTCTGACATGAATCCTTTGACGTGATAGATTTAAACTTCCATTCTCATCATTACCTCGAGAACTGTGTGAGCGCTTATGCACATTTATGGTGACTTTTGGCCTTTTGACTCTCTGTATTCTCGGTCCTATAAAAGAGGTAACCCTTGCCTTCATTTCTTTACTTACCCATTTAGCCTTGCAACCATGTCTTCCAGCTCCTTAAATCTTGAAGATCATGACATGGGGGGTGGGATTCTGACGCCACTTACCCTCTTCTTCCCCCAACACCACCCGAGCTAGAACCGACCGATAGCAATGGTGAGCATTCCTCTCCCATCGCTTCTCCTACTTCTGATGATTCCTCTTCCAAGAGAAAATCCTTCCATCCCGACGAATCTGATGAAGAGGAACAGGAGAATTCCGATGAACCAGACGGGGGTAATACTGGTGACGGTCCGACTAACAATGCTGAGGATGCAGAGATGGCGCCTATTGATGTTCCCGACAGCTCAGATGGTTCAGATAATGGAGGAGGTGGTGAGATGGGCGAAGCCGATGCCGCTGGCGATGATGAGGATAGCGATGATGACGGAGACCTCACTATCACTGTCACTGTCACTATTCGTATCTAGTTGATGTTGTCTTTTTTCTTCTTTTTGCGTTTATGTATATAGTACTTGCAGCCTAGTATGGATTGTTTCCCCTTTTGATTTTGCTTTTAAACAATCAAAACCTTTACTTTCTGCTATGATACTCAGTGGTTTTAATCTGTACTGTAATTCTTTCGCCTCCCTTTGTTTCTTTCCCGCCTCATTCTTATTGACGCGTTTGCGGTTTGTCGTGACGACATGACCCCACATCGTCATGCATACAAAACAAACATATAGGACATAAGTTAAAAGATCCAGATCCAAATTGTGCTGATTTTGTGGAAAGCAGCGTATACTTCATGTAAACTCATAAGGCAAGTAACATTATCTTTGTGATTCAATGACCCAGTATTTCACTATTATTACATGTCGAATAACCTCGAAATGGGGTTTATCAAACCGTAAAATAAAAATAAAAATAAAAGAAGTACTTTTCATATTGTAGCGAGAAACAAAATGATTCAAAACTAAGTGCTCATATTATGCCGCCCTTATTATAGTCAAGAAGTAAACAATTTTGAGGAAACATTACCAAGTCGTAGATCGTAAATCATAGTAATTCCCTGTAAAATCATATAGATTCAAACACATGGCTTTGAACAACTCTTAACCGTCTATCATTAAAGTTTGCTCAAATTTTTTCCATTACACTTTTTAGAATTTCGTTGAACATGACATAACTTAAAGGAAACATAAATTAATAAACTAGCACACTATGGCCTTAACAAATGCATGACCATTTTAGGGAAAGCAGATGAAATCACTATGTTCCTTGACAAACAAACAAATTAGAACTAAGCGATGGGCCAATCAAGTTCATGGATAATACCGCTTCAAATGATCAATGCTCCATGCGTTTTTGACCTCTTTGCCGTCCTTTTCTTTGAGTCAGTATGTGCCTTCCCGCACAATCCGGTCCACTTGAAACGGTCCCTCCCATTTGGGGTCTAACTTTGAGTATCCTGGCTTCGGCCCAGTGGCTTCCACACTCCTGAGAACCCAATCTCCAACCGACAAGGCCCTCTTGTGAACCCGCCTGTCGTGCTGCGACTTCATCCTTTGCTTGTAGTTGATCATCCTCATTCGTGCTTCAAGTCGCTTTTCCTTGCTTAGGTCCAACTCATTACACCTCATTTGTTTGTTTCTCTCTTCATCATAATAGGCTACCCTATATGTCGGAAGCGCCATCTCGGCTGGTGCCATGGCCTCTGATCCATAAGTTAAGGCGAAGGCGGTTTCCCCCTGTTGAGCCCTTGACGGTAGTCCTTAGATACCATAATGCCTTTGATAACTCTTCTAACCATGCCCCTCCTCTATCCTTAAGATTTTTTGATAAAACTTCAAGAACTTGCTTGTTTGCAGCTTCCACTTGGCCATTGCACTGCGGCCTATATACAGCCGAAGTCCAGTGCTTAACATTTAACCTTTCACACTCCTGAGTTAATTTCTTCCCGAATTGTGGACCATTGTCAGTGATGATGGCGCGTGGAAATCCATAGAGGCACCAAATGCTTTCATACACAAACTTGATCACGTCGTCAACTTTAGTAGACGCCAATGCCTTGGCCTCGGTCCATTTGGTGAAGTAGTCTACTGCGACAATGACCATCTGACATCCTCCCTTAGCTTTCGTAAAAGGACCAATCAAATCTATCCCCCACATATCGAAGGGCCAAGCTGCAATAATTGGGGTCTGCTCTATGGTGGGTTGCCGGGGTATGTTTGCATGCCTCTGACATTGGTCACACCTTTTGACGTATTCTTCTGCATCTTTCCTCAAGGAAGGCCAATAATACCCATGGAAAATGATCTTGTCTGCCAAAGTTCTGGAGCCGGGATGCCTACCACAAACACCTTCATGAATCTCAAATAGAACTTGGTCAGTCAATCCTGGCTCCACACATCTCAAGAGCGGTTTGGAGAACGACCTTCTATAGAGCACTCCATCCTGTATTATATACCTGGGGGCAGTCCTTTTCACCACCTTTGCTCTGTCTGTATCCGTGGGCAATTCCTCCTTCTCTAAATAAGCCTTCATTTCATCAACCCAACTTCCTTTATCAACTTCTATCTCCATTATTGTTGGTCTTGTAATGGCAGGCTCTTCCAAGTATTCAATAGAGATTTTACGCGGCAAGTCTTTGATAACTTCATAGGCCGCCTTGCTAAGCATATCTGCTTTTTCATTTTCCTGCCTATCAATTCTGACTAACTCCCAAAACTCAAAACTACTCAACAGAGCTTGTGCCATGTCGCAATATTTCATCAAAACAAGGTGGACTACTCCGAAATACCTTTTCACTTGGTTGACAACTAATTGAGAATCTGAATGAATGACCACGCGTTTGAGTCCCAAGGATTTGCACAACTCTAACCCGACAATCAAAGCTTCATACTCAGCTTGATTATTGGAGACGACAAATTTGAATCTCAAGGCTTTTTCATACTTACAATCCTCTTGCGGGGCAATCAAAATAATCCCAGCTCCTCTATCTTTAGCCGATGATCCGTCAACAAACAACATCCAGCAATCCTCTGGTCTTTCCCTTGGTTCAGAACTTGATGGGTCCTGGCAAGTCGCCCTTCTTTTCCTGGTAGCTGTCGTCATTTCGCCTTCAGATCTTTCAAAAGAAGCCTCCATAATAAATTCCGCTAATGCCTGGGCTTTGATGGCTCTGCGGCTTTCAAAAACTATATCAAACTCAGTTAATTCTATGGACCACTTTAGTAACCTTCCCGCGGAATCAGGCTGCTGTAGAATTTTCCTCAAAGGTGCATTTGTAAACACAGTAATGGGATGTGAAAGGAAATAAACCCGGAGCTTTCTAGATGCTATCACAAGGGCGAATGCCAGCTTCTCGGCATTAAAGTATCTCGTCTCAACCTCACTTAGTGCCTTTGAAACATAGTAGACTGGCTTCTGCACTCCTCCCTCTTCCCTTATCAACACTGCGGCTACCGCTAGATCACTGGCCGCCAGATAGACATACAATCTTTCTCCTTCAACGGGACTGGAAAGAACAGGCGGCTTCCCTAAGTAATCTTTTATGTCGTGAAAAGCCTTGTCGCATTGCTCATCCCACGAAAACTTTTGAGCCCCTTTTAGCGTTTTGAAGAAAGGAAGACATTTCTGGGCAGAGCGAGAAATGAACCTCCCCAGCGCTATGATTCACCCATTTAGCCTCTGAACTTCTTGAATTGTTTTTGGAGGCGACATCTTCATTAAAGCCTCAATTTTCTCTGGGTTCGCCTTAATACCTCTCCTGTTTACTAGAAATCCCATAAACTTCCCTACTGTGACCCCGAATGTAACATTTCCCCGGATTCAACTTCATTGAATTTGCCCTCAGATTGGTAAAAGTTTCCACCAGGTCAGTCAAATGATCTCCATCCTTGGTTTTGATCACCATATCGTCTATATACGCTTCGACATTCCTCCCTATTTGTGATTTGAAGACCAAGTTGACCATGCGCTGGAAAGTGGCACCAGCATTTTTCAGGCCGAACGGCATCATAATGTAGCAAAAGTTGCCAATGGGGGTGCGGAAAGCGGTCTTGGCTCTATCTTCCTTAGCCATTTTAATCTAGTGATACCCAGAATAGGCATCAATGAAGCTCAAAAGTTTATGACCATCAATAGAATCAACTAATCTGTCAATTCTGGGCAATGGATAACAATCTTTAGGACATGCCGTGTTCAAGTCTGTAAAATCTATACACATTCACCACTTTCCGTTTGCCTTTTTAACCATGACCGGGCATGCCAACCAAATAGGGTAGGCTATCTCCTCAATTATCCCAGCTTTTAACAATTTCTCCACCTCTTCTACTACGGCTTTCTCTTTTTCCGCTGATAAGTATCTTACCCTTTGTTTAAATGGCTCGACGTTGGGATTAGCGTTAAGGAAATGTATTGCCACATTCTCATCTACCCCGCTCATATCTTCCGGCTTCCATGCAAAGATGTCAGGGTTTTCCCGTAAAAAACTTATCAAGCTTTCTCGCTCAGCAGGGTTTAGCTATCCCCCAATTTTAACTTTCTGTCAGGGAAGGCATCATTAACCACTACCTCTTCTAATTCTTCTGAGGCCTGGATATCAGGCTCATCTCGCACCTGTAGCGTATCTACCACTATTTCCCGCCTCTTAATCCTTTTTCGTGACCCAGACGTTTTTTCTCTGTCATCAGTCCTGTCGAGCGGCAACCCATCTAGTGTCTCCATCTCTATTTCTTCACATTCTTCTTCTGACATAACTTCATCTATTGTGGGCTCTTCTACTTGAACAAATTGCACTGCCCTGGACCAATCTATTTCGGTCTAAACTAGAATCAAACCCATCTGATTTTTTTCCGATAAAACCACCCCCTCATCTATGTGCCCTTCCTCATCATCCGCTTCTTCCACTGTATACGTACTTTCCAATCTGCCGCAGAATAATCAGTGCTTTTGTATAAGGGAATTATTGCCGTTCCTTCCCGCATACTCGGCGTATCCTCCCAATCCATGCTTTCCTCTACATTAGCTATCACATTGACCCCCGTATCCTTAATAACCAAAGCATTGGTTAAGGAATTTGTGCTTTTCCATCTTTCCTTTCTGTATCTCCAACCGCTTTTTCATGACTTCCATGATGTTACTAGTTATGCACCCAATTCCCTTTGGGGTTGGAAATTTAACCCTCTGATGCGGAATGGATACCACCATTTCAAAGGTTTGCATAAACGGAATGCCAATGATTGCATTATAGTTGGATGCCAAATCTATCACCATAAACTCCACAGTTCTCGTCCTAGTGAATTCTCCTTCGCCAATTTCCACTGCTAAGGCTATAGTACCCTTCACTTTGACTGTGTAATTGGTAAACCCTTCTAGGAACCCTTTGTAAGGAACTAGATTCACCTCCGTGTAATTCATTTTTTTGAAAGCGTCATAATATAGAATGTTGCGGCTTGCTCCTGAATCCACTAGCATTCTATGCAAGATATTGTTCCCCAGGTAAATCGTTATCACCAATGGTTGGCTTGCATGAGTTACTGTCACAGCCAGCTCTTTCCTGGTAAAACTAATGACTCTTTCTCCTTGTGGAGGATAGGCGGGAATGTTAAAAGTATGTGATAGCGTCATAATTTGCTGGTTTAATTGGCCTATACTTACAGGTTGATGAATGACAGGTATCACATTCCTCCCGTCTTGTCGGACCTCTTGATTTGCTGGCAATACATATTCCCGCAACTCCCCTTGATCAATCCGCATTTGAATGACCCTCTTCAAATTATAGCAATCGTCCGTCATGTGCCCCCTTTCCTGATGGTACTCACAAAAGCTATTATGATCTTGCTTGGCTCTCTCCGGCATTGGGAAAGCCAGAGGGAGTTGCACAGCATGTAGGATCTCACTCGGTCTGGCGTTCAACTTATCAAACCTGATTATTTTCCTGGGCCCTCGTCCACCATTTCGTCCTCCGCCCCGTCCTGCTTGGTTTCCTCCTCTACCCGCCGGTTCACCCCTTTCCGGCTTGACATACTCAATCCTATCTTTCATGCTCTTCTTTGGAGCAGCCGACGGCGCTGTAGGAATTTCTTCAACATCGTCACCCCCGCAATAACCTCTGACCCGCTCATAGAGCTCCTTTAAGGTTTGTGGCAACCTCATTCTCAATTCCCTTTTAAAATGTTCTGAAGCTACACCTGCCATGTATAGCATTATGATATTGCTGTCATCTATGTCAGAAATGCGGTTGGCAATTTTCATGAATCTGTCTGTGTATCCCGCAATCCCTTCTCCGACTTTCTGCCTTATTCCACACAATTCCTGCTTAACAGCGGGTTGAGCTCCCGTGGCCCCAAATTTGTTGATAAACTTTCGCTTGAAATCTTGGTAGCCTAAGATCGATCCTGCGGGCTGTAGTAAAAACCAATCTAAGGCATGCTCCGTCAACGTACTTGCAAAAGTTCTGCAGAGTATGGCTTCATCTCTTGTCAGAATAGTCATAGTGACCTCGAAACCCCCAATATGTGTCCTAGCCGCAGTATGACCATTATATTTTTCCAGATTTGGCAATCTAAAATCGGGATCGGGATGAGCCTCCTGAATATACCTTGCAAAAGGAGCCAAAAACGAATCCCTGTCGTCCTCGCGCTGTCCCTTCTCCAATTTTCCTAATCTCCTTGCAAACTCTTGCAACCATCCCGCTTCTTCGGGTTGTCCTTGAATCCTCCCGCCTAATCGACTTCCTTCGAAGCGATTCCCGCCTTCCTGGTTTGAGGCGGTATCCTCCTCCCCTTCACATTCATAATAGAACGACTCCCCAGCGGCGGTACCTGGCTGGTAATAAATTCTCTTCTTAATTCCATTTTCCATAACAACTTGAGGTTTCCGCTTGGGGATCATTCCAGATTTCCCTCTCCAATCCGCTTGCTCTAGGGTCCCGTCTTGCTCCTTATCCTTTCCTTTGTTTCTGTGCCCCTCAAGAACGGCTTCAATGCGTCCTCCCTTCTGATTGTTCTCCGTCATTCGCCCTAGTCGCTGCGGGACTGGGGTTGGAACGTTACCAAGTTTCTTCAACCGATCATTGTTTGCTATTAATTGCAACAACCACTTGTTTTGGTTTTGAAATCGCTCTATTTCTGCAGCCGCCGCGTCCTCCACTATCAATGGGTTGCCTCGGTCACCCTCATTTCCAGCTTCATCTAGCACTTCCACCCTTTCTATGATTTCCCGTTCCACCCTTGCTCGATTCATATCCCCTGCCGCGGCCTCTGTTGGCTGCTCTGCCAAAACTCAAGCTGGGGTTGAGCCACCTACACCCGCTGGCTGGCCTGATAAAAACCCAGCAATCATATTCTTCACTGGAGTGTTTTAAACCATAGTGCGCTTACAATTCTTCTAAAACGGAGAAATAAATTGACAATGACAAACTTTGTCGTTCCAAAACGCAAAAATCCAGAAAAACAGACTGGAATTTGAAGAAACGGCAAATAACAAATTCAACAAAAATAATGACCCAAACAAGGTCAATCAAAGAAAGAAAATGTAGGTCCCGGCAACGGAACCAACTGATGCTACCCGAAAAAATGGAGAGGTCCGAATAGCAACGGAAATTGAGTCTAGCTGAAGGAAATCGGCCTTTTCTTTGATTGAGACCTGCACACACGAGACAAACGTAAACTGCGCCGGGGGCTCTCCGGCAGAAGCCCCTCCGACGTGAGAATCAGTTCACGAAATAATCTCAAAGTACAAAAGAGAAAGGTGTACTGTGTGTGCGTACTTCAACATCTCTCACAAATGAATGTCATCTGCCTTTTATACTTCTGAACCAGGTGCCAATCACGTGCTAGGCGCCATGTGCTTTGCACGCTTTTACCCCATGTGCTGCTCGTGAAGGTATTCCAGCTGTCCCAATGTGATAGGCTTTGCACGATTTCCAAGAGGGGACGTTAACTCTGACATATTCTGTTATAATTGCAACAGATTTGGAGGGGACCACATTCATACAAATTTGTTACGCAAGTTAACTGGACTCCCCAACTTATGCGACATGCAAGCCGCCTCATGTCGCCCCCCTTTCCTGAAGTTGTATTCTTACTGGGTCAAACCATCTTAGGGCCCATGGGCCCCCTTTTTTCGCTGCTGCTTTCTCATATATGAGTTCAGCCCATTAATTATCAAAAGGGAATATTTTAGTTGGGCCCAATAAAACCAAAGCCTCAATTGTAAATGATTCTTGAATTTGGCGACATCACTTCTCTCTCATCCATGGTTCTTCTCCCCAAAAAAGAAAAATAAGAATTTCAAGTTCTTGGTCGGACATCCAAATATTTCTCCAGTACTATAACATCTTTATTTTTACCCGATTCATGTAATATGCCATCAGAATTTATCCCTGTAATAAGTTCATTGTTTTATGGAATTAGTGCAACAACAAGTTTTCTATTTCTTTGATTTCCTTGCTTCTAGACGTGAAAGGGGCATTTTCCATTTGCAGTCTTTTTACTTAAATCCTGCAGTTGATAAATCTTGATTTACTGTTGCCGGTATAGCATATCCTTATTGGTCACTTAATTTCGAGTTTATGTTTTGGTTTGTGTCCCTTAGTATTTTTCCGCTCTAAAGTCTCATTAACATCATTTATATTTCTGTGGTTTTGGGTTCAAATCCCATCACCAGCATTTCTGTGTGTTTGTGCATTCACGCTAATTGAATCCTACATCGACCTCTGCCTACGAATGGCGATGCACGAGGTAGAAAAAAAAGAAAGAAACGATGTACATGTGAATGAACGATTTGGAGCAAAGAGCAACCCATCCCTTCTTGCTCTTCATCTGTAGTACCATTACATATCATTTTCCTGATTAACTATATGTTTTCCTCGTGCCAACATTATTAATTGTTACAATTTTTTTGTTATTTGAGTTTCAGTGCTACTGCCAGTAATATTACGAGGGTCATCACATGTGACATCTTTTATGATGGATAGTGTTAGTATTATTGGGAGACAATGCTAGGAGTTTTTTTTTTTTTTTTTTTTTTTTTTAAGCCACTTGTTATTGGGGTGGGGGAAGGGGATTCGGACTTGAGACCTCCTGAAGGAAGCCCCAAGCTCTATACCACTCGGCCAATGAAGGCTTGAGTAATGCTAGGATTTGTTGAGATCCAGTAATATCATCAAGTGTCAGCGTATAGCGTATGATTTATTACATCTTTGTTAAATTGAGTGTAGGTGCAATTTTTTATGAGCTAGTGTATCTCGAGTACTAGTGATAGTGTTTGAGTGCATGCGTATGTGTTTTATGAGTGTATGTGTATTGTTATTGAGTATCAGTGTATCTGTTATTTCGTGTCAGTGCATTTGTTATTGGGAGCTAGTGCATTTGTTATTGGGAGCCAATGTTAGTGTTGAATTGTGTAAGTGCATGTATTATTGAGTGCCAAAAAATGTACATAATAGTGTGACAGTACATGTTTTTATTATCAATTACCAAGGTTCTAAAAAACGCTAGGTGGTCGCTAGGCGCCGCAGGGGCGATTAGCGCCTAGTCGGGATCTAGGCGGGGTCGAGAATTCAGAAATAACTATAATATCTTAGACGGGACCTAGGCGTTTCATAAACGCCTAACGCCTAAGCGGAGGCCTAAACAGACGTCTTTTAGAACACTGCTCATTACACACCTCTATCAATTATTATCTGGCTGTCTTTTCTTTTCTTTCCCTTTCACTAACTGTTGTTGTTCTGTTGTCCGTTCCTCACCTACCAAACTTACCCCCATATGATAACGTAGGGCAGTTAAGTGAAATTTGTTGTTTTTTTTTTGTTTTTTTTGTTGTATTGTAAAAGTTTTAAAAATATTGGTCTTCTCACAACATTATGAAAAATATTAATAAAAAAAAAAGTCTCTTCGGGGGCATCCGATAAAATTGGAACGATGCAGAGAAGATTAGCATGAAAAAAAAAATTATCAATTTGTGTAGTACTCCTTCCGTCTCAAAATACATGTCGTTTTGGGAGTTAAATTTTATCCCAAAATACTTGTCGTTTCACTATTTTCAAAGTTTTTTTATTGCTCTATACCAATTATACCCTTAATAATAATAGTAAACTATCTTTTACCTAACCATTGAATTATCTAGGTAGTTGAATTATTTTTAAGGGTATTTGAGACTTCTTCACATGCATTAACGGAATTTCTTAATATGTGTGAAACACTCCAAAACGACATCTATTTTGAGACGGGGGGAGTATTAAAGACTGTTGGTGGTAGTGTGAGAGACTCTGATGGTACTGTTAAAGAGTGTTAACAATAAGTACTCCATCAGTCTCAAAACACTTTGTATCATTTTTCTTTAACATGATAATCAAGGAGGAAATATTTATACTCAAAAATATTGTGAGTAGAAAAAAATTGTGGGTATGATGATTTGATAATAGTATTCACAATTTTAGTGTGTGAGTATCACAAGTGGGGTAGAATAAATTAAAAACAATAAAAATTAGTTGTTTTAGAAAGTGAGCTATTGGAACACTAAAAAAAATTATTGCAAGTTGTTTTAGCACACAAAGTAATGATAAGGTTTTGAATCACTTGTTACATTTTGAAAGGCAATGTTAGGCTTACAAATGAAGTTTACAAAATGAGGGATACAAAGCATGGTGGCGATAATTTATCGGCCACATCGATAGTGGACTGGCACACTCCAATTAAAAGCACCAACACAATTATGACACCTCATTTTGTAACCCACATTTTGTAGCCAAATTTTATAACTTTATTATTTCCCCATTTTGAATCACTTGTTACAAGTTTTCTCTTTATAGACCACAAAACAAATCAAGGAGCAGTAGAGCCCCCTAATTTTTGGTTTGATATTATATTTTAAAATATGTATTTCTTCTGTCTTTAGATAAGTGTTCATTTTTAAAAAATCTTTGTCCCAAAATGAGTGCCTTTTTGTAACATAATTTTGTCCCTAAATGTCTTTTTTCGATTGTTTTTTCACCGGTCTAGTTATACGTGCAAAACTAAATGTTTGAAAAGGAGATTACAAGATTATATATGAATCTTTGCCATCAAATCGTACAAAGAGTTGCGATTTTCAGATGTCACTTAAAATGAAATTTTAGCACTCATTTAAGGACAAAGGTAGTATTTATTAAGGACAATTATTTGTAAAAATATTTAGGAGTGAAAGAAACTAGTAAAAATATGTTGGTCCTACTAAGATGATAACAATGAAACTCTCTATTGCCATAAATATAAGTAAGAAAATACAATTTCATTTTTAAATATAAGTAAAACTCATCACGTATATCAGTACATTTTTGTTAAATAAATACTCATTTCTTGTGTTCCATAATTATTATTTTTTTCTAAAATATTGTGAATTTTATAAGTAAAAATCTAGTAAAAAACGTGTTTTTTTTTAAGAAATTAAGAAAAGTTCTTTTTCTTTTTTCTAAAAAAAAAATAGAAGAGGCAATGATATTTTGTAAATACCTAACACTTGTTTAAAAAGATGCCGTGACATCATTGTAAGACCATGTCCAATAATCCAACTACCAAAAAACATTCAACTACCCTAATATCACGACACCTCATCTTCTCTCTCCATCCATTTAATCATTCAACTACACTCTCAACTACCCCTCCCACAATAAACTAGTTTAGTTTAAAATTCAACTCCTCCCAACTCATCATTCTATACCCCTTACAGTATTTATTTTTATAATTAAAAAAATAATAAAAATAATAATAATTTATTATTAAAAAATAAATTATTAATATTTTTATTTATAAATTCGAGAATTTTTTTAATTTTTTTTAATTCACACTTAATAAAAAAAGGATAATTAAGGAATTTTTAAAGAGAAAAGAGGGTTTTTTTTTCGGTGTCCAAATTAAATGAAACTTACATCAATTTATAGAGGGAAAAAAATGATAAATTTTGGTGATTTATTTTTTTATAAAAAAAATAATTTACTATGAAATAATTGAGCTCAAAAAATTTGGATAAAAAACCTCTCCGAAAAAAAAAAGCTGGAAACAAAAAAGGAAAAAAAAAAGAAGAAAAAAAAGGGAAATGCAGCAGCAACTCTTCGGCTTGGGAGGTGAGCTGCACTCTCCAAGTGCTGGCCACTCCCAAGCCGACACGTGTCTATTCTGGGCCCCACAAAAATTCCCTCAACCCAGTTGAGCTTCTTCAACCCCTCCCCTTCAACCCTCTCCTTTCAACCCCCTTATTGCACACACTCAACTAGTTGAACCCCCACTCAACCCCCCTCTCAACCCCTTATTGGACATGGCCTAAGTAAGTATAGTTTATTGAACACGTTGAGATTATTAAAACACGAAAGAAATTTTTGTAAATAATCATGTGCGGCGGGTGTATATATGAATTTGTCTAATTTTAAAATATAAAATTATCTTTTATTTTATAATAGGAAAAAATAAATTCAAAATAATATGTCAAATCAAGGCAATGAGGGAAAAAGAATAATGGGGCAACTGGGACAAAACTGACCCGAATATGGAGTCTCGACCGTCAATCCGACCCAACCCACCACCCGATTGAGCCTCACCAATGGTGAGGCCTGTCAATCGGAAATAAAAAGTTCGGAATCAAGAACCCAATCATGCAATGCCAATTTGATTTCACAAACATTTTTAAAAAAAAAACTCAATAGAAGTAGGATAAGATAAGTTCCCGAAAAAATCAATGTCACATCATAAAACTTTTTCAATTTCTCGGTAATCCTTTCAACCCTTCTCCAATCTTCCTCATCCGGCAAACAAGTATAAGACCTTTCTTTTAGTTTCAATCTTGGGAATACAAGTCTATACTTTAAGGCCGTCTCAAGCATGATATAAGTTGAATTCCACCTAGTGGGGCAATCAAGAACTAAAGAAGTAATGTCTTTAATGGATAATTGGCGGGCCGTATCCTCAAACTTTTGAATTCTACTACTGGAACCTATCCAATAGACAACACTATTTCTCACATTTTCCACTTCCTTCTTAATAACCCCCAACCCATCCTTCACAATTAAATTTAAAATATGTGCACAACATCGCATGTGAACAACTTTCCCCTCAACATAAGTGTGCTAGGATCTAGTCTATCAACCATCTTATCTAACATAGCATCATTGGAAGATGCATTATCAACTGTGATGGTTGACAACTTCCTATCAAGATTCAATTCCATTAATGCTTCAACAAGAAATTCCGTGAGAACATCACTACTATGTGGAGGGGGAACATAAATAAACCTAAAATAAAGAAAAAAAAAATGCAAAAATGAAATTTCAACAAAAATATAACAACTAATAGAGCAAACTAAAACTTGTGCTAGTAAATTAAAACATACCTCACGATTCGATTTTGCAAAATCCATGAGGAATCAATATAATGTGCTGTAACCGCCATGAATCTTTTCTTGGTCGGTTCGCGGTCCACATATCCGTAGTGATGGCAACTCTCGAGTTCAAGATCTCCAATTCCTTAAACAACTTCTGTCTCTTGGAATGATAAATCTTCATAATGTCACTCTTGATAGTATTTCTCGTAACCATTTCAAATAAGGGTTGGAGGTTGCCTTGAAGGAAAATGTTGCTGCCTACAACAAAGCCAAAGACAAAGGCAAGATCAAATACCACACCCACAGCATTTTCATTACCTTTCTTATGACTCAAATCAAGGAAATCAAGAAGAAGAATTTACGAAATCTATGATGATCTACAATACTCAATGGATATTCATGTAACACAATCATATCCGCAAGATCTCTTCTTGATCGGGCTTGATCAAAAGCAAATGTGCGGTACTCCACCTTACCATCCTTTGTCTTCTCACCCGCTTGTAACAACATTTGTCCAACATCTTTATGTTTAGTCTTTCTACACCTTATTAAGTGACTACGTAAGTGAGAAGTACCATAACTGCTAGCCCCTTCTAACTTTTGGTTACAATGATTACAAAGAGCTTTAACAACCCCTTTAACAGTTGTTCTAGTCATCTCTTTCCACACATCGGATGTTAAACTCTTCTTATACTTAGTATCTTTGGAAGAAGACTCAACCTCATTTAAAGAGGGGCTTGAACCGAACAGTGTTTTATTCGCTACACTTTGAGAATCTACCATAGGGTCATCCCCTTTCTCATATACATGCACATCATCATCATTAAGAGCCTCAATCTCTTGAGCCTTTCTTTTAGACATCTAATAAATTTAAAAAGAAAATCCATTTAATATTGTATAAAAAACAAAGACATGAATCATTATAAGAATAAGAAAGACATGAATCATTATAAGAATAAGAAAGACATGAATCATTGGGACGGAGGTAGTATTCTCAATGTGGCCCCTTTACCACTGACTCACTGCATCACCTAAAAGCAACACTGGTTCAGGCAATACATAGTCGTGCAAATGATACCCAAAATTGCTAAGACCCTTGATCTCTTTCTAATAACAGAAATTGTGAGAAAATCCCATAGAAGTCATCCAGATATTAATCATAACTTTCAGCGGATAATTACACGGTGAAAGACAGAAAGGAAGCGTGATTCTCAAAGCTATCATACACAAAGTTACAGATTTCAAGAACATTTAGATACAAAAAAGCAGTAACTAACATCATTGTAGATTAAAATTGAGATTTTGGGATTACTTAAAAAGTTTTTAAATAAGGGTTTTGGATTCTTAAAGTGTAATTTGTAATTAATTAATCAAGTATATACTCTTTACTATTTCGCACAAAAGAAATTAAATCGCACAAGAGAACTCACCCTGTTTAGAAATGGCCGATGGTGGTTTGAGATGGCCGGAGGAAGGAGCTGTTGAGGTGGTTGCAGGACCGGCACAGGCGGTAGACTGGTAGATATCGCCGCCGGCGGCAATCGTCGTTCACGGTCGTTCACCAAATCGCCATCGCCTCTCTCTGTGCTCAGTAACGGCGGAATGGAAACCCTAAATGGCAAAGTGTAAAGATTTAGTATTTATACCTCCGTTTTTTTTGGAAGTAATAATAGGGAGAAATAGGGGTATAACAGGAAATTCATCGCACATGTTACTAAACGGGCCGGGTTGGACTGCATTACCAAACCCGTACCCGAACTCGCCGGGTTTTAAAAAACACCTACCAAACCCGGTCCGCTTCGGGCCGAAAAATGACAGAAACGGGTCGGGTTCGGCAAGATTGCCATCCCTACTCACCATATTTCATTATTTTTTATATCCTCTTATTGTTGGATAATCTAATTTCCCCAACCCTAGCCCTTAAATTCAGGGTGGACTGCTATGCGGCCATCTCACACCGTGAGACGGACCGTCCATAGGTCGAACAAACCCGATCCGAACAACCCCGAACCACCCACTTCATTAAACGGGTTGGTATATAACAATCAACACGTGCATCGCACATTCCTCCAAAAAATTCAGCCGCAACTTTTCTCTCATTTTCTCTCTTCTCTCTCAACGACGAACTAGATCTAGGGTTTCAGCAAAAACTTTGGCGGCTACCTAAATCTAGGGCATAACTATAATCATCCACACCAATTTCAATATCTATTACCAAAATTTGTTAGTAACCTATCAATGGCTACTCAATCAAGTGTCTCATCATCATCTCCGATAAATCAACATACAAAAAACAATGAATTGATCATAAATGAATCAATTGAAGAACGTATTGAACAAACAACAACAATTTCAGAAGGTAAGTAGTACTATTTATCAATAATTTATTCACATTAAACATCAATTTTCAAAACTTTTACTCATATTACACAGTTTTGGGATACATTCTTCGAAACTCATACTGAAAAATATTTGTGTTTGTAACATTATTTTGTAACAGTGAATTCTGTGCTAATTTTCAAAACTTTTAGTGTAACACTTTAAATATTTCAAAGTAACTAATTTAATATTTAAATGTAACACTTACAGAAGAGTTTTCTCCAATCACTATCTATACTAATTGATATATTGATTTTACATATAATTGATTACATCTATTTAACAAAAACTTTTTCAAATTTGTTTACAGAACTGGACATAATTGCTGGATCGAACGACAACATTTTACCAATAACTGCATCTACTCAAACAGAAACAAGTAAAGGTATTCATTCTGAAGTTGATATTGTTGTTATCAAAGGTTCATTAATAGGTGTTAGAAAGAACACACCAGATGATATGTACAAACTTTATTGTGCTCATGGTAAGGCAATTGGATTTTTTGTACGCAAATCAACAACTAGAGTACGTGATGATGGAATAGTTTTTGATAAGTATTTTGTCTGTTCTAATGCTGGAACTACAAACCAATCAAAAACTAAAACAAAAGTTGATTCTGATGGTGAGATCGAGAATCCTAGGAAACATCATTTTACTCGTACAGGATGTAGTGCAGCCATGAGGATAAAGCTTACTGAGGATAATCATTCTGAAGTTGTTATTCATAAAACAGATCATAATCATGCATTGACTAGGACAGATTTGAGTCATCTACATAGATCACAAAGGCAAATTACAAATGAAAAGGGGAAAGCAATTGAAGAAATGTTATCTTCAGGAATAAAACCAACAGATTCTTTTCGTTATATGGCTCATGAAGCAGGTGGTGATGATTGTGTTGGTCACACTATCAAAGACCATTTAAACTTTGTCAATAGATTGAAGATGAAAGAACGAGAAAATGGTGATGCACAAAGATTGGTTGAAATATTATATGAACAACAATCCGAGGAGGATGATTTTTTCTTTAGAGTAATGTTGGATGAGTTTGGAAGATTAAGTAGCATTTTTGGAGAGACTCAATGATGAAAGAAGATTATTTGATATTTGGGGATGTTATGATATTTGACACAACTTAGAGTATTAACAAGTATGGTATGGTATGTGAACCAATGGTAGGCATCAACAATCATAGGAACAATGTTATGTTTGGGTGTGCATTTTTAGCAAATGAGGAAACGAAATCATTCGAGTGGCTATTTGATGTCTTCATGAAATCAATGGGAGGGAAATGCCCTATCACTATATTCACTGACCAAGATCAAGCCATGACAAATGCCATATCAACGGTATGTGCTCTATATTATGATGACTTTTAATATAATTACAATGTTATATTTTTGTTGTGCATTTTTTAAGTAACACTTTGGGTGACAATGTGTAACACTTTCTATGCATTAAAGTAACAATTTTGGTAGATTTGTGTCTGACTTCTTAAATTTCTGAAAGTAACACTTTGTATGACAATGTGTAACAGTTTCTATGCATTAAAGTAACAGTTTTGGGAGATTATGTGTCTGGCTTCTTAAATTTCTGAAAGTAACACTTTGTGTGACAATGAGTAACACTTTCTATGCATTAAAGTAACAATTTTGGGAGATTATATGCCTGGCTTCTTAAATTTCTGAAAGTAACACTTTGTATGCCAATTGTAATACTTTCTATGCATTAAATTAACAGTTTTGGGAGATTATGTGTCTGGCTTCTTAAATTTCTGAAAGTAACACTTTGTGTGACAATGAGTAACACTTTCTATGCATTAAAGTAACAGTTTTGGGAGATTATATGTCTGGCTTCCTAAATTTCTGAAAGTAACACTTTGTATGCCAATTGTAACACTTTCTATGCATTAAAGTAACAGTTTTGGGAAATTATGAGTCTGGCTTCTTATATTTCTTAAAGTAAAACTTTGTATAACATTGTGTAACACTTTCTATGCATTAAAGTAACAGTTGTGTGGCTTGTTATATTTCTAAAAGTAACTTTTGTATAAGAATGTGTAACACTTTTTAAGCATTAAGTAATAATTTTAAACAGAAATAGATAATATATTTAACAAAAAAAGCCCTTAAAAGGGATATTTACATAATACTTAAAACAAGATAAAAAAAACCCCCAAAAATATTTACTAATTTAAGAAAAGAGTAATGAAAGTATCATCACTGTTCATCATTTTCATCTTCTTGCTAAAACAAAAAAACACTTAATATATACTAGTTTAAGAAAATAGTGATGAAAGTATCATCACTGTTCATCATCTTCATCTTCATCTTCATCTCCATCTCCTTCTTCTTTTTCAACTTCTTCATCTTCATCTTCATCTTCATCTTCATCTTCATCTTCAGCAATGTCCCATGACTTCTCACCCTCACTATCAGTTGGCTTAGGTTCTGGTGGAGTTGGGGGGGGGGGGGGTACTCATTGTAGAGATCAGAATCGTAGCGACATTATCACTATCACTGTCATTACTAAATGCATAAGAAAATTTTCTTTTCAGATTTTTGGGAGCCATAAATTTTCTCGAAGTACAAGCTTTTATGAAATAAAAAGAAGATGAAATGCTTGCCTTTAAATAGAACTTAGAATTTAAAGGGTTGCAAGAGTAAATTTAATAATAAATGTTGTGTAATCATTTGTGCTTTCAATCAATAGCCTTGATATATGAGACTGCAGATACAATTAATCTACTTTAGGCGGCTAAGTCACTTCAAAAGCATGCAAGTATGACTAAAACGTCTTATCAATAAGATTAACCAAAAATCTACTATATCATATATAAAATTCTGATATATAACAGCCTATATTAAACAATTTATATGAAAATTTTGATATGTAACGATTTATAAAAATTATGATAAAATATTGGATTAAAAATTGTAACATTTATGATGTTAATGTTTTATTAAACATCAATAAAAAAAATAGAACATTTTAAATATAAACATTTTGGATACTGTAATTGTAAAACTTATTATATTTAAAAGTAACATTTATTAGACTTCAAAGTAATAGTTTTTTAATAATATAATTGAAACACTTAAAAAAACTGTTTATATATAATGATTTAAAAAATAACATTAGTGTAACATTTTTTATGTTTAAAAGTAACACTTTTTATGAAATGTGTTACAGAATTTGTGCTGTAATTGTAAACCTTATTATATTTAGAAGTAACATTTATTAGGCTTCAAAACAATAGTTTTATAATAATATAATTATAACACTTACAAATCTGTTTATATATAACAGTTTAAAAAATAACATTAGTGAAACAAATTTTATGTTTAAAAGTAACACATTTTAGGAAATGTGTTACAGGTTTTGGACTGTAATTGTAAACCTTATTATATTTAGAAGTAACATTTATTAGGCTTCAAAATAATAGTTTTATAATAATATAATTGTAATACTTATAAAAACTTTTTATATATAATAGCACTTAAAAAAACTGTTTATATATAATAGTTTCAAAATAACATTAGTGTAACACTTTTTATGTTTAAAAGTAACACTTTTTTATGAAATGTGTTACAGGCTTTTCCTTCAACAAAACACAGATTATGCCAATGGCATTTGTACCAAAATGCAATTTCAAGGTTTGGACAGTTAAAAAGCAATAATGACTTCAAAGATGCATTTAAAAGATGCATGTCTGGTTGTGTGGATGAAGATCACTTTGAGAAAACCTGGTCAAAAATGATCGAAGATTATAATTTGGAAGAAGAGCCTTGGTTTAAGAGATTATATGATTTAAGGCACAAATGGTCAAGAGCATTAAACAAGGATTTTTTCTCAGCGGGCATCTTTTCCTCATAAAGAAGTGAAAGTATAAACAATGCAATGGGGAACCATGCCAAAAAGACAACAAGTTTAACAGAATTTCATGATATATTCAAGAAGATGTTGCAGAATTGGAGAATGAAATAAAAAAAAAAGCTGAATTCAAAACTTCGAAATCAATTCCATCAAGTTCTGTCCCATTAACTGGCTTACTTAAACATGCATCTGAGATATACACATTGAAGGCTATTGAAGAATTTGAGAAATAATTTATTCAATCAATTGGAAGAAAATGTGTGCTTTATGACAGTGATGAGATGATAACAACCTATTCAATATCGGCATTTGAAGGAGTATTAACAAGGCTTGTCATGATTAGAAATACTACTTCAGATTTTTTAAAGTGTTCATGCAAATATTTTGAAGAGTGTGGTATTATATGTAGACACATGCTGAGAGTCCTATATCAACACAATCAGTTGAAGATACCAGAGGCATTTATTCTTAAAAGATGGACAAGGATTGCCAAATCAAGTATATGGGATAGGTTGTGCAATATTCAAGAACCTCAAAACAATCCTAGTTATATTCCATGGAAGCAAGAGATGACCAGAAAGTTTTACAATCTAGTTTTGGAGGCTCAACATAATGACGAAGCAAGAAGAATTCTTGAAGAAAGTTACGAAAAGGATGTTCTGGCTATATCTTCGCTAAAAAATGTTCCAGAAGAAACTGAATCATCACATGTCTCAAGTACATCAAATGCAATAATGGATCCTGCTCGGTCAGTTACAAAAGGAAGGAAAAAAAGAATTCAACCTGGTATCGAAAAGGCGAAAAAGAAAAAAAGATCAGAAGTTCATACTACTCATCAGTCTCGAGAATTTGGAACAAAAACTCCAAATATTCGTCTATTTTAATTACAATTAATAAGATTCTTACATTTTAGTTTATGCATTTGTAATTGATAATACTTTCTGTGATGTAACACTTGAAAGACTTAAAATTACCAGTTTTTTTAACATTACATTACATTATATTTTCTGTTTTAAAAATGTGTACAAACTGTTATATTTCTAGGTAACGCTTTCTATAAAAATTTGTAACACTTATTGAACATCAACGTAACACCTTGTATGACCATTAGTAACACTTTTCAACATAAAAAGTAACATTTTTCAGAGATTAGTATATAATTATATTGTAACAGTTTATTAAAATATCACTTATTAAAAACTTGAAAGTAACACTATGGTTAAATAAGAGTGTAACACTTGTTGGATATGAAAGTAACTGTTTATAAACACTTGATAACTTAAAAAATAAACATATTTAATTGAAAATAAAAATTGTTACTTTTAAGTATCAAAGTAACACCTTGTATGACCATTAGTAACACTTTTCAACATAAAAAGTAACGGTTTTCAGAGATTAGTATATAATTATATTGTAACATTTTATTAAAATATCACTTATTAAAAACTTGAAAGTAACACTATGGTTAAATAAGAGTGTAACACTTGTTGGATATGAAAGTAACTGTTTATAAACACTTGCTAACTTAAAAAATAAACATATTTAATTGAAATAAAAAGTGTTACTTTAAAGCATGAAAGTAACAACTTGTATGACCATTAGTAACACTTTTTAACATAATAAGTAACAATTTTCAAAGATTAGTACATAATTCACCTCATTAAAAAACATAACAAAAGATGATTTCATACTTCTGTCAACATAACCAACATAACAAACATAGCACCCTATTTTCAACACAAAAATATATCATGTTTCAAACTGAATACACACCAACATATAATAACAACATAATAAAAGACAATTCACACTGATAAATTCTTGATCATAAAATAAACAAGTCTATTATTTTTTTCTTCGATTTTTGTTTCTTTTTCTCAGGAGCCTTCACCTCTGCCTCTTTCTTCTTCTTCTCAGCAACCTTCAGTTTCAATTCATCCTTCTTTATACAGAAGTTTGATACCTCATCCAACAAATTTGATTTAACACTGTTGTATGAAGAAAGCAAGATCCTCAAACAATATTTTGCCCTCAACACCCTTCTAACCAAAGCCTGAACACAAACAGTAAATTAAAAAATTACATTATTATTTAACAAAACATAACTAAAACAAAAATGTTAATTTATTACCTTCGCAACATCATCCTCACCGACGCAATTTTCACCATTGAAGTATTCCATGTGATACAACAAAAACCCACCACAATCATTTCCATCTGAAATATTTTGCTAGGGGAATTTAGAATTTTCAATCTTGAAATTGGCCAAATCCTTCCCGTGAGGATGATTCTTCTCACGAACAAACTTGGAAATCTATTTTTGCTGAAAATATAATGTAATGTAATTAAACAACAAAAAAAATAAAGATATAAATGATTCTAAAAATTATAAATCTAACAAAATGTATTCATACCACAATTTTAACAATATCTCTAAATATGTCTCCAAGAGAAGGTTCAAGTATCCCATCTTCATAATTTCTATTGTCAAGCACTTGAATTTTTTGCAATGGAAAATTAACAATAATACAGAAGAAATGACTTCTAATATTGATAGGAACAAAAATCTACACACAGAAAAAAACAAAAATACAACATAATTAGTACTAACTACATATAAAGTAATAAATAATAAAAAAAAACAAAAAAGTTACTAACCATCTCAGCTTTAGTTATATCTACACCAGATTTCAAGCACATACTCCAGCATTCTCTCATGTTTGCTTCGTGTTTTGACAAATCTCCAGTCCCCTCAACAAGCAAATTCAAGTATACCTATTTTTTATGTGTTTAACAGTTTATAAAACATAAGGTTAACACTTATTAGCTTCAAAAGTAACACTTTCTATACATAAAAAATATAACACTAACACTGTGAACATATAGTTAAATTTAATGAAACAGTTTGTACAAATTAATGTAACACTTATTAAAGAATTAAAGTAAAACTTAGTTTGAATAAGAATGAAATTTCTAATGTAAACAATTATAACGCAGCACATTCATGTAAACATTTTAATAAAAAGAGTACCACTTATTAGAGTTATAAGTAACACTATCTATGCATAAAAGCTAACACTTTTTATAACACTTACAATTAACATATATAGTTAAATTTGATGTAACAGTTTGTACAAATTAATGTAACACTCATTACATATTAAAGTAATACTTAGTATGAATAAGAATTAAATTACTGTTGTAAACAATTATAAAGCAGTACGTTTATGTGTAACAATTTTTAAAACAAAGGGTACCACCTATTAGCTTAAAAAGTAACACTTTCTATCATAAAATGTAAAACTTATTAGACTTAAAAGTAATACTTTCTATAAATAAAAGTAACACTTAAACTGTATGCAAGAGTTTATAAAACATAAAGGTAACACTTATTAGAATTAAAAGTAACTTTCTATACATAAAAGTAAAACTTACACTGTGTGCTACAGATAAGAACAATCTTTTCCCGTTGATTTCTTCTTTGTTTAACATAGCAGCCCAAATATCAATGGTTTCAGTGAAGAACCACTGACGATTCCTGAAACCAAGAACATTATCCTTGTACAATCTATACATAAAAACACCATTAGCGCACTCAAACATTACCATTGACCTGTACAAAAAGATAATAAAATTAAAATCAATTTATAAAAATAAATAATATACTCATGATCAAAACAAATAACAAATAAAAGAACATCTTACTTGTCATAAAAATCATCTTGATCAAAAAGGCAGAAATCAATAATCTGACGGTCTCTCATATCAGCATCAGCAAAAAGTCTTTTGTTTTCAGACATAAAACTAGACAAATAACCTGTCTTCTCAGCCACATTGCAAGCAACCATTGACAAATGAGAATAATTTTGGTTACTTTTGTCCAATCCAATAGATCTACCAGACTTTATTGCATCATTTAAACCATAACTTCCAAAGTCATTAACAACATCATCATCTTTTTCAAAAAATGGCTGAGACTAAAAAAAATCAGGTTCAAATAATTCAAAACTCGGAACATCAGCAGACATCTTTCTCATCTGAGTAAAATTTTCAACAGCCTGATCAATCATTCTCAAAACATTCTCATCACCAAAAAATTGAGAATCTGGTGATATGGACGATGGAACAGAATCATTTTTCTTGGGTATATTCTCTTTCAAATCCCTCAACTTATTCATGTAATGTTTAGAAACAATACCCATATCCCTTTTCATGAGAAGAATGATCTCTTGATATTCCTGAAATGAAATGTCATAAAGTTAATAAAAAGGTGTTGCATTCACAAACAATACACAATTATATTAATAAAAACTCATAAAATGATATTTACATCTTTTGAAATCTACTTGATCTCAGAATCCAATTTTTCGCCTGTGGGAATAGGAAATCGTATGAACTTTTCATTCTGTTCATTTTCTTGAACTTCTGTTTCACCAGTTTCTTTCTCTTTTTCATACATGTTCATTTCCTCCACTGTATCAGCATCAATCTTTTGTTTCTCTTTCTCTATATTTTCTTTCTCTTTCTCTGTATTTTCTTTCTCTTTCTCAATCTTTTCTTTTTCTTTCTCTGTCTCATTTCCCCCAGACACAACATCCAAAACATCCACCCATACCCCTTGACCAAACTCACCAGATTCACTCTCTTCACGAATTCTTAGCCTCATTCTATCACTAGTCCAATGCTGAATTAGTGGAAGAAACATCAGCTCAGGTTTACCTCTCCAAGTCAAATGATAGAAATATATAATTTGCAAAGCCAAAACACATCGATCCACCTATATGTTTCGTAATGTTCTGTTTATACCTAAGGATTGACTTGCAAAGCCTTTCAAAACAGAAAGAATTCCAATCATAATCTCTAATTTTCTCAACATCTGAAAGCCGTTTTAACAATGAAATATCAACAGTGTAATTAGCCGTTTGAGCTAAAAAAGAAGACAAACAGTAGAGCACAAACAGTATCTTAAAATCATTGCCACCATCTTTGAAATAAAAATCCAGAAGACCCTTCACACAAGATACAGAACTATTACCATCAATACCGTAAGTCTTTTTGAGATGATCAAACATTTCACCACTATCACATGATTTATCAGAATCAACTTCATACCCATCCTTCGGAAGCTCAAAAACATTATAAAAATCATATGAAGTAATTACTGCTTTTTTACTACTGTTCACTATCAACATTCTACTAGATGGATTAAAATTGTCGACAACTTCATACTCAACAAAACACCAAACCCAATAGACTGAATATCTTTTTTCTGAACATCATTAAATCTTTGAACGAGTTCACTCATTCCCATAGCACGACATTTTGAGACCCATGATCTAGTTAAAATAAACAAAAAAACATGTTTAAGTTGAAAGTGTTACTTTCTAATAAACATAGTGTTACATATATCATCACAAAGTATTACTTCAAAAAACAAATGCTTAAAAAAAGTGTTACCTCGCTTCATCATATGCATCCTCTTCAACCTTTAATTTCTGAACAACCTCTTTGACATCAACAATTTCACACTTTCTTTTACCAGCATCTTTTTTCAAGGTATTTTTCTTTCCAATTTTACAAACAATATTCTTCTCAACAACTTTTGAAACACTTTTACCCTTCTCAGCACTCTGCCTCATCACAATCGGCTTGAAGCAAACAATCAAAGGATTTTTTTGCTCATCCACAACATCGTCTTCTTCTTCTTTTACATTACTTCTTGAAACAAACTTTTTCTTCTTGGCTATCATCTTAACACGACCACTACTCTTTTCCTGACCCGCATTTACTGCCATATTGATTTCTCTATCTTCCACACCTTTAAGTTCCTGCTCTAAAGACTGGAACCTAGGGGATTTCCTTTGAGGTGTAGCAAGTATCTTTGATTTCCTTTTCTTTTCTACTACTTCCTCAACACTGCTATCAATAATAATCGTCTCTGCATTGCTTTTCAGTTGATTTGATTGACTTATTTCAGGAACAGATTCAACAATTTGTTCAACAATCAATTCAACATTCGTTTCATGAATTTGCTCATTTTCAATTGCATTATCTGAAAATAAAACAAAAAACCAGTAAATAAATTAACTCATTAAAGTGTTACAATGTTGACATAAAACTGTTACTAATCATATATGTCAAATAAAAAAACAAAAAAAAACAAAAAAACTCACAAAATGCAAAAAACAACAACATTCACAAATCAAACAGTAAACAAATAGAGCATAAATCTCTAAGAAAATGCACAAATCAAACAAAATAAGGTTTTCTTAAATAACTCACAAACAAAATGCAAAATGTATCAACTAATATGCACCACTCGAACATAATATAACTCAGAAAATGCAAAAATCAACACATCCAAATCAAAAAGCTAGGGTTTCATGAACAACACACAAAATAAAAAAAAACACAAATGTATTGACTAATATGCAACAATCCGACCAAAATAAGTAACAAAACATGAATTTCAAACATAAACCAGAAAACAAATATCATCAACTAAAAGCTAAAACTTCATGCACACATTTTTTTAAAACTAAAAACTTCGGCAGGAGCAGTACCTGCCGCCATAGGTAGTTCCGAGACGAACGAGGTGACGAACGAGATCAAAATCACCGACGAACGGCGAGAAATTACACAAAATGTAGAGAGAGGTTAGAGAAAGGTAAGAACATTACAGGCGGTTAATTGAAATAATAAAAATGAAAATTTTTAAAACGAGAGCTGGACTGCAATGCGGATCGGTTTGTTTGGGGCGGATCGGGTTATTGGAGAGGATCGGGTTTGACCCATGGAGGGGCCGTCTCACATCTCATAGAAGTTTTTGTCTAAATTCTAGTGCAGCGATTCTATAATCGGGTTCTTTTCGCCGACGCCGGCGTCATGAAACGCAGTCACTCATCAACATCCGTGACTGAGATTGGAAGGGAGAAGAAGGGAGTGGTGTATATGGGGGAGAAGAAGAGAGAGGTGTATGCTGGGTTTGAGGTGGTTGTAAATGATGGTGATGAAGATGGATACTTGATTTACAAACTCGATTCGGTCTATGAAGGTGCAGGAGGGGAAAGGGAATTTGGGCAGCCGGTTGGAACCCTAATAGCAGGCGAACATCCATATGGGATGTCCGTTTTTTCATTTGGTTCCAAGATTTACTTTTGTGGAGGATATCATATTGATCTTAAAACTGAACCTCCATTCAGGCGTCCACTTTACTCTCTCAGCACATACATGTTTGACCTTGCTTCTAAACAAGGTATCCACATTCAACCTATGCACTCTCCTAAGACTTTTCCCTTTGTTTACGGCCTTGATGAGAAAAATCGATTTTATGTATTTAGCCCCCCGGGCCGAGGAAATATGGAGAGATTCGATACTCTTTCCAATAAGTCTAGTATGGAGAGATTCGATAATCATACCAATTCTTGGAAACGACTCCCTGTTCCGGATAATTTAGATTCACAGTACCTCACCAGAGCCTCTGTTCTATGTGGTTAAAATATTTTCTTTGCCTCTGCCTCTGCTTCTACATATCACTTATATGTATTCTGTACAAGATCTGAAGCTTGGCGTCTACTCGTCAATAACCCTCTTGTTGGGTGATTTTCCTTATAACAATCCAATTCAATTCAATGAGTACAAAATTATGCACATGGGGATTTGGCCTGATGGCTAGAGCTCTTGGCTTCCAACCTGGAGGTTATGGGTTCGATCCCCCCAGAAGTTAGAGGGAAGGCTTTCTCTCCCTAGGATTTATCTCCTAGGCGCTTCTGAGCGTGCATGTGTGTGTGTGTGGGTGGGTGGGTGTGTGAGTTTAATAAAAAAAAATGAGTACAAAATTATAAAAGCGGAAGCATACCTTAATTCGTTATAACAGGAAACTTGATTAATCCGTTAAGGATTGAGCAGAAGCCTAGAATAAGCCCGGGACCGATCTTCCAATTGATCCTTATACTCCATGTTATTAGTCTCTTATTGAAGGGATGTAAGAGTCTTAGAGTAGGATACGTTCAATTGGGGACCCCCCCTATATATAGTTATAACAAATCCGTTAGAAAAAGTCACATCCGTTAGGATGAAAGGATGCATCCATTAATAGTATTTACAAATAGGCCCCTCATCTATTTATAAATACAATCTGGTCTCTACACATTTATAAAATAAAACCCATACTTATAAAGATGATTTAAGGCCCGCTAACTTCATTAGATCACTCTAATTAGGCCCAAGTAACTGTATAATAATATGACATATGCAATTAGCCCGTAGTGTATGCCCAAATACTATATTTATTATATTTGTACAATGTATAGTCCACTAAAATTTCCAACAATCTCCCACTTGGACTAATACTTGTACATAAATATAATACATCAAGTAATTGCATATCATATCATAAACTTTAGTCGCATATGCTTATCCGTATTGTGTCATCTTAAACAATCCCATCCTCTAGTAAAATTAACATAAGGACCATATGGGCAGTCGTCACATTAATCGTAACTAAACCCATCAGTGGTCACATATATCAATCAACTAAATGACATGGATCAAGTATGAATGTGTAGCATGGAAATAACATTAAATGTGATCCATACATGTCTATTTCCAACCGGTCCAACCTTATGAGATCAACCAAATATTCAGAGTGCTGAATAGCTGAAAACTGAATACCTAATTTACCGAAACTGAAATCAAATACTTAATGTCATGACAATGAACCTTTAATGTATAGCAAACTCCCACTGAATCAAGACATACTTGATTGTAAACACCATACAATTAGTATTTCTGAAAACCTTTAGTGTTAACTTACTATATGCATCCGCAATCATGGAGTTGTTAGACTTTTATTTGGGCTTACCATTAATTGTGGATTTATTTGTTTTAATAAAACGGGTTAACTATTATAGTCCTATTGCTAGAACAATGCACGATAAGCCCGATTGTTAATATCATTTATTTTATGGGCTTGTGCACACCTTATTGTATGATGTAGGTTGTAATTAAGTGTAGGCTTTTAGCCCAATTTGAGTCCGTGATGGAAAGGACACAAATTGGAGTTCCTATTGAATAAGGATATTAGAATCCTTATGGAATATGGTTATTGGTTTCCTTATTGGAAAAGAATTGCTACGTCCCTTTCCCACTCTAAAACCTTGGGCCTATAAATATTGGTTATTCCATTGAGCCATTGTCCATAGCGAAGAGTAGGGAAAGAAGATCTAGTAGCCGTCTTACGTTCTTGTTCAAATCATCGCTTCCGCCTGCTTCAACAACCTGACGAATTCGGGTACGCAACTTATTATTTTATGTGTTCTATTATTCATATGAGATCTCTAAATTGTTCTTACAATTGGTATCAGAGCTGCTCATATGAATATAGAATCATAAAGTAGCTAATATATAATCATGATGTCGGTGTATGAATTGAATTGGCCTTCATAATTTTACGGCATGATTAATATTTAGTGTTTTCGATTCTTTGGCTGCCTACTCGTTGGTGTCAATTCATTGTATCTAATCTTATTCTTTAGTTGTGGTATATTATATATATTTTTCACAAACTAAATTTTAAAGGTGATAGTGCATGCTTAAATTTTCAAAACAGTCGTCGTGATCAAGACATATGCCTTGATTTGTTTTTCCGGTGTGGTTCTCCGACCAATCTGAATTTGTACTTGATTCTTCTTGTTACTGTTAAGCATAAAGAGAGCTATAACCATTGTTGTTTATCTTTTACCATTATTTCAGTCATGTTGATATTCATGATTGTTCTCCATTTATTGAAAGGGATTTATTTAATGGACATGAGTATGAATTGACTATATTGACGAAAGTCAAATTTATGTTCCAGTATTAATACCTTAGAACGTAAAATTGTTTTCCTTTTTTTTTTTTTTTTTTTTTTTTTTTTTTTTGGTTGTTTGTACGGTTTTTTGTTTGTCATGGTACAAGTACTAGTAGCCTATATTACATGTGTAGTATCATTAAGGCTATTTTCCTATTAACTGGGTTCCTATACAAGTTTCTTAACAATTATAATTGACCACAATGATCAACTAATACACTAGCCAAGCAGTGGATTGTTTTCACTCACTAAATTTTTCAATGTCACAATCCATAATTGCACTTTGTATGACATTCTGTCAATTGCATTGCCTTTTAATCAGTTGGCCATTTTTGTACAGTGTTGGTTGATATAAATTGAATTTTACTTCATATGGTGTGGCTTTAGGTCTAAATATTTTGTCTCACATGTAAATATTTAATTTTTGTATATGGATTACATAATAAAATTTGAGTTCACCTACCTTTATAAAGGGATGGTTTATAAAGTTTGACTATTTGCTTTATATTTGGTCAACTTTATCCAATGCGACTCACTTTTATTTTAATCATGTGAAATCAAGCTTACACTTGGATGGTTTAGAAGCATTATAAATGAATTAATATCTAATGCTTGTAATCTCTTAAGCATTAACAAAATTCATTAGTTTATCCCATTTAATTTAGTTGACATCTGTTTGATTCTTGACTTGTACGTTCGATTAATTGGACTATCGATTATTAATTTTGTGCCATACCTTTCTTGTAAAAGGTCTAGTAATTGAAAATTCCAGTTTATAATAAAAACCCTTATCAAAATAGTTAATTTATAACGGGTTTGATTCTTCCTCTATAGATATGCATGACTTTAGAGATTTTAGGGTTTGATTACATAAGCACTTTCTCCCAAAATATTTTGTCTCAAAGTTTTGGGTTTGCTTATAACATTTCTTTCCCTAACTGTATAATCTCTAAATTTTAAGGCGATTTATAGGGTTTGATTTTCATGGAAAAGAAAATCTCTAAATTAATATATACTTTCTCAATGATCTAGGGCTTCTTTGTATGGTTAGATTTTTCCATAGTTTTGGTTCCGTGAAAATATATTCTTTCAAATTTAGATTATTATGTATACAGGTTCAAACATTTAGGATTATAGGGTATGATTTTCCTATATTTTCTCCTAAAATAGTGTTACAATTTTGCATAAGGATATCATTGATATTTTGTATCACTGCAAATTTGTTAATGCCACATAAATCTTAAAGCCGTATTAATTCGATATGAGTTACTTTGCCGTATTTCATTTATTCGAAATTGCAAATGTAATTTTATTATTGTGTACAATTTACATGCTATGAGATACAGAACTTGGCAAATTTTTATTTCACTTTGATTGAAATAAGTACTCATGTTAATGCATGATTATTGTTTGTATGCAAGATAGTAAAACTTGAATTGTGATGTTCCTACTTGGTTATCTAATGATCATAGCGTACTATAATAGACCATGAGACCTTATTAGCTACATCTTTGGCCGCATTGAGAATGTTTACGAGCCAAAATTGAATGGTTGTTGCCAAAGTAACCCATTCGTCGTAACTTGTAAAATATTGTTTTTCTCGTAATTTCTAAGCGGTGAGATCACTGATTGCGACTTACAATCACCTGCCTAATGGGGGTTATTGTTGGTTGTGATTATTGATATAGAACTATGAAGATGTACAAATTTTAAGAAAGCTAGAGGCATACTAGTTTAGAGAGTTCATGAACCCAAAGGTATGGACTTCTTTAAATTAGTGTGTTTTCATAGTTAGCTTTAGGTGGAGATACTCGTTGCTTATGACAATCTCTACCCAAAGGGGAGACTGTTATAACGTGATAAGTACTTCAATTTTGTGACTATTGTGTTTCAAGTCACTTGTTGATGTATGTCCCATTTGTCTATCTAGTAGATCATTATTGATGTCACTTTTGAAGAAGAAAATGAATCATAAAGCTATCGGTGTGCTAGCCTAAAGGGTCTATCAACCCAAAGGTGTAGATTTCTTGAAGTTAGCATGTTACCATATTTTGCTTTATCTTGAAAGGACTAAGTACTTTTGATAATTTTATCCCAAAGGAGAAATTGTTATAATGTACCGAAAACTTTCCTAGTTGTGGCTCATTTTGCTTCGAGTCACTTATTGATTCATTATTCTTTATTCTTCTTCCTTTATTTTTGGATCATTATTTTGGTAATACGTACAAGTGAAAATTATTTGCAAAATGAACTTATGCAACTTCTTGATCATTATTTAAGAGTTTAACCACTTCGTAGTATAATAGAACAAAAGATGACTTAAATATGTGGATGTTCTTAAAGTATGTGTGATGGTAAACTTGTTGACATCTAAGTAAACACAATGCTTATGAAGTGAATTATGTCTATTTGGTGCTTGAGCCTATTGTTAGAAAATCGCTCATATTTGCACATAATAATTTTATGTAGACTAACAGACATTGGTGACATATATGTGTTTTTATTGAGTATAACATAGTTGCATCATATTTGATATTAACGAATGTTAAGTACTTGTACATGTATTTATGTGCTTACATGTAGTAGTAGTGAGAGTAGTTATTGGGATGTGTGTCCTATATAGTACACCTATAGTAATATATTTGTAGTATAAGTTTATGGTCTTATAAAGTTGAGAAACTAGAGATTTAATTTGTCAGCATATTCTTAACTTACTATATTGCTTAGACTATACTTTAGTGTCAATTGTCCTTGGAGTTCTCACTAGTTATACTCCATACCCTCTATAAAGATTTCATATCCAAGTTGGAAGTGCGGGAGATCCTAAAAATGTTACTCGTATGATCCAATAATACATTTTGCGAGAAATAATCATATGGCTTTAAGTGTCTTGAAAAAATAAGTGATCATGATAAATTTCACTAGATTTGTTCTATAATAAAACATAGTTTATTGATCTGTTAATACTTGGTCCGTTGCACTTATTGGTTTGGCGGATTAGATCACGTTTAATATAGAGTTCAATTGAGATTTTTTTTTTTTACTTCTCTTCATTCCATATTTAAGTTGAGAATATCACTTTTAAGAGATCTAGCTTTGAGACCTCTTGTTAGGAATAATATGATTTATTTTTCATAATTGGGTTTGTAGATAAACTAAAGGATAATTTTGTTGTCTCTCTTCTCTTGGTGAAATCAATACTCAAAGTAATTTACTTGAGATATATTTTAAACTAAATTAATGGGTTCAACTTGCAATTTTGATTCCTTACAAAATCATTTATAACTTTAAGGACCCTTGTTTCCTATTCATAAAATTTTGGAGCATGACGTTATGAGTATTTGATTCTCTCTCATTATAGTGAGTGAATATAAAATGAGATGGTTGGCATACATGTATCTCACTTGATTGATCTTGGGACACCTAAAGTTGTTAAATGATAAACATTGAAGAGTCACATAGTTTTGATTCCATGTTCTGGACATATATGAATCATGTGATTGATACTCTTGTTCTTGTATATTCTAGAATACCAAGTTAAAAGCTAGGATTTTAGTTAAGTGAGGGGATAGATTGTAATAATCATTTATTTCTACATGCTACATACCTTATTGCATCACTAAGTGTGTATCAAGATTGTTTTCTTGATTGTTGATCCACATAGAGGTTTTGAATGTTGAAACCATCATTATAGATTAAAAGGCTGGTAGTGGCACGTATATAACATTTATATTTATAAGACATCATATATATAACTTGAAACACTATAGTTTTTCGGGCATGATACTTGAAACTTGTAAAACCCAATTTTCTTGGATGTTTTGAGACTAACATTGATTATTGCATATATCTCAAGTTCTGTGGGAGTGCCTTTATTGTCCTTGATCTATATGCCAATAACTTGCTTGCTTGCTAATATTTATTGGATTTGTAGTGACAAATCTTATTATTGGTTAGTTTCCTCATAGAGTTTGCATTGATCTTTTGCTTGAGCATTCATTTTAAATGCATAAATCGAGGAATACTTTAGTAATTGATAATAACCTTTTGGTGTATATATATTATCACTGCAACAATGTTGCTACTAGTTAATCTATTAACCAATGGGATGTAACTCATTGTGTTATGGAAACACATTGCTAGATGAGTATTTTATAAGTCTTTTGATGCACTTGGTTAGTGGGAGTTTCTCAACATGTCATCTACCTATTTTCGAATAGAAACAATTTGTTTGCTATACATTGTTATTTCACTTGTTATATTTGTACACATTTGACTTTGAGATGTAATTGTGTATATTGTTTTTTACATCATTATGTATGAAAGAACTTGAGACTTGATATCGAACTCAAGTATAGATTCTTTCTGAATGGTTATGTGTCTTGTTCTTGATATCATTTGGACGTTCAAGACATTGACTTCATAAGAAGTTAATTATTTTGTGCATATTACTTTTGACATGCTTTATGCACATTGAGTTGCATGTCAAGTTATGAAGGAACTCAAGATTTGATATCGTTCTTGAGTATAGATTCTTTCAACATTGTTATATGTCTCATTGATGATATCATTGAGAATTTGAGACATATTGACTTCATGGGAAGTTGGATGATTTCTGCTTATAGTGTACCAAGCATTGAAAGAAATCATGATGTGGACCGACAATGAAAGTAGTTTTAATTAGATCTTTTTGTTACTATTTTCATTGCTACACTACTACATCTAATTCCATGTCGATAGGCCTTCTAGTCTAGTGACCATGGATCGGAGTTGCGTCCTAATTGACGTAATGGTTGCCATGATTCGTTACTAGGAGGTTTATTGGACCGGAATAAGCTTAACATTAAAGTGTTGTTCTTGGACTATATAATTTTAAACTGTGGCCACATTGAAACTTGTCGTTGACCCGAGAGTTGTTTTTAATCAAAATGTTTTTTTTTTAAATCATTGATTCCAATTAATGTTGCCCAAGTGGGAGATTGTTAGACTTTTATTTGGGCTTACCATTAATTGTGGATTTATTTGTTTTAATAAAACGGGTTAACTATTATAGTCCTATTGCTAAAACAATGCACGATAAGCCCGATTGTTAATATAATTTATTTTATGGGCTTGTGCACACCTTATTGTATGATGTAGGTTGTAATTAAGTGTAGGCTTTTAGCCCAATTTGAGTCCGTGATGGAAAGGACACAAATTGGAGTTCCTATTGAATAAGGATATTAGAATCCTTATGGAATATGGTTATTGGTTTCCTTATTGGAAAAGAATTGCTAGGTCCCTTTCCCACTCTAAAACCTTGGGCCTATAAATATTGGTTATTCCATTGAGCCATTGTCCATAGCGAAGAGTAGGGAAAGAAGATCTAGTAGCCGTCTTACGTTCTTGTTCAAATCATCGCTTCCGCCTACTTCAACAACCTGACGAATTCGGGTACGCAACTTATTATTTTATGTGTTCTATTATTCATATGAGATCTCTAAATTGTTCTTACAGGAGTTTGTTTCAATATGCTCAATACAGCTTTGTCCACTCTGAATCACTTTATTTAAAGACTACCAAATTATTGTCACAAAATAACTTTAGTGGTATTACAACGTCGTAAACCATATGCAGCATAATGACAATATTTCGCATTCTTATTAGTATCTGACTTTATACATGTGAGTGATAATTATTTGTTCACTATATCTAAGAACTATCATCATGTTGTCTTTCCAGACCTTAATAATTCTCCCACTCAACATGAGGATCGAGTCGATGTTAGCAAAATAGAAAACAAAATATAAACCAAATATACTCACATATAACCATAAGCAAAACATTTTCGAATTATAATCTTATTAAAAGAAAATCGGTGCAACATTAATTATAGTCTTTTGACATACATTAACTTGCAAGTGACTTTCTTATTTTAGTGGACAGACATTGATAATAAAAATCCGGTCAAGTACGGAGCCTTTCTTTGGACCGACTACATACCCACATAGATACTTAACAATCATCACATATTTTCCACAACAAGTTTAGTGATCAAAATATGGACAATGACATCTTGTCAAATATCGAGCCTTTCTTTGGACCGACTCAATATCCACATGGACACTTAATAATTGTCACATATCTATCACCATAAGTGTGCTTGAAATTTTGCCAAACAACAACCTTCCTTTGGGCCGATCATTGTTTGCATGAAAATCAAACACGCAAATTCAACTGTAATATGTTATATTTTGCAAAATGATAACCTTCCTTTAGGCCGATTATTACTTCCAAAATACCAACAACTCAAAACTAATCATGTATATCAATATTAAAGTATAAATAGGAGAGGTCACTTTGGTGACATGCTATATAGACTAAATAATATGAAATACATGAATACCTCAAAAGAGAGACTACTATAAATTCGAAC
Organism: Campanula takesimana; assembly: GCA_026119855.1. NCBI lineage: Eukaryota > Viridiplantae > Streptophyta > Magnoliopsida > Asterales > Campanulaceae > Campanula > Campanula takesimana. The sequence goes on along the minus strand of JAOWBW010001146.1, from coordinate 223,124 downwards.
ATTGACTAAACCATAATTTTCTATCATGAAAAATATGAAAATCCAAAATGTATACTATTAAAAAAAAATATGCCAAAATTTTATATTATTAATTTTTTTTAAACAATATACCATATTTTATACTATTAAATCCATAATAGTATTCTAAAATTTATTTTGATAATTTCATAACAAAATAATTTTGTTACACCCAAATTAAATTATGCCAAATGTTCCTTAAATCATCTTGATACATTCACTTTATCCTTAATGCCAAACAATAAATAATCTCATTGCAAATTCACTAATAATACTAAAATTCACAAACTTTATATCCATGCAGCAGCCATTCATCAAACAAGTTTGACCGAAATTATGAAACCAAATTATAGTACTAATTGGTGCCCGTATATATACTTTGATATCAAAATCTCATATACTGTTGACTTAATTAAACAACGAACGGTGTGGATACCACGAATCGACGCCAAATGGGTTTCACATGAGATTTATATTAGGCCACCACATACAAGATCAGATTTTTACAATCAAAGGCAATTCATAATGTTTGGAAAAAGACAAGCAATTAAATTGCTTGAACCAAAACAGTAAGCCACTGGATATTGAAAAAGAATTACCCGATCATAGTTGTTGTTGGCGCCGAATTCCAAATGATGCCAAACAACAACGCACAATAGTATATGTTTATTTTATAACTCATAAATAGCACAAAATGCATTTATGCTTACGAGTAAGATCAGAATAAAATAAACAAAGAAACATGACCCTATCATTCTCTGTACTAGTGTATTCACAAGTCTCAAGAATTGAAATAACTTTATCCAAATAGTCCAGTTGTTTTAGCCAAAATATAATGCCGACCAAGACTCACTTTAGAGACCCAATGTTTCCAATTAACTGGATGAGATATAATTAATTGAATTGATAAAAATCCAAACAATGAATTACATGCCAACGAATCCCTTTTTGAACCGACACTAAAAGACTGAACCAACGCCATGGACGGTGAGCATGAAAGTGATCAGTGTTTGGTCCAAAGACTTGATTTAATTACAAGAGAATGACTATGCAAAACAATCCTGGGATTCCAGACTAAGCATCATAGCATCATATCACAATTACTTAATAACCATGAAATATCATTTAGCACTACAATGAAAAGTGAGAATCAAAATCCTCCCATGAGATTATATGCGAACTTCAATTCCGTCAAACAGGATGGTGAAAAATTCACGCAATCATGTATTACATAATTTCATATCTTAACGCAAATAATCAAATTAGTCAAAGAATTGATTTTGGAGTGGCTCTGATACCACTTGTTGGGAGATTTTCCTTATACCAATCCAATTCAATTCAATGAGTACAAAATTATAAAAGCGGAAGCGTACCTTAATTCGTTATAACGGGAAACTTGATTAATCCGTTAAGGATTGAGCGGAAGCCTAGAATAAGCCCGGGATCGATCTTCCAATTGATCCGTATACTCCATGTTGTTAGTCTCTCATTGAAGGGATGTAAGAGTCTTAGAGTAGGATACGTTCAATTGGGGACCCGACCCCTATATATAGTTATAACACATCCGTTAGAAAAAGTCACATCCGTTAGGATGAAAGGATGCATCCATTAATAGTATTTACAAATAGGCCCCTCATTTATTTATAAATACAATCTGGTCTCTACACATTTATAAAATAAAACCCATACTTATAAAGATGACTTAAGGCCCCCTAACTTCATTAGATCACTCTAATTAGGCCCAAGTAACTGTATAATAATATGACATATGCAATTAGCCCGTAGTGCATGCCCAAATACTATATTTATTATATTTGTACAATGTATAGTCCACTAAAATTTCCAACACCTCTTTCTAAGGAACCCCATTTCCCCGCATTTGTTAAAGCACGTTATATGTTTCTTGAAAAAAATATTGGTCATTTTCTCTTAGCCTCTCCATCCCTCGGTGCTCTACCTGATCATCTATACTCATCTGCAGACCTTCCCCCCAATGAAATTGGTGATGACCCGGTTGGCCCATTTAAGCATTTGGAGACGGTGGAGGGTTTGAGGCTGAATTATAAACCAATACCTGAATATTTAGGCAGTTGGGGAGTCATGAAAGACTTTTATTATTTCGATACCAATAACTTTAAATCTATCTGTTTCGTCCGTAACCAAGTGCCTGAATTTTTTGGGATGATATATGTAGGCCCTGATAGTGATCCATATGATTATTTTGTTATCGACATTTTCGATCTTAGTTATAGTGGGCTGGACGGAAGCACCGAGGTAAAGGCCAAGGTCGTGAATACCTTGCAATACCGATACTTCAGCAAGATACCATTATGGCCAAAGCATTTCCTTCTTGTTGAATGATACAAGTAAGTCTCTATAATTCAATCTCAAACACTTTTTTGCTATGCTCTTTAATTGCTTCAATCTTGTTGTCTACTCCATCATAGTTATTAAAAGCCCGCCTAGGTTCGCGCCTAGGCCCCGGGCGCAGAGAGGCGCGGCATTGGAGCCTCGGTGCGCCTAGGTCCAGGGGGTAGAGTGGCGCGGCATTGAAGCCTCGGTGGTGCTAGGCGAGGCCCTGTTTCGAACTTTTGAAAACATCACCTTTTTACCTTACTCCAATTTGATATTTGATATGTATTTTTGAACTTTTGAAATTGATATGTCAATTACTAAAATTCATGTATAATGCTCCCTTCGTCTCAAAATGGATATTCATTTCTTTTATTTGCTCTTGTTCCGTCCCAAATGAATAATCATTTTTATTTGCTCTTGTTCCGTCTCAAATTGAAAATTCATTTTATTATTTGCTCTTTGTTAACAAGCAGATTTTAATGTTTTTGGATATTCATTTTGGGATGGAGGAAATACCATTATTGCTTATCTTGATGTTGTATGTACACAATATTTTTAGTATTTTTAGGCATTATTGCGGGCTTTGTCACTCGGGCGCGCGCCCGCCTTGCGCCTTACACCTAGGCTCCGGGCACACCTTTTGCGCCTTGGTGCCTTTAATAACTATGTACTCCATTATTAAAGGTTGTGTTAAGCCTCTATTTGAAGTTTATGAATTCGTTGCCTAATACTGTAATAATAATGTGCAAGTGATTCCTTTTCTGACATGGTAATGTGCGTGTCTCCCTAGGCTGTTATGTGATAATCTTGCCATGATTGTTGCTGATGTTCTTTTTGTGTTAATATGTTTGCTGTTGTTTCAATTCTGATGTATGTTGCCTTTTCTTGTTTTGTTGGGCATTACATTTTTGTAGTATTATGGTTTGATTTGGTGTACTTATGAAGGCTCATACTCCTCTGGATCGTTTATTCCTCATTGTCCGTCGCATAAAAATTAGATGACCCCCCCTTGTCCATTGCGTAAAATTAGAAACCGCTAGTTTAGACACGATTGCTTCAATTGATATACATGTGACTGCTTCAATTGATAAAATCTAAGAAAACAACAAAAGGGTCTTTTCTAAATTGAACAATTTTAGCTTATTTGACCCACATCTACAAATCTCATTGATAGCATCTTAACAGGGCCGAGAGCTAGATTTTCGTCAATGGTTTGTATTTTCCCTCTAGTTTCAAGAGTTCGTTGAGCATCTTTTGATAAGTATATTGATATTAATGCTTCTATCATGATAGCATCTTGACATTTACTAAAATATTTTTGTTTGCTTCTATCTACCCTGTTTATTTATAGTATTGCAAGCTAAGGTGCTCGGACTCTTTGGTTGACCTCGCCAGACTCGTGTTGACTACACTAAAATAAGAGTGTCTGACACGGGTACGGCGGGGTAAACCAAAGAGTCCGAGCATCATAGATTGCAAGTATATATTGGAATAAAGATAGGCCTTTGGTAGGATAAATCACCATTTCAATCTTCTTTTCCTTTCTCGTACCCCCACCCCACTCATTTACCACTTTCATATATGTATCTGAAAATTAATGACATTTGTCATATACTATAAATCTGAAAACATGTTCAAATCAAACTACAAACAACTTTAGGTGTAAACTTGAAGGAGGCATCAAGAAAAGTAGCTGTGCTCCAACAACTGTGGATAACTTCAGCCTTTGAACTATCACGGGCAGCATCAATTGCTATGTGCAGTGGGTAGAAGTGCTCGGTCGTTGGATGTTCAACCTTTGCATGGGAGCCTTCTCTTCATGTATTCATGCCTACAAACACGCAAATGGAGACCAAATTAAAAGACTCACTCATCTCTAAATGATGGTCCATTTCTTGAAAAAGTATTCCTAAATGACTAAAAACAAACAAAAAACCCTGCAAGAATGTTACCAGCAGCACCAAACCAAAGGCAGAACGAGGGAAAAATATCAAAAAAAAAAAAAAAAAAGTTAAAGCAAGTTCAATATTTTTAGCAACTGGGAAACAAAAGAATGAGGGGGGGGGGGGGGGGGTCATTTGCCAGGAAAAAAGGTTCCAAGGTCAACTTTTAAGCAACTGGAAAAGGCAGAATGAAGTGTTTTTCTTTTTTCTTTTTTTATTTTTGCTATAGGGAAAAAATTGGAGACGGAATAGTTAGACGTATTAAAGACTTTAATCAAGTCACACCCAAGGAGTAATCTGCTCCATTATAGGTTCCAAACAAAGTGTTTCATGCACATTGAAAAGGATAGGCACCTACCCACAAAGACACACAAAATTATGAAGCACTGATCATTATGAATGTTAAAGAGTTTGAAAATCATGAATCAAACAAACCAGTAAACACGAAGCTCAAAAAACTGTTATTCTTAAAAATAGACAACAAAAACACAAAAATACGATTGCTCCAATAAGCTCTTTTTCTCCCTCTTTCTTGTTGATTGAGCACATAATCACCCTAGACAACAAAAACACAAAAATACACAAATCAAATAACAAAAGCTTGAAAACAAAGCAATAATTAAGCTTAAAAATATCTAATTAAATGAGTAAAAAATCACTCATCACTACATCCCAAAACTAAAGCCAAATTTGTTTTTTCTCATTAACACAAAAGGCAAAGATAGCCTTAAATAACTGAAATTTCTTTTAAAACGTGTGGTAACATTTTTTGTAAGAGTTTATTGCAAAACTGACATGCGTACTTTCATTTATTTTCAATTTGACTCGCAAACTTTGGAAACATCGAATGTGGGTTGCGTACTTTCATTTTCAAAATTTTGAGACAACTTTTTTAACACCCGGTTAAAAATATAACGGGACACTCTGTATAGGGGGTAAAGTGTAAGAAATAAATTTCGAAGTCCTAAAAAAAAAAAAAAAAAAAAAAAATGAGGTCTAAATCGGGTAGTGAATGGAATCCCCAAATCAAGAAATCCCTAGCCCGACATCTACAGTCTCTCCCATCGGCGACCCACACCCTTCGCCAGTTCGCCGGGCACTCTTACTTTTCCCTCCGGTCGTCTCTCTCAAGGCCGTCCACTTTCCTCGTCTCCGATCTCCATATCTGATACATGTTCGTCCGTCTGAGATTTCAAAGCTCGCCCTCACCATCTCCGACCGGTTAAATCCTAATCTCCGGCATCTAGTCAAATTTCGGCGGCCATCTCACCCCTGTTCTCCTTCTCCGATGTCCGAATGTCTCACGGCAACAAGTTTACCGCAAAGCGATTTACTCTAGGTGGATACATTCCTTTCTCTCGAAACTTGTAAATTAACTCTCCTCGTGTGACAGGTGCAGCTTTGAGACCAAGAGCAGCTTTATATTATGACGGGATTCAGCCCTATTCAGTGCTGCAACATCGTGCTGATAAGAATCAAATTATCACTCCTAAGCGAACACTCAAGGTAAAATGTGAATGTTCTTTCTCATTGACTCCCCAAGGCAGCAACTGGATTCAACCAAGAAGGCATTATGATCTTAGTACATCTGGTGGGCTCAAGCATTCAACAGTGATTAGAACCTGTGCTGATTATAGATCTGAGGATTATGACATAAGTGGAACAGATTCGGATTCATTTGTATCATCAGAGGGAGGTCAAGGTGAGGCGATTATTGCTCAAGGAGTCCAGGAAACGAAACCTTGGTGGGAAATACCTAAGCGATGGGTGATAGTGCTTCTTTGTTTCGTTACAGAGTGTCCGGCGAACTGGCGAAGGGTGTGGGTCGCCGATGGGAGAGACTGTAGATGTCGGGCTAGGGATTTCTTGATTTGGGGATTCCATTCACTACCCGATTTTGACCTCTCTCTTTCTTTTTTTTTAGGACTTCGAAATTTATTTCTTACACTTTACCCCCTATACAGAATGTCCCGTTATATTTTTAACCGGGTGTTAAAAAAACTGTCTCAAAATTTTGAAAATGAAAGTACGCAACCCACATTTGATGTTTCCAAAGTTTGCGAGTCAAATTGAAAATAAATGAAAGTACGCATGTCAGTTTTGCAATAAACTCTTTTTTGTAAACCATTAAAACTTACTTTAAAACTTTTCTCTACTCTACCCTAAAGTCCGTCTAATCCTCCACCTCTACTGCAACCCCATTGCCATCTAAGGCCTTCTTCGCCGTCGACCACTGTTCGTCGACCACTGTTGTTTCTCCCCCCTCCCTCTACTGTCTCAACTAATAAAAGCTTTACCACCGGCGCAAACATTCTCTCATAAACCATCAATTTGTCTTTAAGGGCTCGTTTGGTAGCTTGATAGGATTAGCACGTATTAATAGTCGGAAAATTATTAATCGGGGGATTAATTACACCACCCTTTTTTATGGGTAAATCTGAAGGGGTTAGAGGGGATATGATTGGATAAGAAGCTTATTTGAGTTGTACATAGGATTAATAATTGGAGTGCATTCAGTCTACCAAACACCAAGATTATTGGGCTAATAGTCATATCCAGCTCTAATCAGGCTACCAAACGAGTCCTAAGTGTTTTATTTTTTCAATTTGGTGGGTTTGTTGCTTAATGTTGGTGTTTTCGATAGTAATGCAATCACAAAGAGTGAGTGATAATGAGTGAAGAAAAAAATGGAGAAATGTGTTTGATTCATCGATTTGCATTTGTAATGTTTGAAATTTAGGGATATTGAAATTTGTTAGAGTTTGAAAATTGAGAATTTTATGGATATTGAAATGTGTTTAATTTCATCGATTTGCCCGGTCCAGCCCATGCTCACACTTGGGCATCTCTCTCATTCTAACCCATCTCTAATTCTAAGATACGGTGGTCTTATCGCTTTCGCTGCTCTTTCGTGGGCCCTCTGTCACATCTTCTACAAGGTCCATTACACGTGCAGGCCCAACGGCCCACAATGTTGCTCCGCGCCACCCGATTGATTAGACTACGTTGTAACCCTTGACAAAGTCAGGCTACACGTGAGGGGGCGTGTAAGAGACAATTATCCCACATCTACTAAAGAGAGAAATATGAACTGTTATATAGACTAGAGGAGCTACTCCCCTTAGTACAAATTGGTTTTAAGGTGGAACCTCCAATGCAGTCTCTTACTAGCCCATTCAAACTCATGCTCACACTTGGGCCTCTCTCTCTCTCCCTCTAACCCATCTCTAATTCTAAGATTTGATTCATTTTTTTTTTAAATCGGAACTTAACTTTAAAAGAATGTGACATTTGTAAGTAACCGAAATTTATTTAAACACTCTGATGCTCTTTAAGACTACCACCGCGCCACCCTTTAACATTACCATTGACACTCTTTTAACAATAGCACTAGTAACCTTTAACACTACCACCGACACTCTTTTAACACTACCACTGGCACTCTATAATTAATGAATTGACACTCTTTAAACTAGAACTAGTGCTAGTGCTAGTGATAATGTTTTTGAGTGTAAGTGAGACTATTTGTTAAGTGATAGTGATAGTTTTTTGAATTTCAATGCATTGTTAAAGAGTTATGGTATTGTTAGTACTTAGTGTCCATGTGTACATAAGTTTTGATTATTTACGAAATTTTCACCTCATGTTTTCAAAAAAAAGTTCGTTATTTGCGAAGTATCACCGCGCGCTTTAAAACTCCATTCTTCTAAACGATAGAAAAAAAACTAGCAAGACCAACTCATATTCGATAACTTAAATTAAGAAAACATGACATATATTATTTCTTAAGTTACGATTTTATTCTTTATCATAGTTAGTCAGGAAAAATAAATTTTAAATTACGATGTCACGTTATTGTGAATATGTGGAACTTAATTTCAAAACGCGCAATAACCTTTTGTAAATAAACGAAACTTGCAATCGCGGTTTCTTGTTAGCACTACTCAATCGCTGACATTATTAACATTGGAGTTGGTCTCCTGTAAAACGTGTTTTTCTTAGTGGTTAGGAAAAACGTGTTTTTCAAAATCATTTGGCGGTCCTCAATACACTCACTGGACCTTCGTAACACAGCAACTGGTTATCCTAAACATTGTTACTGACTATCTATTAACACTTCTATTACTCTAAAAAAAATAAAATAATAAATAAACATAAAAAACCTTCTGGCTATTACTTTCAAAGGTTCTGGTTATCAATCTCATATCCAAAAGGCTTTATATTAATATCCAGAAAGCTTTATATTGATATCTAGGACCCATCTAGTTATCACTTTCAAAGGTTCTTGCTATCAATCTCATATCAAGAAGCCTTTATATTGATATCCAGAACTGTTGAGAAGTTCCGATTATTTACAAAAATGACCCTTCTGGCTATCACTTTCAAAGGTTCTGGCTATCAATATCATATCCAGAAGGTTTTATAATTATATCCAGAACCGTTCAGAAGTTCTGATTATTTACAAAAATGCCACCGCATTTTTTTTAAAACACGTTTTTTCTAAGCGTTTGGAAAAACACATTTTTCCCAAGATTTTGTGTTAACATTGCCGGTCACACTATTTTAAACTATCAGTAGCACTAAAAATTATCATTGGTACTTAAGAAACACTTGCACTAAACAACACCGTCACCACTACCACTATGAATTACTTACACTAGCTCTACACGTTTTAGAGATAATGAGTGTTAGTTGTTGCATGTGTTATTGAGTGCGCGTGCTTTTGTTTTGTTAGTGCCAACACATGACGCATGTGTTATTGTGTACTAGTACATGTATTAAAAGAGTGCACAGTTATAGTATTAAAAGAGTGCATTGCAGTTAAGGGTGTCAGCGGTTCGGTTCAAACCGCGGTTTGAAACCGAACCGAACCAAACCAGGTGGTTTGGTTCGGTTTTTCTCCTTCCGTGGTTTAGCTCGGTTTGAAAAATAGCCTAAACCGTGCGGTTCGGTCTGCGATCTGACTCTTATAAACCGAACCAAACCGAACCGAACCTTCTCAAACCGAACCGCGGAACACGAACCGAACCGCAGAACCGATAGTCCAAACCGCGATGTGGACCGTTGATCATTTGTAAATGTTAAGCTGGACCATTGATTTATACATATAAAACATAAACTTAACATAAACCATACCAATATTCTCACTCTCAGTCTCTCTCTCATTTTTGAACGACATACGAGCGGCGCTCTCTCTCCCCCGACGACTGCTCAAGCTCCGACGCCGACTGCCCCTTCTCCGGTGGCGATCGCTCCTCTCAACCGCCGACTGCTCAACCGCCGACGCCGAATGCTCAACCACCGACGCCGAATGCTCAACCGCCGACGCCGACTGCTCAACCGCCGACGCCCCTTCCTTCATATTTATCATGTAATTTGAAACCCTAACTCGCCAAGGCTCTAACTTTATCTTAATCAACTATCAAGGCTCTAACTTTGTTACTTTATTCTTCAATTTCATTTTGACTACAGTTTTGATAGGAAGCAAGGCAAGATCTCGGCCATGGCTAGTGACGATGTATGTTCTTCATTGAACTGTATTTTTTTCCCAAATTGTTGTGTTACTAGTACTACTACTAGATCTCTATTGCTGAAGATTCATTCCCCTTTACTTTTCCAATCTCTGTTTTTTTTTTTTTTTTTGTATCTAGAGACTGTACTACTGAGTACTGACCCAAATCCCATTTTAATTGAGTTTCTTATGTCTTGTCCCTTTTTAGGTCCATATGTCAAAGAAGCGAAAAGCACCGTCAACCCAAGGCACTGAAGTAGATTCATCTGTTGTTGGTGGTGGTGATGCAAGAAGTAAAGCCTTTACATCTGCAGTTTGGGACCACTTTGATAAAGTCTTGGAAGGTAAAAAACTATTGCATTCTTTTTGTAAGTATTGCAAGAAGAAATATGCTTCCTCTTGTGGAACTAGCACCCTTACAAACCATTTAGCAAAGTGTCCTAAATATCCTTATAATGAGGTGAAGAAAAATCAAAAAACACTTGAGAATTTTAAAAATGGGGAAGGGGAAAGCAAGTTGATTCCTTGGCAATTTGATCAAGATAAGAGTAGAGAAGCTCTTGGAACGATGATAATAATTAATGAGCTTCCTTTTAGATTTGTTGAGCATGCGAGGTTCAAACACTTTATGAGTGTTGTTCAGCCTAGGTTTTAATAGTTTGTCGTAACACCATAGCCAAGGATTGTATGGAAATATATAATAATGAGAAGAAAAGGTTGACATGGGACTTATATTTTAATGCTCATAGGATTTGTCTCACAACTGATATATGGTCTTCCTTGCAAAACTTGAGTTATATAGTTCTCACTGCACACTTTATTGATAAAGAATGGATATTACACAAGAGAGTTCTTAACTTTAAAGTTGTTAATAGTCATAAAGTTATTGCAATTTCTGGTGCAATTGAGGCTTGTATGCTTGATTGGGGTATTGACAAGGTTTTGACTCTCACGGTTGATAATGCTTCATCTAATGACACTACTATTGATCATTTGAAGAAAAAACTTATTAGGAAAGGTGGACTTGTTTTGGAGGGTGAGTTTTTTCATATGAGGTGTTGTGCCCATACTCTCAACTTAATTGTTAGAGATGGAATTGGAGAAATAGATGAATCTATTAGTAGAATTCTCCAAGTTGTGAGGTATATAAGGGGCTCCCCTCAAAGAGCAGACTTTTTTCAAGAATTTTGTGAGAAAGAAGAAATTGAGCATAAAAGCAATTAGTCCTTGATGTACCAACTAGGTGGAACTACACATATCTCATGTTAGAAACTGCTCTTAAGTTCAAAAAAGCATTTGTAGTCATGGAACTAGAGACTACTTTGAATAATGATCATCCTAATGGTTGTCCTACCGAACATGATTGATGTCGTGCTAGTACTTTGTGCAAGTTCTTGAAAGCGTTCTATGATATCACTAGGAGACTCTCGTGTTGCTTGTATGTGACCTCTAACTCGTATTTCCATGATGTGTTCTTTATTCAGAAGAGTTTGATTAGTTGGGCTAATAGTAACAATGATGATGAATTGAAGGCCATGGCAAATTCAATGCAAAAAAAGTTTGACAAGTATTGGGGTGATATGAGTAAGATTCATATGAATCTTTTACTTGACGTTGTCTTAGATCCTCGATTCAAGTTGAATTACTTGAAGTTTTGTTATGGTTCCATTTATAATGTTGATAAGGTGAGTGAACTTGAAAAGAGAGTGAAAGATGCATTATTTCGTATGTATTCTGTTTATGAGGTGATTGATAAAAATTCTAAAGCAAATGAGAGAGTAGAAGTAATTGATGATGAAGCGGAAAGTAAGACTGATTCTTCGTGTGATAATGATATTGAAAACATGCAAGATGCATATCTTAAACATTTGGAGGAAGTGGATGATGGTGCAAAGTCCGAAATTGAGAGATACTTGGATGAAATTGTTGAGAAAAAAGTTAAGAACTTTGATATTTTGTTATGGTGGAAAGTGAATGCACATAAGTACCATGTTCTCTCCTTAATAGCAAAAGACATTTTGGCAATCCCCGTTACCACAGTTGCTTCGGAATTGGCTTTTAGCACCGCAGGTCGCGTCTTGGACCCATTTAGCAGCTCTTTGAGTCCCAAGGTTGCGGAGAGTTTGATTTGTGCACAAGATTGGTTGCGTGCCGCACCTCTTCCTATTGATGTTGAAATGAAGTTGGATGACTTTAGCGATGCAGAATCTGGTAAATTTACTATATATACAACAAAATTAATTTCAACAAATTCATTTATATTGTTTATATTATGTTTATTTATTTTCTTATGATTATAAGTTTATATCTTGCAGTTATAATTGAAATTACAGATCTTGTGGGTCCTTCGACCTTAAGAGAGTGATACTTGAATTGATCTCTGTAAGTATCCATCAACTTATATTATGTTCAAACTATAGTCTTTATTTGAAGCTTTTTCTTAGAATCTCTATTTGAGGGGGAAAATCATTTAATTTCTGCTCTTTTCTCTTTAGTGAAAAGTTTATTTGAGTGCAGACAGTTCAGAAATTTTGGTACCAGTAAATTTGACTGCTAGTTTTCTGAAAGTAGGCTAAGAAAGAATTTCACTGAAATTTTAGTTATTACTTTTTTAAAGGTTACTTTATTGATGGATGTGTTTTTACACATCAATATTGGATACATTCGGTCTTATCTTGGAGCGAATCATCGGGTATTTTAGTGTTTTAATGGCTGTTTTGAGTGTCTTTGAGTACAGGGAAAAATGGAGAAATTGTGGCTGAAAAGCAGGGAAAGGACCTGAGGGGAATTTCAGAGAAACCCAGGCGGAGGACCATACAGGAATTAAGGAAGAAAGAGAAGACCTTGGAGGAAAAGCAAAGGGTGCGCACGCCCCCTTATAAAGGGTGCGCGCGCCCGCAGGGATCAGAAGGTCCATTTTATCAAGTTAGAAAGGGTGCGCACGCCCCATCCATACGAGTGCGCGCGCCCCCTTATTACAGAAGGTCAGATTTGTGGTACTCAACATGATGCGCACGCCCTGTCCATTTTGGTGCGCGCGCCCCCTCGCCGATTCAGCCTTGGTGAAGCTATCCTTGTTGATTTAGGAATGTAATTCCTTCCCTTATTTTGAGATATCTTACCCTAGTATAAAAAGAACTCAGTAGCAGCCATTAGGGGGATTCGGATGCTTTATTTTTCTCGGAGTTTTTGAAGAACTAAAACGCAGAAGTCTTTTCTTTTCATCATTCAAGATCCAGGTTTTATGTTTTTAGTTTTGTTATTTGTGTTCATTATGTTGAGTATGAGTAGCTAAGTTTTTAATTCATGGGTTGGATGTAAAACACTATCTAATTTTATGTTATAAACGTTTTATTCATATTGATTTCATTCTAGTTGTTCAAAGTATTTTTAATCAAGTTTTGAGGGTTTCAATTATTGAACTAGTCATTATTGGCCTTTTTAACAATTTAGGGTTTTAACTCCGCTATTGATTTGGGGATTAAAGCGTAAACCAATGCTTTGAGTATTATATTTATTTGATGCCGTGATAGAAATCAAGTGAATATAGGTTCAATTGTTCTTGAGAACTTAATAACTTTTTAAATAATTACATGGACTTGATTTGCGAAGTGTGATTAGATAAAGAGAAAAAGATTGTAATCCGGCCGCCTCACCGTCCCAATCTTTACAAGAAGTGAACGAACCCTGGAATGAATCAATAACTTTATTTTAAAATAACATAGAAGGATGATAGTGTGAAATCCAACCCGTGAATCTCTTTAATCTGTTTACTTCGTTATTAGTTGATCATTGCTTTGTTAATTAGTATTTAATTTCAGTTTTTAGTTAATAAAATAAAAACAAATTAAAACCCCCCTCTGGTTACTATTTTGCACTAATTAAATTTACTCGTTTATCCAACAAGTCTCTGTGGGATCGACCCTCGCTTTCGCGCGTTACTACTACGGTAACTAGTGCGCTTGCTAGGTATTTTATTACTTGAAATTTTATCCATCAAGTTTTTGGCGCCGTTGCCGGGGACTTGTTTTGATTTACAAGTTAATTTAATCGGTGTATGTTTGGTAGACGTTCATTGAACCCCAAGTTGGTTCCTTTGGACGATAATATCGATAGACTCGACAGGGGCATTCCCCCTATTTCTGAGTCTGAGTCTGAAGCTTCTGTCACCGAGACTGGGGCATTTTTAAGTGAATTTGAAACTTCTTCCACCGGGGAAGAAGAAATTGAAGTTGTAATGGATAATCCCTTAATGAAAGAATATGCTAGGCCTAAGGTTGACACATCGGTGTCATGTATTGTCCTGACTGAGGCCGCTAAATCTTATGAGGCGAAGGGGCATTATTTCAGTCAGTTGCCCAAGTTCCAGGGTCTTCCCGCGGAAGACTCTTTGAACTTCTTGAGAGAGTACATGATGATTATATCAGGATTCCCTGTAAAAGAGGGGGTTACTGATGAACAATTAAGACTTAAGTATTTTCCTTTCTCTCTTCAAGGGGCAGCTAAAACTTGGCTTATGTTACTTCCTGCTAGGAGTATCACTACATGGGATGGGTTGCATGATGCATTCTTAAAGAAATTTTTCCCGCATGCTACTTTGGCCACCTTTAGACAGAAAATCATAGGGTTTACTCAAGAGGTAGGTGAGCCATTTCTTGAGGCTTGGGATAGGTTCAAAATGTTGCAAGTGCAGTGCCCCCATCATGCTTTTCCTGAAGCCCTTTTACATCAAACATTTTATGGTGGGTTAACTGCAGCAGACCAAGCTATGGTCGACAATGCAGCAGGCGGTTTTCTAGGAGCCAAAACTGTTGACCAAACCCAAGAATTATTTGAGATGTTGGGGGCCAATTCGCAAGAAAAAAGCTCTAGAGGGAAACCTAGGGGAGTGCATGAGTTGAGTTGTATGGATGAGTTCACTAGGCAGGTGTCTTTGTTAAACCAAAACATGGCTAAAATGAATTCTAATATGTCTCCCTCAAGTGCTAATGTGGTATCTGATTTCTGTGCTAATTGTGGATCTAACACTCATGCTACTAATGGTTATCCAGTTGTTGCACAGTTTGATTCTGAACAGGTAAATGCAATTCAAGGGTATCCCCCAAGGCAAAATCAAGGTGGTATGTATTCTAATACTTATAATCCAGATTGGAAAAACCACCCCAATTTTTCTTGGAGGGGTAACCCAGGAATTCAGTACCAGCAGCAGAAACCTCTATATCCTCCTCCCCCACAAGGGAATCCAGAACAGCAGCCTAATCAATCACTGGAGGATATGATGAGGTCCATGATGCAAGAGCAGCAACAAATGAAGATGATGATGGAACAGCGTGAGAAGCAGCAGGATGCGGTCAACAAAAAGCTGGAGACCCAAATTGGTCAACTAGTTGTGGGTCAGCAAGGGCATAAACCAGGAACCTTCCCTAGTCAAGGGGAGCAAGCCAAGGCCATTATGACTCTGAGAAATGGCAAACAGGTAAGTAATGAGGTATGTCCTAACTCTCCTTCTGAAATTGCCGAACCACCTGTTGTTGAGAATGTTGTTGGTAAGAGTACTAATGGCATGGGGGAAATTCTTGTTACTGATTCTTCCACCCCCAAGCCATATGTACATCCTGTACCGTTTCCTGGTAGATTCATGAGAAGTAAGCTGGATAAGCAAATGTCTGATTTATATGACATGTTTTCAAAAGTGAATATTAATCTTCCTTTGTTAAATGTCATTAAAAATATCCCAGCTTATGCAAAGTTTTTCAAAGAACTTAACTCCAGGAAACCCAAGTATGGGAATGATGAGAAGTTGATTATGGGAGAAAGTGCTAGTGCTGTGGTACAACAGAACCTCCCACCTAAATTGAAGGACCCCAGAAGTTTTAACATTTCTATATCTATGGGGGACTCTAAAAAGGTGAAGGCAATGTTAGATCTCGGTGCTAGCATTAATTTGTTACCTCATCATTTGTATCTTGAGTTGGGTTTACCTGAGCTAAAACCCACCACAATGACCTTGCACTTGGCTGACCGTTCAATCAAGAGGCCATTGGGAATTGTGGAGGATGTTTTGGTGCAGGTAGCCAATTTGATTATCCCTGTGGATTTTGTTGTGCTTGAGACTGTGAATGGTGTTGGGAATAGTCAGGATTCTCCCATACTACTTGGACGTCCATTTATGGATACTACTAACACCATTATTAATGTGGGTGATGGGACTCTATCTATGTGTGTGGCTAATGAGAAAATAGAAATATCTGTGTTTGATGTCATGCAAAGTCCCTTAGATGATGAGTCTTGTAACTGTGTGGATATTGTTGAGGATTGTGTGAGTGAAGTTCTGTGGCATGAGAGAGACTGTGAGGAGTTAGAGTCTTTGTTGTCAACTGGCGGTGAGAAACATAGGGATAATGCGGATGTTCAACTGATGGCTGTGGAAAAGGCCGACGAACACCATCCTAGTGATGGCCCGTTTCACCCCCTAGGCCACTTCAATGAGAAGTCGGTGCCTTCTATTGTAACCCCTCCAGCTCTTGAGCTGAAAGCCCTTCCCTCCAATTTAAAGTATGTTTTTCTTGGGGAAGGAGAGACTTTGCCCGTGATAATTGCCTCAGATTTGACCCTTGAACAAGAGGCCAAGTTGATCAAAGTGCTTCAAGAGCACAAGCAGGCCATAGGGTGGACCTTAGCAGATATTAAGGGTATAAGCCCCTCCATGTGCATGCACAAAATTAATCTCATAGATGGTGCTAAGCCGTCTAGAGAGAGACAGAGGAGGCTAAATCCTCACATGGAGGAGGCGGTTAGGAAAGAGGTCCTAAAATTGTTGGATGCAGGCATTATCTATGCCGTTGCTGATAGTGAGTGGGTGAGCCCGGTTCAAGTCGTTCCAAAGAAATCGGGCTACACGGTCACCACTAATGAGAAAGGAGAAGAAGTGCCAAAAAGGGAAGTGACTGGGCTGAGAATGTGCATAGATTTGCGCAAACTGAATGCTGCAACAAAGAAAGATCACTTCCCTTTGCCCTTTATTGATCAGATTCTTGAAAGGTTATCCGGACATGAGTATTACTGTTTCTTGGATGGTTTTTCGGGGTATAACCAAATCCCCATTGTACCAGAGGACCAAGCCAAGACCACTTTCATGTGTCCCTTTGGCACATTCGCATTTAGGAGGATGCCCTTTGGGCTTTGTAATGCACCTGCGACCTTTCAAAGGTGTATGACCTCCATCTTCTTTGATTTAATCGAGCGATGTGTCGAAGTCTTCATGGATGACTTCTCGGTATTTGGTGACAGTTTTGATGGGTGCCTTGAGAATCTGACATTGGTCTTAAAACGTTGTTGTGAGACAAATCTGACCCTTAGTTGGGAAAAATGTCATTTTCTCGTAAGGCATGGCATTGTGTTAGGACACTTGGTGTCAAACAAGGGGATTGAGGTAGACAAGGCTAAAATCGATGTGATTTCAAAATTTCCTCCCCCTGTGTCGGTTAAGGGTGTGCGAAGTTTTCTAGGCCATGCAGGTTTTTATAGACGTTTCATAAAAGACTTTTCAAAAATTTGTAAGCCTTTATGTAACCTGCTGGCTAAGGACACCGAGTTCATCTTTGACCAAGAGTGTTTAGAGGCCTTCAATCTTCTGAAGGAGAAGTTGACGTGTGCCCCCATTCTATCCAGCCCCAATTGGTCTCTACCATTTGAGATCATGTGTGATGCATCAGATTTTGCGATTTGGGCTGTTTTGGGGCAAAGAGTGGATAAATTGCCTCATGTGATTCATTACGCAAGTAGAACTTTAAATGATGCACAACTGAATTATACTACCACTGAAAAAGAATTTTTAGCAGTTGTGTTTGCTCTTGAAAAGTTTCGTTCTTACTTGCTTGGGTCCAAGGTGATTATCTACTCTGATCATGCTGCATTAAAATACTTGTTAAATAAAAAGGATGCTAAACCTAGACTCCTTAGGTGGATGCTCCTACTGCAGGAGTTTGACATAGAAATAAAAGACAAGAAGGGGACCGAAAATGTGGTGGCAGATCACTTATCTAGGCTAGAGGACTTTACTTTTACTAATGTGATAGATGGTGCGATTCCGGTTAATGAAAATTTTCCGGATGAGCAACTATTTGCTTTACATGTTCATGAGCCTTGGTATGCGGATTTTGTGAATTTCATTGTTTCTAATATTATGCCACCGCACTTCACATATGATCAAAAACGAAAGTTTAAATCGGATGTGAAGCATTACATTTGGGATGATCCTTATTTGTGGAAGATTTGTCCTCATAAGCTTTTGAGAATGTGTGTCCCTGAGCATGAACAAGAGAGTGTGTTGCGTTTTTGTCATGAGATTCAATGTGGTGGGCATTTTAGTGGTCAAAAGACCGCTAGAAAATTTTTCCAAGCCGGTTTGTATTGGCCCACCATATTTAGAGATGCATGTGAGTTCAGTAAGAGGTGTGATAGATGCCAGAAGACTGGTGGCATTGGTCAAAGAGATGAGATGCCCCAACACTTTAATTTAGTTGTTGATATATTTGATGTGTGGGGTATTGATTTTATGGGTCCGTTTCCCTCATCCCATGGTTTTGTTTATATATTGGTTGCGGTGGACTATGTGTCAAAGTGGGTGGAGGCTATTGCCACCCGGACTAACGATGCTAATGTGGTTTCCAAGTTTGTTTGTGAAAATATTTTTAGCAGGTATGGAGTGCCACGAGCAATCATAAGTGATCAAGGAACACATTTCACCTGTTGGTCCCAAAGGGCAACAAGGGTATGAAAAATAGCTAGAGGGGGGGTGAATAGCTGTTTTAATATTCTTTTCGTACCCTTGATAAACTCAATTGCAAATGCGCACTTTATCAAGTAAGCGTAATGAAATGCGCCTAAGTGAGTGAGTGAAATGCACAGCGGAATTTAGTAATGAAAATAGGCGCAAAGTGATAAAGGGAGCGCAACACACACACTAAGTATTTTGGCTCAAAGTGAGTGAAATAAGGAACTAAGGCAAATGATATAACAAACACAACACAATTCAGTTCAATCAATCTACAATGAGTAAACGAGCAAATAGTGAGTGAAAATAATAACTTGAAAGAAATGACAAGATAATAACACAAGCTATTTGGAGAGGTTCGATCAATGAAAGATCTACGTCCTCTACCAAAATGGTTAGTCTTGGATTTCTAATGGAGATCTTATATAATGAGAGAGTGTTACAAATTACAATGTTTGAGCTTATACACTAACTCAAGATCTATTACTATGAAAAAACAAATCCAAAACAATAACCGGTGTATCTCTTAAAGAAGAATCTAAATGATTAATCTTAAAGAGGTGCGTGTGTGAATTTAGGATCAAGGCTCTTTAGATCTTTGATATGGAGAGCACAAGAAACTAAAGTGTTATAGCTTGAAGATCTGGGCTAAGGATGAAGGTATGAAGATGTTCTTGAGAAATCTGGAAAAACGAAGGCAATCTTCAAATCTTCAACAAATGCTTAGAGAGAGAAATTCTTGAAATTCTTAGCAAAACTCAGCAACTTCAAAATGTTGAAGTTATGGGGTATTTATAGTGAACTTCAAAAAACTAGCCGTTGGAAATCCTTGTGGATAAGATGAGCTGTCGCTCGTTAATTGGAGCATGCATATATTATGCCCATTTTGACACTCAACATAAATGTGACCGTTATGGACATGTGTCAACGGATTAGGCGCATATGCATCTTTTAACCACCGTTGGATCATTGGCGTAATTTGAATTCTCTTCAAATCTTCGAGTCTTCAATAAATCACTGAGTTTGAATAAACACTTTGAGGCGCGTTTGAGCCAACAGGCGCATTGAGCCAAGAGGCGCACAGTAAGCGTGAGCTTAAATCAATGGGCGCAGAGGCGCGTAACATAGCTTATGGAGAAATCCTTATGCGCGCGCTCTAAATGGCGCATGGCGCGAATGTAGAAGGCGCGTGGCGGGCGGGAGGCGCATAAGCGTGGCTCAAACTCACTGAGTGATTTTTCTTGAAACTTGATCTTCTTGCCCTATTTCTAAGCCTATACTATAACAATGGACAACTTAAAAAATGAAGTATAAATACTTCTTACATGTGAGTCTAAAGTCCATGAAATAAAACTTAGGTGATGGATCAATCAAATCTAATAAATCCTATTACATTAAAACTAAGATATGTGTGGGCATACCCAACATCACCAACCGAATGTTCAACAATGTGTTGAAGAAATATGGGGTGGTTCATAAATTAGCCACAGCTTATTATCCTCAAACCTCGGGACAAGTGAAGGTAAGCAACAGACAAATAAAAGGGGTCCTTGAAAAGACGGTGCGTCCGAACCGCAAAGATTGGGCTCTAAAGTTGAGCGATGCATTATGGGCATACCGGACGGCATACAAGACTCCAATTGGCATGAGTCCTTTCCGGATTGTGTACGGGAAGGAATGCCATTTACCGGTTGAGATGGAGCACAAGGCATTTTGGGCAGTGAAAGAGTTGAATATGGACATGGATGCCGCGAGTGAGAAGAGATTGCTCACTTTGAATGAACTTGACGAGTTGCGGCAAGATAGTTATGCAAGTGCCAAACTGTATAAAGAGAGAACTAAAAGATACCATGACAAGCATTTGAAGCCAAAATATTTGAGGCCGGGTATGAAAGTTCTCCTTTTCAACTCTCGTTTGAGGTTATTTCCGGGTAAACTGCGTTCCAAGTGGACGGGGCCATTTGAGTTGGTGAAAGTATTCCCACATGGAGCAGTCGAGCTTAAGAATTTGAAAACGGGAAATTTGTTCAAAGTTAATGGACACTGGGTGAAACCTTATTATGAGGGGGTGGCTATTGATGAAGAGGTAGAGGTGATAGAGTTGGTGGATCCAGAGAAGGCCAATTAACTCCCATGTGGCATGATGTCGAGCCAACGACTTTAAAATAAAGGCGCTTGTTGGGAGGCAACCCAACCAGGTATCATTTTATTTGTTTTCTTTTATTTCAGTCTATCATCATTCTTAGCTTGGGAGCATGTTTACTTTTGATGCAATGAGGACATAGCATGTTCTAAGTTTGGGGGTGGTGGTATTCATAAATTAAAAAAAAAAAATTAATTAAAGTTTTGCTTTTGTGTCTTTTATTTCTGGGTCGGTTCGAACTACGGTGACCTGAGCTCCTTATTGTCCTAGGGAGAACGTAGGCAACGAAAGTGCGGTCAAAAGTTTAGTCCATGTCATCCTTCATGGATCTCTCCGAGTTTGTGGGTTTATAGGGGAGTGTAAATAGTGTCACCCTCCAAAAAGATTTTTTCTTTTTTTTTTGAGTCATTTTTAAATTTTATAAAAGATATTACGCTTGTGTTTCGTTTCGTGGTGATGTGCAGATGATCTATAGGCGACAACCATTTTGGAGCAGCAGAAAAAGGTTCAAAAACTGGAGTTCCTACTGATCAACGGGTGCGCACGCCCTATTTTAAAGGGTGCGCACGCCCCCTCCAAACTCAAGAAAATATGACCTTCTGATCATGGGGTGCGCACGCCCTCACAAAAAGGGTGCGCACGCCCCCCCCCCCTGTGAACCAAAGTTTGTAAACCTTCTGATCAAGGGGTGCGCACGCCCTCAGAAAAAGGGTGCGCACGCCCCCTCTGGTGAACAAAACTGGACTTCCTTCTAATTAAAGGGTGCGTGCGCCCCTATCCAGATGGTGCGCGCGCCCTCTTCTGCCCAAATGCAACCAGCCGGGTGAAGCAAAGAGGGAAAACGGGATTTTATCATTATTATGTGAGCATAGCAGCCCTCTTCTCTTTCTCTCTCAAGAAAAAACCTCCCAAACCCTCATCTCTCTCTCTAAAAATCCCGACCCACAACAGCAAATCCAACCAAAATTCTGTCAAAATCCATCTTATACACTCTCACACTCCTCCATTCCAAAGATTCAAGCCTCAATTTCCATTAAAACCGGGCAAATTGAAGATTTTGTTCAAGCTTTGTAGAAGACGAAAAGTGGAGTTTTGGGTGCTTTCGGGTGAGAATTGGAAGGTGTTGCAGAAGGGAAAAACGATTGTGGGAACAAGAGCTATTTGGGGTCGTCATCTTCTACAACTCCGGCCAAACTCCGGCGACTTTTCCGGCAACCTTTTCCGGCAAAGTAAGTTGGTTTTCTGAATTGTTTTGTGTTGAGAATTATTGTGTGAAGTTTGAGATAATGGGTCGAACAAAGAAAAATACCCCCGCACCCAATGTCCCGGTAGAACCCTCTTATGATAACACCCTATTTGTGAATGCCAATGCGGAAGAATTTTACAACAACTACAAAGGGAATAGTTTTATGGTTGAGAGGGAATTCGATTGGGAATCTTTTGGTATGAAGGAGGTATTCACTTTTTATAAATGGAAAGATTTGGCTTCGGATCCGAAGGCTCGGGGGATATCCACTGTGGTTAAACACTTCTATGCCAATGTTTTCGGGAGAGGGAACACAAATAATTCATTCGTGCACGGTGTAGAGGTGGATTATACTAGCAAAACCATAAATCAATACTACCGTATGCCCGTGGGGATATCTGAGGAAAAGTGTGCTTATCAGAAGCTAATGAGGGAGATGAATACAATTAGTAAGGTGAAGGAGATGCTTCCGATTTTCTCTGCCACTCTAGGGGTGAATATTGACCCTCAGAAATACCACAAAGGCAATATTTTAAAGACCAGTGAGCTAGTACCAGAGTTCCAGTTTCTGCACCGCTTCATTTGTGAGCGGATCATGCCATCTTCTCACAAGGGAGATGTTCATTGGAGGAGAGCTGCATTGATGCACGTGGTAATGGGCAGGAAAAGGATAAACACGGGGTTAATTATCAGACAGGAGATGCTACAGTTGGTTCAGGGGATGGGATCCTCGAGTTATAAATTTCTCATTTTAGTCACTGAGTTGGTGGAATTGGCCGGGTTTACTTTTGGAAGCAATATCAAGGACCTAAAGGCTGGGGCCCCAATTACTTTGAAGAAGGCCACTAACTTGAGGAGGGGATCCTCCTCTGCCGCAGGAAGTAGCGGCCAGGCTGGAGAGGAGATAGAGGAGGAGATGCACAACCTCAACCCCTATGAGGCGACTTATTATTTGGCGGGGCAAGTGCAAAACCATGAGGAGCAATTGAGAGTCCAGAAGGGAAAATGCTATGGAGTCTTACTCTAACAGCATGTGTCAAGCAAGGACGGATCAAAGGCTAGATAATTTGGAGGAGGTGATCCACAGAGAAATTGGGGAGAATCAATACTTCAGACAGCGGATGATGGCAAACTTCTTTCCCGAAGAACCATACCCCCCACAATACCATCCTCCCCAGTATCCGCCTTATATGAGACCGCCAAACATGCAGTGGACAGGCCCTATTTGGGGAGAGCAACAAACAGCACAACCACTACAATTTCAAGGTGGTAGTCCAAGTGGTCCTTGGGATCATTTCTTTCCCCCACCGCAGTGAGATGGTTGAGGTACCCCTACACTTTAACTAATTTTGTATGAATGGTTGCATTAGGGGCAATGCAAATTTTTAAGTTTGGGGGTATGGGGTACATCTGCTTGGGTTATCTGTCATCATGTTAGTAGGATTTAATTAGTATTTTAGTTCTAGTTGTTTTAGGTAAAAATTTAAAAAAAAAAATTTATTATTTTTGGGGATGTTGACCACAGTCGATGATGATCCGAGAGTTTATTTTAGTCATTATGGGTGCTATTGTTTAACCTAGAGTTGGGACTGCATTAGCACTACTAAAGGCATGATTGCACCCCCTCTCAATTACATTTTCTTTCCATGATCATGTTATCAAAATAAGAATAATTTATGGGATCACTTGGTGTATGTTCGGGGACCCTAGAACATTGTTGCATGGTTGTCAATAACAAGTCAATAGGTTATTCGGTATTTATGGCATTTCTTTCTAAACCCTTTTCTTGGCCTTATTTTGTCTATCTAGTCACTTAAATAAAATCATCGCTAGAACACCCGTTTGAGCCTAGTAATGGATGAAAGAATGGCACATTACAGACCGCCGTTCACCTTCTTTTGATACCCGATTTCCTACCCTTTTGCACTTAGAATAGGTTATATCCACCTTGACGAGGAAGTGGATTAGGGAATTATGGGAATTTATGGTTAGAAATTGGGAGAATGATTTGGGGAATTATGGTTTATGGCCAAAGTTATGGAATGGGTTGATGTAATGAAAAGAAAGGGCAAAAAAAAAAAAAGTGATCATTGATAAGTGTGCAAAGTGATTAAATAAGCACACATTTGTCTTGTGTATGTATTCAAAAAAAAAAAAAAAAAAAAAAAAAAGCTTGTCCCTTTAATGTATTGAAGTGATGATTTGGAAAAGGCCGCAGGAAATAGGGAATTGTGTCTCACTCCAGGTAATTATATAAAGTTTAAGTTTGGGGGTGAGAGAGGGTTAACATATTGTGAGGATATACATATTGTAGAAGACTTCTTAGTCCACTTCCTTAACTTCGTATGTCCTTACCTTCATTTGTAACCGTGAACCTAGCCTTGCACGTTTGTTGTGCTTAAAACTTTATGCCATATTTTCGTTCAATATCGGTAACCGGGTTGACAACTGTGTATACATGAGTATGAGTGTCCTTGATTTGGTTAACATGCATCATCGTTATCATTTGTGGAATAAGAGCATTAACTTAAGTGATCCCATAAACTAATCTTATTTTGGTCGCATTGATCACCCCATCACTCATCCTATCATGCTGCGGTGGAAAATCAAACGAGTTAGTAGTGTGTATGTGTTGCAATTTGGTTGTACAATTGGTGCCCATTGATTGACACTCGTGTGAGGACCCTGAGACTTGTGGGTAACAATCCCCCATTTGTGATGAGAACAAGCCAAAAATATTTTTCTTTTGTTTTTAGTATGTTTAGTTGTGATTAATGGTAGATGTTTAATTTAGTATTTTGTTTTACTCGAGGACGAACAAAAAGATAAGTTTGGGGGTATTTGATGGATGTGTTTTTACACATCAATATTGGATACATTCGGTCTTATCTTGGAGCGAATCTTCGGGTATTTTAGTGTTTTAATGGCTGTTTTGAGTGTCTTTGAGTACAGGGAAAAATGGAGAAATTGTGGCTGAAAAGCAGGGAAAGGACCTGAGGGGAATTTCAGAGAAACCCAGGCGGAGGACCATACAGGAATTAAGGAAGAAAGAGAAGACCTTGGAGGAAAAGCAAAGGGTGTGCACGCCCCCTTATAAAGGGTGCGCGCGCCCGCAGTGATCAGAAGGTCCATTTTATCAAGTTAGAAAGGGTGCGCACGCCCCATCCATACGAGTGCGCGCGCCCCCTTATTACAGAAGGTCAGATTTGTGGTACTCAACATGGTGCGCACGCCCTGTCCATTTTGGTGCGCGCGCCCCCTCGCCGATTCAGCCTTGGTGAAGCTATCCTTGTTGATTTAGGAATGTAATTCCTTCCCTTATTTTGAGATATCTTACCCTAGTATAAAAAGAACTCAGTAGCAGCCATTAGGGGGATTCGGATGCTTTATTTTTCTCGGAGTTTTTGAAGAACTAAAACGCAGAAGTCTTTTCTTTTCATCATTCAAGATCCAGGTTTTATGTTTTTAGTTTTGTTATTTGTGTTCATTATGTTGAGTATGAGTAGCTAAGTTTTTAATTCATGGGTTGGATGTAAAACACTATCTAATTTTATGTTATAAACGTTTTATTCATATTGATTTCATTCTAGTTGTTCAAAGTATTTTTAATTAAGTTTTGAGGGTTTCAATTATTGAACTAGTCATTATTGGCCTTTTTAACAATTTAGGGTTTTAATTCCGCCATTGATTTGGGGATTAAAGCGTAGACCAATGCTTTGAGTATTATATTTATTTGATGCCGTGATAGAAATCAAGTGAATATATGTTCAATTGTTCTTGAGAACTTAATAACTTTTTAAATAATTACATGGACTTGATTTGCGAAGTGTGATTAGATAAAGAGAAAAAGATTGTAATCCGGCCGCCTCACCGTCCCAATCTTTACAAGAAGTGAACGAACCCTGGAATGAATCAATAACTTTATTTTAAAATAACATAGAAGGATGATAGTGTGAAATCCAACCCGTGAATCTCTTTAATCTGTTTACTTCGTTATAAGTTGATCATTGCTTTGTTAATTAGTATTTAATTTCAGTTTTTAGTTAATAAAATAAAATCAAATTAAAACCCCCCTCTGGTTACTATTTTGCACTAATTAAATTTACTCGTTTATCCAACAAGTCTCTGTGGGATCGACCCTCGCTTTCGCGCGTTACTACTATGGTAACTAGTTGCGCTTGCTAGGTATTTTATTACTTGGAATTTTATCCATCATTTATTAGGTGAAAAAGATCCACTGTTACTAGAAAAAAAATATCAAGAGACATTCTTCCAAACTGTGCCAATTGACTTAACTTTGATTACTATCACTAGTTATCATGAATCTTGATGTTTGTTTTCTATTGCTAGAGGAATATCACCTCAACACCCTTCTACAAGATTATGTATAGATTTAAGCATGTTGTTGTTCATAAGTTGATGCTCAAGAAATGACACAGATAGTTTGTATATTCTGAAAGTGCACCTACCAGAATCAGAACAGGCCAATTATCAGACTTTTTTTTTTCCAAGAAGTAACAGGATGAAGATTTCGCTCTTATCTGGAAAAATTAAATGTCTTCCTGTTTTGCAGACTTGATATCCTGGAAGTGATCCGTCTGATGATATACCATAAACAAAAATGGAAAGGATGCGTGAATCAAAAGCACTTCCTGGACAGATACCTTTTGTCGCTAAGATGTCGAGTAATGTTGCTGCTGGATTGTAATGTTATTTTGTTTGGTTTGGTACTTGATACAATTTTATTTTGGCACCTTGACCTTGTAGTGGTTATTAACCTAAGATATATGGCTTTTATTTAATGGTTGTAGTTTGAATTTGTAATTTTGTATGATTGTTTTAGACGGTTGACTTTTAATTTGATTTGATATGGTTTGTTTAGTTGTACTTTTAAGTTTTAAAGTGCTTTGTTTAGTTGTACTTTTAGAGTTTGAACCGCAGTTCGGACCGCGGACTGAACCGTTTATGAAACCGCGGTTTGAGACCGAACCGAACCGAGGCGGTTCGGTTCGGTTTGAAAAAATTCATGGTTTGGTCTGGAATTTCTACAAACCGAGTACTAGCGGTTTGGTCTCTAAATATGTCCAAACCGAACCGAGCCGTTTACACCCCTAACTGCAGTGCTAAAGAGTGTTAGTGGTAGCGTTAATGAGTAGTGCTAATAAGACAACGCCGTTTCAAGTTTCGATTATTTACAAAAATATCACACATTTTAGTATAAGTTTCGTCCCTTGTAAAAGTGCCACTCGAGGTAATATTTTTCGACTATTTAAAAAAAATGTAACGCTTGTTTTAAATAATTTTGGATTATTTACAAAAATTACACATCCATTTTTAAAAACTAGTTTTTCCTAAACGCTACTCCCTCCGTCCCGGAGTAAGAGTCCTACCCCTCATTTGCACGCTTATTAATAAATATTGGAAGTGGTGTAAATGTTGTGAGTGTAAAAGTAAAGTAGGAGAGAGAATGAGTGGGAGAGAATAGTGAATTGATTGGTGTTGTGAATAAAAGTAAAATAGGAGAGAGAATGAGTGGAGGGAATAGTAAAGATTCTTTGTCATTTTAGGAATAGGAATCTTACTGACTCTTACTCTGGGACGGAGGGAGTAGTAAAAACCAATTTCACTTGAAATTTTGCCTTTTATTTTGAAGAAAAAAAGTTCAGTTTGTTATAAATGCAACCTTCTAATATATACTAAAAATCACCTTTAGTAATATTATATCAAGAGCATACCTATGCATAAATATATACTCCTTCTGCGTCATAAGATTTTTACTGGTTTTTCCTAATTTAAATTTTTTAGTTTGCTTTATTTAATAAATAGAAAAATATAAAGTGTTTTAGACAATTTTGTCTTCAAAATTTCAAAAGCTCATAAAATTACCAAAAAATAAACAATCACTTACTTAACCTACTTTAAACTTATACTCCCTCCGTCCCAGCAGAAGTGGGACTAGATTTTTAGCACGAGTATTAAGAAAAAGTAGTTATATGTGTGGTAGAAAATGATGAGAGAGAATGAGTGGGGTAAATGGTAGTGTTGATTAAATAAATTGAGTGGTGAAAAATGAAAATAGAGAATGAGTGGGTTAGATAGTGGGGTTGGATGAATATAAATATATTAAAACATTTCTATTTTGGGCAGTCTCACTTATGGTGGGACGGACAAAAAGGGAAAGAAGTCTCACTTCTGTTGGGAAGGAGAGAGTATGTTTTATAAAAAACCGGTCTCTCATGAGAACATTTATTTTGTTCTCATGGATGAGAAGAATTGCAATTGGGAATTTGGGAGTAATTATGAGAAATTTTGCGCGAAGTAGAGGATCTCGACCCGTGCTTCACCCAAAATATGCGAAATCTAAAAAACAAATTGTAAATTCTTTTCGAAAAAAATATTTATTTGGCGTTTTTTCGTCCGTAAAAAATAATACTTACTATAACTAAATGTAACAATAGTGTTCCTTCTATGCAACGTTGTTTATAAGTAAATGTATCCTCTTTTACAAAAAAAAAAAAAACGTGCATATTACTCATCTTTCAACTGTATTACTAAATATAATTATGTGTAATACTTACTATAACTAAATGTAATTGTCCTTATACTGAAATCTATTATTGTTTTTGTAGAATAAAAAAACTAGAGTATTTTAATTTTATTTTTTAAAGAAAGTAACATTTGAAAATAACTGTTTATACACATGAATAACGTAACCCTTCAGTACACAAAATTGTAATACATTTCTATCAATAATGTAATACATTTACATGTACCATGTTTAATTGAACTCATTGAAACTTATTATTTGAAAACATATAGATATATTTATTATACAAACAACGTAATAGTTTTTAAGAAAAAATGTAATGCTTTTTTTTTTTAATTAAAAATATAACATATTATTTGAAAAATGTAACACTTTATATTTTGAAAAAAAAAATAGTTTAATTTTCTTGATAAAATTGTTATATTCATATAAAGAAACTGTTACTTTCTTATTTTTAAAATGTTACTAAAACAAGCGTTTTTAGTTCTAAAGTGGAAAGGGTCGAAGTATTACTTTTCTCTAAACATGCATTGCATTTATGTATAAACAATGTTACATATAAGTATCACGTTTTTTACATTTAGTTATAGCAAGTATTAGTTTGATCGACGAACAAACACCCAAAAACAAATTATTTAAAAAAAATAATTGATTTTTTTTTTAAATCTACCTTATGGCATCTCTTGGGTGGAGCGCAAATTGAGATCCTCTAATTCGCGCAAAATTGCTCTTAATTGCTCACAAATTCCCAATTAAAAGCAAGTTTTTATATTTTATAAATAGTAATTTGGTAAATTAAATCTTCAACGAACTACTATTATTGACTCATTTTACATCAATTCTTTAATAAGCGTGTAAAGTGAATTAAAAAAACTTTAAATCCGGACGACAATAGGGGAGTGAATTTTTTTGTAAGATCATTTAGCGAAAACATTTTAGACTTTATCAATCATGAATTTTCTTCTGATTTTCTAGTCCTTATCAACAGAAAAAATATATATAAATAAACTAAGAGTAGGTCTTGTGAAAAACGCGTTTTACATTAAGCTATGGAAAAACGTGTTTTTTACAATTGCCTTCTTTAATATTATCATCGAGCTTTGGACCCTAGGCCCCCTGAACCAGATCATAAACCCATAAGAACCCAAGCTGAGATGAAAATTCCATATAAACCTAGAGCTAGTTAAAGGACAAAAATACCCTCACTGCCTAATCCCACATCCCAGCCCACTCCTGCCTCACCAATCATGCTCTAGTCTTATAATTAGAGTATAAGAGTCATTTTTTTCACTTTTTCCAACTTTTAATAAAAAAATAAATAATATTTTTTGGTCAAATCCGGTCAAACTCTCATAACTGACGTATAAGACAAGTTCCACTCTTATAATTAGAGTATAAGAGTCTTTTTTTTTTTTTTTTTTTTCACTTTTTCCAAATTTTGATAAAAAAAAAAAACAAATAACAATTTTTGGTCAAATCCCGTCAAACTCTTATAAGTGACGTATAAGACAAGTTTCACTCTTATAATTAGAGTATAAGGGTCATTTTTTCACTTTTTCCAACTTTTGATAAAAAAAAAACATTTTTTGGTCAAATCCGGTCAAACTCTTATAACTTACGTATAAGATCAGTTCTACTCTTATAATTAATTTATAAGAGTCAATTTTTTCACGTTTTCCAACTTTTAATAAAAATAAATACACAATATTTTTTGGTCAAATCCGGTCAAACTCTTATAACTCACGTATAAGACCCTCTCTACTCTTATAATTAGACTATAAGTGTCATGTTTTTCACTTTTTCCAACTTTTAATAAAAAAAAAAATAATATTTTTTGGTCAAATCCGGTCAAACTCTTATAACTCACATATAAGACCCTCGCTACTTTTATAATTAGAGTATAAGAGTCAATTTTTTTTTCACTTTTTCCAACTTTTAATAAAAAAATAAATAATATTTTTTGGTCAAATCCAGTCAAACTCTTATAACTCACGTATAAGACATGCTCTACTCTTATAATTAGATTATAAGAGTCAGTTTTTTCACTTTTTCCAACTTTAATAAAAAAAAATATTATTTGGTCAAATGAGGTCAAACTCTTATAATCGACGTATAAAACCCACTCTACTCTTATAACTAACGTATCTTAACCTATTCTCCTCTTATAATTAGAGTATAAGAGTCAATTTTTTTCATTTTTTCCAACTTTTAATTAAAAAAATAAATAATATTTTTTGTCAAAATCTGGTCAAACTCTTATAACCTACGTATAAGACCAGTTCTCCTCTTATAATTAGAGTATGAGAGTCAATTTTTTCATTTTTTTTAATTTTTAATAAAAAAATAATTAATATTATTCAGTCAAATCCAGTCAAACTTTTATAACTAATGTATAAAACCTGTTCTCCTCTTATAATTATAGTATAAGATCCATTTTTTTATTTTTTCCAACTTTTAATAAAAATAAAGTGGTGTATAAGACCTGTGCACCTCTTATAAATAAAGTAAAGAGTCATTTTTTTAAAGATTTTTTTTTTAACTTTAAAACGAAAATTGTGAAAAACTTATGAAATATGAAACACAATTCTGTTCATTAAGTTATGTGTAAGACTAAAATAGTCAACATTCCTCAATTATTATTATTATTTCCGACATTAGAAAACAAAAGTGAGTTTTAGCATACTTACTCTTCCCCATAGTTATTATCACACCTTTGTAATCAACCATCAACTAGCAGCAGCCATTTATGGACGACCCAGAGGAAGTCCTAAACCTCTTTGATTCTTGCTGGTTCAATCTTGAAATCTTCAAATCCCAACCATCTTTTTCCTCAATTTCATCCAAATTTATGAAAAACCCAGCTCAATCAGCTGATCAACCCAAGTTTTCTAGCCTCAGATCTATCATTTTAAGATCCAAAAGTGATGAACTTACCTCCATGTCAAGCTTCAACTATGGCAGCAGCAACAATTCAGACACTACAACAAAAATGGCTTTTCCCGGCACTTATTTACCGGCACTTTCATATGTGCCGCTAATTTCCGGTACTTTTTCATAAGTACCGCTAATTCCCGGCACTTTCTAACAAGTTCCGCTAAATTTTCGGCACTTTATAAAAAAGTGCCGGGAATTAGTGGCACTTGTGAAAAAGTGCTGGGAATTAGCGGCACTTTTGAAAAAGTGCCGGGAATTTCCGGCACTTTTTATAAGTGCCGCTAACTTCCGGCATTTTTTATAATCTTCCGCTAAAAACAAGATGTTTGTTTTGAAATTTTTATTTAATTTTTAAATTTAATCGTATTTTTCATGTAACTTTGCTTTAATTTTTTACTTATATTAGATTTTTATGGACTACAATAATAGAAATGCCCTAATATAAATTTTATTAATTTTTTACTTAAATTGCTCTGGATGCAAGAACGCAAACTCGTAGATTGCTATGCATCGAGCACCTCCTGAACAGAATAGGAATTAAAACTTGAAGCATAACCTAAAAAAAAATAATGTGACCAGATTTAGTTTTTGAGATGCTAAATCTAGAGAAATAGAGAGGAGAGAAATCTATTTGCCGGCAAAGATGGAGGTCGGTAGCTTTCCGACCAGATCTGACCATCGAGGTGATTTAGGGGTAGGGAGGCGAGAGAGAAAGAGAGATAGAGGACAGCGGTTCGCCTGGCTCTAATTCTCTGCAGATCTGATAGCTGGAGGCGAGGGAGATGGATGGAGTTTAGGTCACCAGAGTTTGTGTATGTGTTGAGAGAGACGAAGGTCTGCAGCCGGCGAACGGTAGCACTGGATCTGAGGTCTTAGCGTCTGGAGAATGGCTCTAGATTTGGTGATGTCCGGAGGACCGACAAAGAGATCGTCGGAGGATAGCCGGAGATGTAGGGAGAGAGAGAGAAAGAGGGAGGGAGTGTCTGTGTGGCTGAGTGTGTGTGTTTAGAGAGAGAGTGAAGAGATAAAAATGAGGAGAGAGAGAGAGAAAATATGGGGTTTCATTTGAGGCTAGGCTGCTAGGGGTAGAATTGGAATTTAAAAATTAATTTTGACTGGGTCAAAGGATGTTGGGTTTTGATGGAATTTTGATTTGGGCTTAGGGTGTAGGTGGGATTAAGCATATGGGTTGGGTTTTTATAATTTTTTGATCTGGGAATAAGGTTCTTATGGAATTATGCCATGCCTCTTCTAATATTACAAAGTGCCTGTTCTAAATTTACACTTATAAACATTCAAGCAGGCACAATTTTACACTTAAACAGACACTTTAGAGCTAGTGTTATGATTGTCGGCTGTAGTATTGAAAAGTGCCTCTTCTAGTTTTAAAAAGTGCCTCCTCTAATGTTGAAAAATGCCTCGTACATTCTCAACAAGTGGCTGGTGAGTTTTTGAAATTTCAAAACATGTGTTTGTTCTAGTGTTAAAAACTGCCCCTGTAGTATTGAAAAATGCCTCCTCTA
The DNA here is from genome assembly GCA_026119855.1 of Campanula takesimana. Lineage (NCBI taxonomy): Eukaryota > Viridiplantae > Streptophyta > Magnoliopsida > Asterales > Campanulaceae > Campanula > Campanula takesimana. Next base: position 190,127 of record JAOWBW010001146.1, on the reverse strand, counting down.
GTGTAAAAAAGTGACTGGTGAGTTTTTGTAAGTGCTAAGTGAGTTTTTGTAAGTTCTAAAAAAAGTGTCTGCCGTAGTATTAAAAAGTGTCTCCTGTAGTATTGAAAAATGTCTCCTACAGTGTAAAAAAGTGCATGATGAGTTTTCGTAAGTTCCAGTTATTTGCAAAAATGCCACCGCGTCTTTTAATAACGTTCCGTTTATTTACGAAAATGTCACTCCGCATATAACCCTAAGACGCGTGTAAAACAAGTTTTTCCTAAGATTTTTTGATAAACTAAAGCTCAAAGACTTTTCTTTTAGAACATTCTTAATCCTGTAGTCATCTCAATTTTTACTTTTTCAAACTTTTATATGTATCATTAACTATACCTATATGTTTTAAAGTAACATTATAATGAGTTCAATTTATTATGATGTAAAAGTTTTATATTATTTATAGAAATGAGTTATATTTTTACCTACCAAACAATGTACAAACAATTACATTCATGTGTATAAAATGTTATTTTTCAAATGTTACTTTTTTTCAGAAAAATAAAATTAAAATACTTAAGTTCTTTTATTGTGCAAAAATACTATTACATTTTAGTATAAAAACAATTATATTTAGTTATAGTTAGTGTTACACGTAATTATGGTTAGTATTACAGTTGAAAAATAAGCAAAACGAACGATTTTTTTTTTTTAAACATGTGTTACATTTATTTATAAACAATGTTAGTTATAAGTTACACAGTTATTATATTTAATTATAATAAATATTACTTTTAATAGATAAAAATATAAATATTTTTTTTAATAACCAAATTATGAGACGGGTCTAAGCTGTTTTCACTTTCACGTGAGACCGGCTTATTTTCTTATGCTTTTCTAGTCCTTATCAACAACAAAAAATTTAAAGCTCAAAGACTTTTCTTTTAGAACATTCTTAATCCTGTAGTCATCTCAAATTTTTCTTTTTCAAACTTAAAAGATTTTTCATACAAAAACAAAAATAAGTCAAAAATTATGACTTTTCATTCAAAAAATGAAGACACTTGGCTTTATATAATTGGTCACATGACGGCCAAGATACGTATCCGTTTACTTCAATGGCCTTCCCTCTCATTTTATCTTCCCTCCAACTCCCATCCACCCGTACCAACGGCAGCCATTTCCGACCCTATCCCCTCAAATTAAGCTCCTCACGGCGGCGGCGTATCACAACCATGGCATCTCCGGCCACCATCTCAGCCGACTACGACCGTCTCAAAGAAGTCAAACAGTTCGACGACTCCAAAATCGGTGTCAAAGGTCTCGTTGACTCCGGCCTCACCTCCATCCCACGCTTCTTCCACCACCCACCGGAAACCAGAGCGACAACCACCACTGCCAAACCCGAATTAACCATCCCCGTCATCGACCTCTCCGCTCCCCGGTCAACAATCGTCGACGCCATCCGCGACTCCTCCTCCACACTCGGCTTCTTCCAGATCGTCAATCACACCGTCCCCCAAACCGCAATCGATTCCATAATCTCCTCCATCAAATCATTCAACGAACAATCAACCGATTACAAGATGCAGTTTTACCATCGAGAAATGGGCCGCGGCGCAGCTTTTTCCACCAATTTCGACCTCTACCAATCGAAGGCCGCCAGCTGGAGAGACACCCTCCAGGTGCGTCTCGCACCGACAGCCCCGGACATGACGGCGATTCCGGATTTGTGTAGGGAGGCGGTGGCGGAGTGGGATTCGGAAATGGTGAAATTGGGGGAAGAGCTGATGGGGATTTTGTGTGAAGGGTTAGGGTTAGAGACACAGAGTTTGAAGGAGAGGTCGTGTTTGGAAGCGAGGGTAATGGTGGGACATTACTATCCTTACTGTCCGCAACCGGATTTGACGGTTGGGATTACTTCACATACAGATCCTGGGGTGTTAACTGTGCTGGTGCAGAATGAGATTGGTGGATTGCAGGTTAAACATGGTGATGATTGGGTTGATGTCGAACCTGTTCCGGGTGCTCTTGTTATCAATATTGGGGATATTCTTCAGGTATGTATCCTGTTTAATCTCAATTTGTTTTCGTATTGACATTCATTGTTATTCTCCAATAACTAGTTATTGAGTTAAACGCCGATATGATGTGTCATTTGTGTGATTAGTTGTTGCAACTTCAGTTTAATATCTCGAATCTACAAGGGGTGGAACACCATAACCCCCCCACCCCGCTCGTAGGAGGCAGTAAATGGCTTGTGCATTTGGAAGGCTATTACAGGGTATCATGGATTCAATTGTTAGTTTTTTTTTGAGTGTTTGATTCCGTAGTAGGGAGGGAAGATGCGTGGTAGAGCCATAGGGGACTAAGTAACCCGTAGGTCTCATGCATCCTTTTGTATATTTGAAAGAATGCCATTATAGGGTGTTGTTCATTGTGTGGGATATTATATACTCAGTATGTTTGTTTAGTATTGAAGACTTCCAGTAACTTTTTACCTCGAGAAACTAAAATAGTGGGGGGAGGTTAGTGATTAACTAGTAATGTCCCAAATCGTCCCAAAATGAGTGACGTTTGATCAAACATCAAGTACTTGTTTCTGGACAAAGAGATAAGAGTTGATAGCTGAACGTGCTTTTTTGGTTCAAATTACTAATCATCCCATATATTACCTTGATAAGCTACATATTCACCGGTAGTAATAAATTTTTCTTGGTTGTTTCGAATTTTTTTCGGTTAACTCAACCCGTAGTTTTGCTTTTCGTGCAAGAGAGGGTGACTGTAGGTCTTGGGTCTTCCGTTCTATTAGGGTCAATCTTCTATCTTTTACGAACTTGACTCCTTTTCAAGGTTAGGCTTTAGTTTTGTCAAACAAGTTTATAGACCTTTCGAAAGGATTTTTTTTTGGATTGGTTTGTCATGTGAAGTATGCCTCATAGTCGCACAATAATTATTACCCAAACTATGCCTGTCATCTAACGATGTGCAGTACATGTCTTTTTTAATTGCTAGTTTTTTACTATGGGCACTATTATTAATTGCTAGTTTTTTACTATGGGCACTATTAGCAATCTCACAATTTACTAATACGGTTACTACCAGTAACTGTTTTAGTATTTGCGTGTAACATGTAAAGGATGTTTTTTTTTGTTTTCCTTGCTAACCGAAGGGAAATTGTAAAATAGCTGGAAAATTGAACCCGCTTATAGGACTAAAACCACCTCAGGGCCCTTAACTACCTTGACCCTCACCAATGTATCCGGGTTAAGATGGCAATATGGCCTGGGTAAATTGATCCCGTGACATGATGATTTTGTATCACCAACGTACATTCCTGCTTTGCTCGGATCTTTGGTGAGGGCCACTTGACGAGTATAGGGAGGTGATTTTGGTCACGTAGTTGGGTTCACTGTGACCTTGTGGTGGTGGCATTTTATTGGTTAGATGCTTCGGTTCAAACTTGTGAATTTAGAATACTGATAAATAAAACACTGAATGGAAAAAAAATCCCCGCTTTGATGGGGACTAATTTGGTACGCTTGATATGTTTTATTGTGCCAACTTCCCTGAAGATTTAGTGGTACAATCTTGAACCTACAACATATTTTCTTCACCTCTTTAAGATTGCTCGTCTTGTTGCAGCGAATCAATACAACTTGATAATTTCATAAGTCTTGTTTCTACCCACTGGCTTGCATGATCAGAAACTTGAATCGGAAAAAAGTAAAAATAAATTAGCGCCCGCTTTAATGTAGGTTTGATAGGTATGATTAAGCCTGTCCGCACGTTGACCTCACTGAGATTTTATGGTTGACATAACTTTGTTTCATTTCTTATATGCAGATAATGTCGAATGATGTATACAAAAGTGTGGAGCATCGGGTGTTAGCCAATGCCTCTAATGAAGCACGTGTATCAGTAGCAGTATTTTTCAACCCAAGCGACAGGGAGAAGCTATTCGGACCATTTCCCGAGCTGGTATCTGCAGAAACCCCAGCTGTTTATCGGGATTTCACATTCGGAGACTTCATGAGAAGATTCTTTACAAAGCAATTGGATGGAAAGACCCTCACAAATTATTACCGGATCTGAAACAGAGCTAGCTATATATGGACTTTCACAAATTATTAGCCGCCTCTGTAATCTACTTGTTAAGAAATGTATTTTAAGTGACAAACAAAACGTAAAAACATAGATAATACAACCTTTTCACCACTTGTAAGTTATGATTTTTTCAATAAATAAAGTAAGTATACAGTATTATGTGACTTCCTTTGATTACAAACCCTGTTTAATGAGTTGAACAGGGTTTGTAATCAAAGTAAGTCACATTATACTGTTTAATGACAACTCATTAAACAGGGCTCTTTGTACATTCAACCCTTCAACTTTTTTTGATGACACAGGTTGAATACTGGGAAATGTCGGTCTTCCCCTCTGGTTCGACACTCAGGTAAATTCGGATACCGATACAGCCTATACACACTCGGTCTTCCTCCCTTTGGATGCCCCTTATATCGTGTGGGTGGACTCCCAGAAGGACAGACAAACTTGATGCACAGAATTGCGTTCTTACGTCTGGCATTATGGAAGATCAAGCCTGGATTGTCACGCATGTGTTTAACCCCCAAATCCAACTTTCATACATATCTTGCGGTTGCACTATCTTCCACCGACACTTGCAATATTAGTCAAATGCTTGTGCATTATATAACGCTTTTGGTCGTTTATAATCACATTTCATACAACTCATGTTTCTTCTGAAATTGATGTAGTTACACCTACAAATAAGAACTCATAAGGTAATTTGACCCAACCTTCTTGGAATAAAAAAAATCATCTAAAAGAGTTGGTAGGGTGAACTTACGAGTCGCATTCCCATTCTCCAGGATTTAGTTGGCGCGTTGGTGGCTTCTCTTTACATTGTAGGCATCTTGTATTCTTTGCGTAGTTAAGAAAATTGCACCTGCCAGGTTTATACGTCTCCATGAGTAGGTAATAAAAACAACATAGAGACATCTATCTAAATGATTTGAATTTTTTCTCACTTGTAGCATATCCAGTCTCCCGTTTTCATGAGATGATCCTGATTTGGTCCTATTTCAGATGTTCTTTCTCGGAATACTCCTTCACAACCCTCGCACGTAACATTTTTTGAAGAATTAATGAAGTTGCATCTACAAAAGTAACCGAAGATGGTTAACAATATTGAACCCATATCCAAACATAATAAGGAAAAAACACAATACATTGAAGATTAAGATAAGAAAATTACTTGAGACACATCCATTTGCCTTGCTTCATAGGTGAATGAATTTTCTCTTTTTCCCGGTGAGTTAATTTTTGTTGCCCAGGTGAATTCCTCGTTGATGGGATGGTCGTTTCTAATGGTTCCTTCATGCTAAACTCCACCATTTCTTTCAGCAACCTTCTTACTGATCTGAAGACATTTTTGTCTAGAGATGATTTGTTGTCCACTGGGCTAGTAGCGAGGTCAAGCCCATATGTAACTAAGATGCGCATGACATCCACACTGTTGACATCTTCACCTTTGTGTGCCTTCATATACGCCCTCTCGCAGTTCCCCCTTAAACTGCAGGAGCTGCAAATCTACAAAAACATGGAATCTCGTAAATGCTTATAAGCCAAAATACTTTTAGCCCCATACCCAGACACAATAATGAACTTTCAGTGACATAATAAATACGCTAATGAGCAATAAATTCCCTAATGAGCCTTCAGCCTTGGCTCATATGACATTGAAATGTTGACCACATCCCTTTTGTATTAGATATATTAAAGTTGACAACAAAAATAATCCCATCGTAAATACTTTATAGGTCCAAAGAAATATAGCACAATGTGCAGCACATTACACATACATTTCCTTCATCAATGCTGGCATATTCCCTCAGTCGCTTCCCTGAATTGACAACTTTCCTATCTACACTTGGACATCCATATTCTGCAAGAACCCGAATGTCTTTCCAAGAGAAGTACCTGGTACCAAAGTTAAATGCATAAGAAGAACAAGATTAGAAGTAAAACACAATGCGTAAAAAAAGGTAGCTGTCCCTCTTGAACAGGGCTTTCTATGCTAACTGCAAGTGATCGAAAGGGTGTCATAGTCGCTATTCCCAGATTAGCGTTTATGCAAACATCTGTTGTGCTACCAATCTCTCCGAAACAAAAGTCATAGCTTTCAAGGAACCATCTCACAAATGGTTAGAGAGTAGGCTTATGTTCTATTATTCAATCAACAGAGGTTACATTTTGATTTGAAATGAACATCTCACATTAATCAGAGACATATATTGTTACACACAATTTAAATACTAGATCAATTATTTTCTAAGTTAGATGTGGGACAAGTGGGACTTCAACATAATCAAGGAGGACTCTTTAGCCTGCCCAGTGCTGATGTTTTCTCTCTCTTTCGCCTTAACTCAAATTTCGTTTCAAGATTTTGTAAAGAACATGGATCCAAAATACAATTACATATTTTTTTTCATTTCAATTTAGCACTTAAATTTATTCATTTTTTTCTTTCTAAACTGAGTCGTTCAGGCATAATATCAAACAGGTTATGCGCATTCACAGATACCCAAATCAATGAAGCTAAACCACTAAATTAATTTAATCATTCAGCACCTTATAAGATCGACATGGTCACGAGCAAAATTCAAACAAGCTGTCCGAATTTGGTTATATTCCTTCCCTCCCATATTGCCTACTTCCTCTGGAAGAAAATATCCTCTTTCCATCAACTGTTTCATTAAGTCGACCCATTCCGGCCATGGATGCGAAGTTTGATGTCTAGACAACTCTTTCGTCACCTTATTGTTTGTTTTTAAGTGTTCTGGCGTAAATTGAGTAATTTTTTCAACGGGTTCCGAAGATTTACGCTGCTGAATCTCGTCCAAAATGAAGTCTATGGCGGGATTTGAAACTGAGAATTTTGATCGGGTGGATATAAGAGAAAAGGGTACATGATTATGAAATGGTATTAGGGGTATGATTTTGATGGATCGAATGTAATATCGATTGCTTGCTTCAAGGAACTTCAACATTATCCGGCGATTCAGATAGCGATTCTACTGAGCCTTGTTCAGTGCAGAAATGAAATTCCAGCGTCCTTTCCCATGAGATTTGGCCAAATAGTTATTGTCCGTGCCATCTGTCAGCTAAGTGTAGAGGTGTCCAACCCGCACCCGTACCTGAACCAAGTGACCAACCCATCAGACCGGAACCACATAGGAACCGTAAACCCGTGACATGTGCAGAACCGCGAACCGGTGAACCTGTAATGTAACTGTGAACTAGGCGGTTCGGTTACAGGTGTTTCTTCCTAGAAACCGCAACCCGGCGGGTACAACCCGTGCAGGCCCGTCTCAATAATTATAGAGGCCATGTGCTAAATGCAATACTTGGGGCCCTTGTTATTTAAATAATTTACACAATAAAATGATTGCAATAATGTTGAAGTAATAAACAAATAATCCATTAAAATTAAATGTGTTATAAAAAAAAAAGACTTTCTAAAGTTTGAAAAATAAAAAAATGAAAAATGAAAAATGAAAGCCTAACTTTAAAAAGAATGGAAGGGAAGGGAAGGGAAACCCAAAAATGAAAGAAGTGGAAAGCCCAAGTAGAAGAAAAGAAACGGCTTTGCAGACTGGGCCTTGGAATAGAGTGGGCCGACGGCGACATCACACACAAAGCCTGGTGAAGTGAGGCCGGATTCCTGATGGATGGCACGCGATTCCTGGCGGTCTTCGCAGGGGTTGGTCACGGATTGACGGGTGATGAGATGGATTTCATACTATTAATTCCTAGGATTCTATGAGCTTAAATTTTGTTTTTGATGTAATTTAGATTAATTTTATGTATTTTGGGCAAATATGTAATTATGGGCTTTAATTATTATCTGGGGGTATTTTAGTGTTTTTATATTTTCACCGAGATAATTTAATCATGAGGAAAGAATTCCCAAAATATGAGAAAGAAAGTCAAGCGGGACGGAGGAGTATTTGATAATATTTGTTGGGTTGATGATGAAAATCTTTATATATATATATATATATATATATATATATATATATATATATATATATATATATATATATATATTAAAGTTGGGGGGAAATGACAATTTAGGGTCCAAAGTTTGGGGGGTGTGTGCCAATAGGGGTCCGATGTATCAATTTTGTCAATTTAGGGTCAAAAGTTGCAAAAGTTGTGCAGATAAGGGTTTTTTAACAATTTTGTTAACGGAATCCAGTTAAGTCACAGGTGTTTTGCATGAGCATATTGTCATTTCAGATGTAGAAAATTAATAAAAAAAATTGAAATATTAAATTTTACTTTCTTATATTAAATTAACTAATAATTAAGACGCCATTCATCGAATTTTTTTTTTCAAGAAATACAATAAAAATATTTTTTTCATTAGAACCACTATAAAATAAAAAGTATAATTTTTAAAAAGGAAAAAGTGTAAAAAAAACTATATTCCAAAATAAAAAAAACCACTTTATTTTTTTAGAAAGAAGAAAGTGGGGATTTGGACAATTTTTTTTTTTTTTTTTTGTTTTCTATAGTGGTGGTTAGTATTGTTTCATTATTAATATTAGTATTCCAATTATTATTTTATTTATAAAAATATTTTTTATTTTTATTATTAATTTTCCTTGTTTATAACTTCATTATTTGCGGTTTTAAAAAAAACCACTTTAATTTTTTATTTGCTTATTATTTTATTTATTATTATTTTTGAATTAATTAAAATTATTAAAAAATTTAATAATAAAAGTGAAAGAAAATTTAGGGTCCATTGTATAAAGGGTGTGTGAAATGACAGCCCTGGTGAACATCCAAAACTAACTTCAGTTAAGTTTTTCTGTTACTTAACTGGATTTTCTTTGCAACTTAGTCCAAAAACCCTTAATTGACTAACGTTGTTAACTTTGGACCCTAAATTGATAAAATTGATAAAATTGATACATTAGACCCCTATTGGCACACACCCCCAAACTTTGGACCCTAAATTGTCATTTCTCCTAAAGTTGGTGAGGAATGTTGTGGGTTTGACATGTGTACATTTTTTAGTTAAAGATTGAATTTGGAGAAGCCACATCAACATCATCCTAAAATGTAATGACTTTTGGAATTCTCATTCTTAGCTAATACTATTAATTAATCATATTAGTAATTATATAAGTTAACTATTACTATTAATAGTATAAGTTAACCATTACTATTAATAGTATTAGTTAACAATATTAGTTACTATACAAGTTAAATATTACTATTAATAATATTAGTTAAATATAATAGTTACTATATTAGTTAACTATTACTATTAATAGTATTAGTTAATTATAATAATTACTATATAAGTTAATTATTACTATTAATAGTATTAGTTAACTATAATAGTTACTTTATAAGTTAGTTTTTACTATTAATAGTATTTGTAAACTATAATAGGTTATATACATTAACTATTGTTATTATTTGTATTAGTTTATTATAATAGTATTAGTTAACTATAATAGTTACTTTATAAGTTAGTTTTTACTATTAATAGTATTAGTTAACTATAATAGGTTATACTATTATTAGTATTAGTTAAATATAATAGTTATTATATAAGGTAAATATTAATTTTTAATATTCATTAATCATAATAGTTACTATATCAATTAACTATTACTATTAATAATAGTATTTTGTTATAATTATTATTATTCCCTCCGTCCCAGTTTAAAGTTCTTACTTTCCTTTTTGGTGTGTTCCAATTTAAGGTTCATAGTTGCTTTATTCCAAAAATGGCAAAATATGAATAGTGTTTTGAAGAATCTTACCCTCAAAAAGTTCATTTAATTACAAAAAAGAAACCATTACTTGCACACATTACTTTTCACCAATTTGCTTTATAAATAGTATTTGGACAATTATATCCTCACCTTCCTACTTGATTGACCCATTTTTCTTTGTTTTTCACTTGATTTCTTAATAAGTGTGCAAAGTCAAACTAAGAACCTTAAAGCGGGAAGGAGGGAGTATTATTATAGAGATTAACTATTGCTATTAATATATATTAACTATTACAATCAATAATATTAGTTAATTATAGTAGTTATTATAATAACAGTAATCATATAGATTAATTAGTATTATTAATAATATTAGTTAAAATGATAATTATTATATTAGTTAACTATAGTTAAAATAATTTTTTAAGACATAGTATTGGGTTCCCGTGCAGAGCAAGGGTTACCCGCTAGGCTTATATTATTAAAGTTGGTGAGGAGAGCTATGGTTTTGACACATAGACAAACATAGGTTAAATTTTCATTTGTGTGAAACCACATCATCACCATCCTAAATGTGTGTGACTTTTGATATTCTCATTATTTGCTAATACTATTAGCTAATAATGATAGTTATGATATAAGTTAACAATTACTATTAATAGTATTAGTTAACTATAATATGTACTATATAAGCTAAGTATTACTATTTATAGTATTAGTTAACTATAATAGTTACTATACAAATTAACTATTACTTATAATTAAAAAATTATTTTTCATATACAATATATTTATATTACAAAATATGTTATACTACTTTATTAAATAAAAACATAAAAAGAGTAAAATACAAAAAATAAAAATAAAAATTTAGCAAATCAGTTACCCGTGCAGAGCACGTGTTACCCACTAGTAAAAAGAGAAATTGACCCAAGCCAATTTGAGTCCAAGAAAACAAAGGAGCCCAGCAAAGATAGAAAAGAAAAGGAGGACACCAGGCGGCCCAACAACCACACGGCCCAAGCATACCAGCCCAACACCAAGGAAGCAACACAAGCACCAGCCCAGTCCAGAGGCCTAATACGCTGGAACAAGCTGGCTTACTGCACGTGTGGAGCAGGTGTGAGCACGAGTGACACGAGTTGTGCGCTGGTGCGCGAGTCGTGAAGGATTGGAAGAAGCGCAAGTTCCAAGTGCGCTTTCAGGCGTCTGGCGCGTGGGTCGAGCAAAGCTGGCACGTGAGAGGCATGCTGGCGAGACTGGGCGCGCGTGGAGGCGCGTGGGACGCGTATTTTCACCCAATTTCCATATTTTTCTATATTTTCTTATTTTCTTTTATCCCTTATTAGTTTAGGACTTATTTTAGGTATTTAAAAATAGGTTTCTTTCATTGTTTTGAATTCATAACTACATACAATATTTTTAGATCTAGGTTTTATTATTTGGATGAAGAACTAAAATCCAAGCTTTGGGTTTGAATCTTGAACCCCTTTTTGTTTAATTTGAGGTATTTTCTTTTCATAATTTTATTCTTATTCATAATTTTATTTGTGTTTATTTTAGATTTATTGCTAGGGTTTTTAGACTTAATCAATCTAATTGCTCTAGTTAATTTATCTCAGCTAGAATTTTCTATGACTGTGCCAGTGTAGAAATTCACAAGTAGCATCTTTACGATTTATGCATGTGCCATGGTAAATTGTGAAGTGGGTAAAATTAGATGATTATCTGTGTGAAATAGTCATAGAAAGCATTCTTGATCTTAGTTTCTTAAATCTTGAATCAATTAATATTGAGATCTAGACTGTGCCAGTTAGATTAATTTATTAATTAGGATTTCTAGTGAGTGTGCCACTGCTAGTAACTATTCTGAAAGAAGAAACATAGATTGAAATAAATCTCGTGATTGAGTGAATAGGGTAAAAAGTGAAAGATATATCAATGATAATTGAATAATTAGGTGGGGACGGAATCAAATCTAAAGTGTTTCTTAATTATTGTTTTAGTTCATTTAATTTAGTTTATTCTTGTTTTAGGATATTAGTTATAATAAATTTATTTCCCCATTCTTGTCAAGTGACAATTACGTAAACAACTAACCGTTCTTCGTGGATCGATACTGGACTTATCCTAGCTACATATTTTTAGAACCTAGTCCAGGTTTAATGTGTAGGTGTGCAATTTAGCCTATCAACGGGTCATAAGAAACGGCTTACCATCAGAACACCTTGACATGTTTGCAACAATTTGGTGTTCAATATATAAATCTACATATAAAAAATTTTGGGGCCCCCAATTTTTTTGTGCCCTGTGCAATTGGGCTGGATGCACAGCCTCAAAACCGGGCCTGAACCCGTGTAACCGTCACCCGTCTAAACCCGTGACCCGTCAATCCGTGACCAAACCGTGCGAAGACCGCCAGGAATCGCATGCCATCCATCAGGAATCCGACCTCACTTCACCAGGCTTTGTGTGTGATGTTGCCGTCGGCCCACTCCATTCCAAGGCCCACTCTGCAAAGCCTGCACCTGCACCAAACGGACCATAGACCAAGGAGGTCCAGTACTTTGTATACATACATGCCGAGATGCCCTTACTTTGCATATATATGCATGCACAAAAATCTCATGCATGTATGTATACAAAGTACGAGCACATCATTCTCGTGGTTAGTCAATATTTGTATGTTAGAATGTACGGGCATGTATGACGAGAGAACAAAATTTTATTTGTCACGTATTAGAGTTGTGACGAAAGAAATGTCCTTCTCGTGCCACTGCTAACATACAAATATTGACTAACTAAGAGAAAACAAAGCCTTCAAAAAGAGAACACCACTTTAGTTGCCAACATCAACTTGCAATCGATGAAATTTCCTAGAAATCCATACCATGTTTTTGCAAAAAAAAAAAAAACAAAAAAAAAAACAACATTTTTCTTCCAATTGTTTACTTATCTAATAAACTCAACTGCTTCCACTTTAGGTAATCCAAATTAAAGAGACATACAACTAATGTACCAAAAAGAAAGATAGATCTAACCTACCTAAGTATTATCTACTGAATTTGGGTGTAAGCAGCTCGACTGCAGAGCAATAGTCCGTTTTAAATGACTCAAAGGCCGACTTGCACGATCGAGATACAAAGACATACTTTGGACAAAAAGGTCCCAAAAGATATGAACAATAGATTTAGAAACCAGCAACAAAAGTTGGCAACCCAAATCAATGTTATGTTGTGAGACTGCGCTTGCTCTAAACTAATCCACCATCTATTGGCTTGTCTCTATTCCATAACAACATAATTTTATTTTTTTTTTGTTCTAGAAAGAGGGTCCATGGAATATTTTTGATCTTTAGATTCTAGATTCTAGATGTGGATGGTGACTATATATATACTCCCCCCGTTTCATGTCACTTGAGACTTATTTTTTTTTTTCGTCCGTTTCACATCACTTGAGACTGCCCAAAATGTTAAAGAATCTTTACTATTCTTCCCACTCGTTCTCTTTTCTACTTTACTTTTACACTCACAACACCAATCAACTTACTATTCTTCCCACTCATTCTCTCTCCTATTTAATGTTTCATACTCACAAACACCTCCTCTCACTATTTCTCTCTCTAACTTTTTCTTAATTTGTATGCCAAAATATTTGGTCTCAAGTCACATGAAAACGGAAGGAGAATATATGTATATATATATATATTGTGGAACTAAACGACTAGGAAGTCAAGTTTAAACTCATTATGATTTAGAAATGCTTATAATAAGAAGCTTGATTACGACACTACAACAAAAATACAAGAACAAAATCATTTCATGATGTTGAATTTGTGTTTGTTACTTTCTTTGCAAGGTTGATGTTATCACAATCAGGAGCATACTTTCTCGATATATTATCCTTAATTACTTGGAATTAATTTTGGAAAATGGATTCGTCATATACGGCTTGGTTAATTTGAAATGAGCAATGACTAATATACCTGCATTATTAAGCCGTCCGCTTTATCACAATAGAGATCATATGTTTAATTATGCTCTACATGGTAAATTTTATTATTTAGACAAAAATTGACATCGTGTCACTCAAAAATCAAGTTAGATAGATAAATAAAGATTATAAATTCCACAATTCATAATTCTCATTTTTTTATTAACTTAGCTTTAGAGGAGACTATCAGTCATATTGTAATCTAGTGATTTTGATGAACAAACTATATTCACATGTTGTAGAGAGAAACAACTTTATTAGCAACTACTTCTTCAGTCCCAATAAATTTTGCATTTTTCCTTTTAGTTTGTTTTTAAAACAAGAGTCTTGTTTCTAAATGAAATAAAATAGTACTTCTTAGTGCAATTTAACTATTGTACATGTAATAACCGGAATTTTATTTAATTATTTAATGTAATTTCGGTTTTTGGTTAAACTAATTAAATGATAATTAGAATTATAAAGTAATTTAAAGAAGTGGGCCCAAGGAATTAGAATTGGCCCGAAAATAGTATTAGTAAAACCCAACCCAATTAGGAACCAACCCAAAGTATAAATTAATGAGTTAGTCAACTTAGGAAATCATTATTATCATAAACTCAAAAAAAAAAAAAAAAAAAAACAAAACCCTAACCCTAGAGCAGCCGCCGGCCGAGCATAAGGAGGGGGGAGAAGAAAAATTCCGGCCATTATTTTGGAGATCCAATCCGATCATTCTCAAGGTAATACTAAATCCTACTCTCCAAAATTTATTTCATTGATTTTGGATTATTAAAACTTAATCTACGCATGAATTAAGAATATGAACATTAGGGTTTTGCATGCTAGTGAATGATGATAAAAATTTAAAGGATTTTGGGGTTGATCTAAATAGTATGGAAAAAAAAAATAAAACATAGTAATCTTGATACTAGTTGATTTTAAGATTGATTTTATATTCAAGTTTTGAATTGATTTATATTATGCAATGCTTGGGAATTTAACATATAAATCATTGAGGTTGAATTGGGTTTATCAAAAGAAGAAAAAAATATGGATTTCCCCTTTTGAACAGTTTCGGCCGAATGGCCTAGATCATTAAAAAAATTTATTTTGTTGATTTAAATGATCGTTGTTAAGTGTATTGTGAATAATATTGATGTTTGGGAATTTAGAAAAATTTAAAGAACTAGAAAATTGATCAAATCAATGGATTTTAGATCTTGCATGTTTCGGCCATGATGAGGAATTATGGGTGTTAATTCTTGATTAAAGATGTTAAGAATTGGGACGGAAAGTTAGTGTTTTCGTTAAGTTTCTAATGGAAAGAAAACAAAAATCGTTAAAAGGATTGTTAACAAGTTAGAAAAATAACTTGAGGAAATAGAATAAACCCTTGGAAGACCTAGAAGGTTAAAAAGTTAATGAGAAAGAATAAGATTAGAAATTTCAGTTAGTTTCCTAACCGAAAAGGACTAAACTGAAAAGAATTAAAGTTAGAAGGAATAAAAAGGAAACCTTTGAAGTTAGAGGGGCCTAAGTGATTAAGAAGAGAAACTTAGGGGACCTTATGAACAAAACCAAAGTCCAAGGACCTTTCTGTAATTAAAGGAAAGTTGAAGGACTAATCCGCAATTAATCCAAAGTGGAAGGACTAAATTGCTACAATTAATCCAAAGTGGAAGGACTAAATTGTAATTGAACTAAAGTTGAAGGACTAAATTGCAATTAATCCAAAGTTGAAGGACCAATTTGCAATTAACCCAAAGTTGAGGGACCAAATTGTAATTAACCCAAAGTTAAAGGACTTGATTGCAATTATATCAAAGTTAAAGGACTGACTAGTAAATCAAAGTCAGAAACTTAAACATAAAGAAAGAAGTAACGAAGTAAAGAAGTTAAAACGCATCTCTCAGTTAACTAAGTACAAATAGTTAACAATGTAGAGAGTACTAAAGTAAATTACTCCGTGCCTTGTAGATTTGCACAAGGAGAAGATTGCGAGGAAAAGCAATTCAGGTAAGGGATTACGTTCCTTACAGTATTTGAACTCCTGTTTATTGGAATTCGGTATTTCTTTCTAAAGACAGCTATCAGTATGGCATGATAGTATTTGAATGAACTCTGCGTTAATGAACGTTCCTTGAAATGATCTATACTTAGTGATGTCCCCATCGATCTACTAAGTATCGAAGTTTGAAACTTGTCATCACATACCTGTACCTTGGTATGTTCTCATTCTAACTTGTAAGTCGAAAAGCTTACTTGTTAGAGTGGCCAATGTCCAGTTAGAAAAGACATTGACGGACAGTCCAGTTAGAAAAGACTTGTCCTTAAACTAGGGATTGCATGAGTGATCACATGCCTTCTCTCAGGAATTGTCTGATTACAAGGATGATTCTAGACCCCGAGCATATGTGTGTGGATACCATATATGTTTCGACCCACACTATTGGCTGAAGAAGCTAGGTGTACAAATTGTACCTTTGGCATTGAGGTTATAATGTACGTTACCAAGGAATTGACGGAAACTTGAATAAATCCCTTTGGCTTGTAGTGCCATAATCCTTTGAAAGTAAAATCTTAAAGTAATAAGACTGTATTGTTCTGCAGCCTTGAATCCAAAAGTAACTGAACCTATCTTTGAAAAAGTTATTCTAAGTATTCGTTCTGGTCGTCTCTCCTTAGTAACCGGAGAGGCCACGTATGAACTTACTGAGCATTCGTTCGCTCATTCCTTCTCTATAAGTTTTGTTTTCAGGATTTAAGTAGAAGGACAAGACAAGGAAAGTAGCCGTGGGAAGACGGTGGATTGAAGATTCTTAATTTAGTAGTCTTAAGTACATTTATTTTGATGTAAGTTTGAAGTACATTGATGGTTAGGGTTGTTACCTACCAAGACAAGTTAAAGTTACGCTTCCGCTATTATTGTGAATTTTTGGTTAATTAAGGGGCTGTTGTGAACCCTAAATTGAAGTATTTATTATTGCTATTTATTGATATTAAATGCCATTAAATGCTCAAGATACATTAAGA
The DNA here is from genome assembly GCA_026119855.1 of Campanula takesimana. Lineage (NCBI taxonomy): Eukaryota > Viridiplantae > Streptophyta > Magnoliopsida > Asterales > Campanulaceae > Campanula > Campanula takesimana. Next base: position 173,322 of record JAOWBW010001146.1, on the reverse strand, counting down.
AAATTCGGGGTGTTACAGTTGGTATCAGAGCAATGGCTTTAGGTCTTATGGGAGAAAACTGGAAGTTAGGACTAATGGGAGAACTTAGTACTTGACATGAATAAGATCTTACTTGAGGAAGTTCAAATGATAAAGTCTAACTCTAGGAATAATACTAAGAGTGTACTTAAAGTATGAATATACTTGGGGAAATAGGAATCTCTTCATTGTATGTCTATTTACATTCTATTAATATGTTATAAGGGAATCTTGAGGTTATGTACTAACTAAGTTTACTATTGGTGTGTGTAGGATCATGCCGAGGAGACCCATGAAGTCAGTAAGGTACAGTGCTACTCTAAGGGAAGAAATAGAAGCTAAAGAAGAGATTATTAAGCAGCTAACTAAGGAACTCCGCTCAGCTAAAAGAGAGCTTAGGAAGGAGACTCGAGGAGTTGACAGTCTACAGAATGTCATCAGAGAACGCGATGAGGATATAATGTATGTGGAAGGAAAGTTAGCAGTACAACTGAAGAAGGTCCAAAGCCTAGAAAGCCATGTGGTTAGAGCTAACCGCGAATGGAATCGAATCAGTGTACAACTGGTGGAGGAGATAGAACAAAACAATGAACTGAAAAAGAAGATAGATGAACAAGAAGCTTATGAGGAAGGGCTTAGGACTTCAGGCTATCAGATTTGGGCTGAGAAGTTAGAGTTGCAAGAGAAATATGACCAACTTGCAGCAGAACACGCACACTGTGGGAAGTGATGCAATTAATGACAGATAGTTATAAGAATAGATTCTTTTACTTATTATTAGTGGAGTAATATAGTTAGAAATTTTCTTATGTCAAAGTTGAATTTTGGGTGTATTTTGGGATGTTTGAATCTCACACCTTAGTTGAATAAAATTAATTATTTAATTTAAATACCCAAAATTTTGAATTTACTATTGTTATGAAGACAAAAGTTAACTTGTCGAGAAAAGACAAGGGAAAGCATCGGAGTGATTTGAAATAATCTCCGTAACCATGGTACGAAGTAAGACGACCATTGGAATAAGTTAAAGCTAGTTGAGTAATAAAAAACTAGTGAAGTAAAGAAATAATAAGCAACCAAGTAAAACGGTTGTAAATTATGAAGTATGAAAACTCCTGAACCGGAGAAGAAAGGTCCAAATCTGAATAACGGTCTAGTACAAAAGACCTACAAACATGAATCAAAACTAACAAGTACCCGTTAGTAAAAGAATAATTTAAGTATACCATACATACTGCACGTATTGTGTAGTGATGAATATTGCTAGAACACGAAATTGTTCTAAAGTGAAAGTAAAACTGCAGATGAATACCAGAAGTGGAAACAACGGAAACGGCAATGGTAACGGCCAAGTGAAATTAGTTTTGGTCTAGTGAAATGATCGAAACAAGAATAAATTGACCTATTGAAACGGTCAAGAGAAAGTAATAGGCTTAATGAAACGGCCAAGTAAAGTTAATTTTGATCCATTGAAGCGATCGAAAGAAGAAAAAAAATAAAAATAACCTATTGAAACGGTTAAGAAGTAATAGGCTTAATGAAACGGCCAAGTGTGAATGAGAGTAGGTCTAGTGAATCGACCTATGATTAATAAGTAAATTCTAGTGAAATGACTTCCCTAAGTAGAACTGGTCTATTGGAACGACCAGAAATCTAGTAGACCGATCTTTTGTAAAAGTTACGTCTTTTGGGGACGGTATATTTATGTGACAGTATTAGGCATAGTACAATGCTTGGGTTGACGTGAGTAATAGTGTTAAATGTGCGAGTTAACCTGGAACAAGTAAGAATGGTTTATGGAAACGACCAATGAAAGTGATTATGGTCTATTGAAATGACCTATGAAAATAGAAATGGTCTAATGAAGCGACCCATACGTCTAGTAAAGTTGACTAATAAAGATAGTGATGGTCTGTTGAAACGACCAGTAGTTTAGTGAATGACCTATAAATTGAATGTTAGTCTGTAGAGACGAGCTATAGTATGAGAGTGCGTGAAAAAGTCTCGTATTCGTGATAACTAATGATAGTACCATATTATCCGGCAAGTGTTCGAAACGCCAGAGAGGCTAAGTTTATGATGCTAACTCAAGGAAGTAGGACGGTGAACGACTATGGTACTAGATTCATCGAATTGCTATAATTTACCCTAACACTCTTCGATGATGAAGCGCAAAAGGCTCGAGGATTTGAAGATGGTTTGAGCAACCGAATCCGATATAGAATCACTCCATTAATACTACCAACCTAGGATTAAGTGTTGGATAGGACGAGGATAGTGGAGAAAGAATCTGATAGTATCGCAGTAAGCGAAAAGAGAAGAAGAGTCAACTAAGAAAGTGTCGACTGAATCTAAAGGAAGGCTACTGACGATCGCGAAAAGGAAGGTAGTACAAGTAAGTACCAGAATAAAGGCTACGGCAATAGAAATGATGGTAATAAGAACGACGTCAAAGGGCAAGGTTCTGATAAGAAGTGCCAAATGATTGATTGGCTAAGAATATGTATTTAATTCATGAGGCGTTAGAGAATTCTTTAGTTATGGGTATTCAAACTAGAGAATCGATCCCTATTACGTCTATATCTAGGAAGTGTCCTTTGAAAATGGACGAGGAAGAACTTGAGGTTGATCTCATTAGTTTAGGACATCGAAGAATTTGATGTAATCTTGGGAATGGACTATCGTTGACTGCATACCATGCCCATGTGGATTGTTTTAAAGAAAGAAGTCCACTTTAGATTACTATCTAGAGAAGAGTGGTGTTCTCAAGGAACGAAACCTATAACCCGATCGAACCTTATATCGGTAATGAAGGCTCGTAAGCTTTTAAAGAAAGGATGAGAAGGATTCTTGGCGTACATTGGTGATACGAGCAAGAAGGAAGTAACCGTAGAATCACTTTCTGTGATTAGATATTTCAAGGACGTGTTTCCTGAGGATTTACCGGGAATACCTCCATAAGGAGAAGTAAAATTTTCTATCGATTTGGTACCTGAGACTTCACCAATATCGAAGGCGCCGTATAGAATGGCTCCGTCAGAATTGAAGAATAAAAGGAGCAACTGTAAGAGTTGTTGGATAAGAGCTTGATTAGAACGAGTGTATCACCATGGGGTGCACCGGTATTAATTGTGAAGAAGAAGGGTGATATAGCTAAGACAGCCTTTAGAACAAGGTATAGTCATTATGAGTTTGTAGTGATGCCGTGTGGGTTGACTAACGCACCGGCAGCGTTTATGGAACTTAAGAATAGGATATTTCAGAAGTTCTGGATAAGTGTGTGATTGTATTCATTGATGATATCTTGGTGTATTCGAGGACCAAGGAAGAACATGAAGAGCATTAAGGTTAGTACTGCAGATTTTAAGAGAGCAAAGTTTGTTGGTCAGAAGAATGTGAAAGGAGTTTTGGGAAATTGAAGCGACGATTGGTGTCCGCACCAGTTCTTGCTTTACCGTCTGGATCGGATGGATTTGTAATATATAGCGATGCCTCGCTTAAAGGGCTAGGCTGAGTGTTGATGCAGAATGATAAGGTTATAGCTTATGCATCTAGGCAGTTGAAATTACATGAGAAGAATTACCCGACCCATGATTTGGAGTTAGCGGCAGTAGTATTTGCCTTGAAAATTTGGACATTATTTGTATGGCGTGAAATGCCAGATTTTTTTTCAGATCACAAGAGCCTTAAGTACATTTTCACTCAGAAGGAGTTGAACATGAGACAACGGAGATGGTTGGAGCTTCTCAAGGATTACGACTGTGAAATATTGTACCATCCTGGGAAAGCTAACAAGGTGGCAGATGCCTTAAGTAGAAAGAATCACGGAATGTTGGCGACGTTGATCTCTAAGGGGGTAAGTATGTGGAATGATGTCAAGGAGGTGAACTTAGTGGTGAAGTAAATGGATATTTGGCTAGATTGACGTTACAGCCTGCACTATTGGGCAGGATTAAAGAGGCATAAGAGGTAAACGAGGTGAGAGAAGCCCTAATCGGAAAAGGACAAGTAAAAGATCTTCACATGGGCGAAGATGGAATATTGAGGTACCAAAAGAGAGTATGAGTGCCGAACAATGACGAAATTAAGAGGGAGATACAAAGGGAAGCTAAGTCCACGATATGTGGGACCATTCGAAATTCTTGATAAGATCGGGGAAGTGGCTTATCGATTGGCGTTACCGCCGGTATTAGCTGGAGTGCATAATGTGTTCCATGTCTCCATGCTAAGGAAATATATTCATGATCCGAGTCATGTGATAGAATACAAGCAGTTAAGAGTTCGGGCAGATTTGACGTACGATGAGCGACCAATCAAGACCGTCGGCAGAAAAGACGAGGTCATAAGAAAGCGTACGGTTCCCTATGTAAAAGTGCAATGGAGCAATCACTCAGAAAGAGAAGCGACATGGGAACAAGAAAGTGAAATGCGCGAATTGTACCCGGACATCTTCTCGGAGTAAGCATTATCAAAGTTTGAGGACAAACTTCTTTTAAGGGGGTAAGAATGTAATAACCGGAATTTTATTTAATTATTTAATGTAATTTCGGTTTTTGGTTAAACTAATTAAATGATAATTAGAATTATAAAGTAATTTAAAGAAGTGGGCCCAAGGAATAAGAATTGGCCCGAAAATAGTATTAGTAAAACCCAACCCAATTAGGAACCAACCCAAAGTATAAATTAATGAGTTAGTCAACTTAGGAAATCATTATTATCATAAACTCAAAAAAAAAAAAAAAGAAAAACAAAACCCTAACCCTAGAGCAGCCGCCGGCCGAGCATAAGGAGGGGGGAGAAGAAAAATTCCGGCCATTATTTTGGAGATCCAATCCGATCATTCTCAAGGTAATACTAAATCCTACTCTCCAAAATTTATTTCATTGATTTTGGATTATTAAAACTTAATCTACGCATGAATTAAGAATATGAACATTAGGGTTTTGCATGCTAGTGAATGATGATAAAAATTTAAAGGATTTTGGGGTTGATCTAAATAGTATGGAAAAAAAAAATAAAACATAGTAATCTTGATACTAGTTGATTTTAAGATTGATTTTATATTCAAGTTTTGAATTGATTTATATTATGCAATGCTTGGGAATTTAACATATAAATCATTGAGGTTGAATTGGGTTTATCAAAAGAAGAAAAAAATATGGATTTCCCCTTTTGAACAGTTTCGGCCGAATGGCCTAGATCATTAAAAAAATTTATTTTGTTGATTTAAATGATCGTTGTTAAGTGTATTGTGAATAATATTGATGTTTGGGAATTTAGAAAAATTTAAAGAACTAGAAAATTGATCAAATCAATGGATTTTAGATCTTGCATGTTTCGGCCATGATGAGGAATTATGGGTGTTAATTCTTGATTAAAGATGTTAAGAATTGGGACGGAAAGTTAGTGTTTTCGTTAAGTTTCTAATGGAAAGAAAACAAAAATCGTTAAAAGGATTGTTAACAAGTTAGAAAAATAACTTGAGGAAATAGAATAAACCCTTGGAAGACCTAGAAGGTTAAAAAGTTAATGAGAAAGAATAAGATTAGAAATTTCAGTTAGTTTCCTAACCGAAAAGGACTAAACTGAAAAGAATTAAAGTTAGAAGGAATAAAAAGGAAACCTTTGAAGTTAGAGGGGCCTAAGTGATTAAGAAGAGAAACTTAGGGGACCTTATGAACAAAACCAAAGTCCAAGGACCTTTCTGTAATTAAAGGAAAGTTGAAGGACTAATCCGCAATTAATCCAAAGTGGAAGGACTAAATTGCAATTGAGTTAAAGTTGAAGGACTAATCTACAATTAATCCAAAGTGGAAGGACTAAATTGTAATTGAACTAAAGTTGAAGGACTAAATTGCAATTAATCCAAAGTTGAAGGACCAATTTGCAATTAACCCAAAGTTGAGGGACCAAATTGTAATTAACCCAAAGTTAAAGGACTTGATTGCAATTATATCAAAGTTAAAGGACTGACTAGTAAATCAAAGTCAGAAACTTAAACATAAAGAAAGAAGTAACGAAGTAAAGAAGTTAAAACGCATCTCTCAGTTAACTAAGTACAAATAGTTAACAATGTAGAGAGTACTAAAGTAAATTACTCCGTGCCTTGTAGATTTGCACAAGGAGAAGATTGCGAGGAAAAGCAATTCAGGTAAGGGATTACGTTCCTTACAGTATTTGAACTCCTGTTTATTGGAATTCGGTATTTCTTTCTAAAGACAGCTATCAGTATGGCATGATAGTATTTGAATGAACTCTGCGTTAATGAACGTTCCTTGAAATGATCTATACTTAGTGATGTCCCCATCGATCTACTAAGTATCGAAGTTTGAAACTTGTCATCACATACCTGTACCTTGGTATGTTCTCATTCTAACTTGTAAGTCGAAAAGCTTACTTGTTAGAGTGGCCAATGTCCAGTTAGAAAAGACATTGACGGACAGTCCAGTTAGAAAAGACTTGTCCTTAAACTAGGGATTGCATGAGTGATCACATGCCTTCTCTCAGGAATTGTCTGATTACAAGGATGATTCTAGACCCCGAGCATATGTGTGTGGATACCATATATGTTTCGACCCACACTATTGGCTGAAGAAGCTAGGTGTACAAATTGTACCTTTGGCATTGAGGTTATAATGTACGTTACCAAGGAATTGACGGAAACTTGAATAAATCCCTTTGGCTTGTAGTGCCATAATCCTTTGAAAGTAAAATCTTAAAGTAATAAGACTGTATTGTTCTGCAGCCTTGAATCCAAAAGTAACTGAACCTATCTTTGAAAAAGTTATTCTAAGTATTCGTTCTGGTCGTCTCTCCTTAGTAACCGGAGAGGCCACGTATGAACTTACTGAGCATTCGTTCGCTCATTCCTTCTCTATAAGTTTTGTTTTCAGGATTTAAGTAGAAGGACAAGACAAGGAAAGTAGCCGTGGGAAGACGGTGGATTGAAGATTCTTAATTTAGTAGTCTTAAGTACATTTATTTTGATGTAAGTTTGAAGTACATTGATGGTTAGGGTTGTTACCTACCAAGACAAGTTAAAGTTACGCTTCCGCTATTATTGTGAATTTTTGGTTAATTAAGGGGCTGTTGTGAACCCTAAATTGAAGTATTTATTATTGCTATTTATTGATATTAAATGCCATTAAATGCTCAAGATACATTAAGAAAATTCGGGGTGTTACAGTTGGTATCAGAGCAATGGCTTTAGGTCTTATGGGAGAAAACTGGAAGTTAGGACTAATGGGAGAACTTAGTACTTGACATGAATAAGATCTTACTTGAGGAAGTTCAAATGATAAAGTCTAACTCTAGGAATAATACTAAGAGTGTACTTAAAGTATGAATATACTTGGGGAAATAGGAATCTCTTCATTGTATGTCTATTTACATTCTATTAATATGTTATAAGGGAATCTTGAGGTTATGTACTAACTAAGTTTACTATTGGTGTGTGTAGGATCATGCCGAGGAGACCCATGAAGTCAGTAAGGTACAGTGCTACTCTAAGGGAAGAAATAGAAGCTAAAGAAGAGATTATTAAGCAGCTAACTAAGGAACTCCGCTCAGCTAAAAGAGAGCTTAGGAAGGAGACTCGAGGAGTTGACAGTCTACAGAATGTCATCAGAGAACGCGATGAGGATATAATGTATGTGGAAGGAAAGTTAGCAGTACAACTGAAGAAGGTCCAAAGCCTAGAAAGCCATGTGGTTAGAGCTAACCGCGAATGGAATCGAATCAGTGTACAACTGGTGGAGGAGATAGAACAAAACAATGAACTGAAAAAGAAGATAGATGAACAAGAAGCTTATGAGGAAGGGCTTAGGACTTCAGGCTATCAGATTTGGGCTGAGAAGTTAGAGTTGCAAGAGAAATATGACCAACTTGCAGCAGAACACGCACACTGTGGGAAGTGATGCAATTAATGACAGATAGTTATAAGAATAGATTCTTTTACTTATTATTAGTGGAGTAATATAGTTAGAAATTTTCTTATGTCAAAGTTGAATTTTGGGTGTATTTTGGGATGTTTGAATCTCACACCTTAGTTGAATAAAATTAATTATTTAATTTAAATACCCAAAATTTTGAATTTACTATTGTTATGAAGACAAAAGTTAACTTGTCGAGAAAAGACAAGGGAAAGCATCGGAGTGATTTGAAATAATCTCCGTAACCATGGTACGAAGTAAGACGACCATTGGAATAAGTTAAAGCTAGTTGAGTAATAAAAAACTAGTGAAGTAAAGAAATAATAAGCAACCAAGTAAAACGGTTGTAAATTATGAAGTATGAAAACTCCTGAACCGGAGAAGAAAGGTCCAAATCTGAATAACGGTCTAGTACAAAAGACCTACAAACATGAATCAAAACTAACAAGTACCCGTTAGTAAAAGAATAATTTAAGTATACCATACATACTGCACGTATTGTGTAGTGATGAATATTGCTAGAACACGAAATTGTTCTAAAGTGAAAGTAAAACTGCAGATGAATACCAGAAGTGGAAACAACGGAAACGGCAATGGTAACGGCCAAGTGAAATTAGTTTTGGTCTAGTGAAATGATCGAAACAAGAATAAATTGACCTATTGAAACGGTCAAGAGAAAGTAATAGGCTTAATGAAACGGCCAAGTAAAGTTAATTTTGATCCATTGAAGCGATCGAAAGAAGAAAAAAAATAAAAATAACCTATTGAAACGGTTAAGAAGTAATAGGCTTAATGAAACGGCCAAGTGTGAATGAGAGTAGGTCTAGTGAATCGACCTATGATTAATAAGTAAATTCTAGTGAAATGACTTCCCTAAGTAGAACTGGTCTATTGGAACGACCAGAAATCTAGTAGACCGATCTTTTGTAAAAGTTACGTCTTTTGGGGACGGTATATTTATGTGACAGTATTAGGCATAGTACAATGCTTGGGTTGACGTGAGTAATAGTGTTAAATGTGCGAGTTAACCTGGAACAAGTAAGAATGGTTTATGGAAACGACCAATGAAAGTGATTATGGTCTATTGAAATGACCTATGAAAATAGAAATGGTCTAATGAAGCGACCCATACGTCTAGTAAAGTTGACTAATAAAGATAGTGATGGTCTGTTGAAACGACCAGTAGTTTAGTGAATGACCTATAAATTGAATGTTAGTCTGTAGAGACGAGCTATAGTATGAGAGTGCGTGAAAAAGTCTCGTATTCGTGATAACTAATGATAGTACCATATTATCCGGCAAGTGTTCGAAACGCCAGAGAGGCTAAGTTTATGATGCTAACTCAAGGAAGTAGGACGGTGAACGACTATGGTACTAGATTCATCGAATTGCTATAATTTACCCTAACACTCTTCGATGATGAAGCGCAAAAGGCTCGAGGATTTGAAGATGGTTTGAGCAACCGAATCCGATATAGAATCACTCCATTAATACTACCAACCTAGGATTAAGTGTTGGATAGGACGAGGATAGTGGAGAAAGAATCTGATAGTATCGCAGTAAGCGAAAAGAGAAGAAGAGTCAACTAAGAAAGTGTCGACTGAATCTAAAGGAAGGCTACTGACGATCGCGAAAAGGAAGGTAGTACAAGTAAGTACCAGAATAAAGGCTACGGCAATAGAAATGATGGTAATAAGAACGACGTCAAAGGGCAAGGTTCTGATAAGAAGTGCCAAATGATTGATTGGCTAAGAATATGTATTTAATTCATGAGGCGTTAGAGAATTCTTTAGTTATGGGTATTCAAACTAGAGAATCGATCCCTATTACGTCTATATCTAGGAAGTGTCCTTTGAAAATGGACGAGGAAGAACTTGAGGTTGATCTCATTAGTTTAGGACATCGAAGAATTTGATGTAATCTTGGGAATGGACTATCGTTGACTGCATACCATGCCCATGTGGATTGTTTTAAAGAAAGAAGTCCACTTTAGATTACTATCTAGAGAAGAGTGGTGTTCTCAAGGAACGAAACCTATAACCCGATCGAACCTTATATCGGTAATGAAGGCTCGTAAGCTTTTAAAGAAAGGATGAGAAGGATTCTTGGCGTACATTGGTGATACGAGCAAGAAGGAAGTAACCGTAGAATCACTTTCTGTGATTAGATATTTCAAGGACGTGTTTCCTGAGGATTTACCGGGAATACCTCCATAAGGAGAAGTAAAATTTTCTATCGATTTGGTACCTGAGACTTCACCAATATCGAAGGCGCCGTATAGAATGGCTCCGTCAGAATTGAAGAATAAAAGGAGCAACTGTAAGAGTTGTTGGATAAGAGCTTGATTAGAACGAGTGTATCACCATGGGGTGCACCGGTATTAATTGTGAAGAAGAAGGGTGATATAGCTAAGACAGCCTTTAGAACAAGGTATAGTCATTATGAGTTTGTAGTGATGCCGTGTGGGTTGACTAACGCACCGGCAGCGTTTATGGAACTTAAGAATAGGATATTTCAGAAGTTCTGGATAAGTGTGTGATTGTATTCATTGATGATATCTTGGTGTATTCGAGGACCAAGGAAGAACATGAAGAGCATTAAGGTTAGTACTGCAGATTTTAAGAGAGCAAAGTTTGTTGGTCAGAAGAATGTGAAAGGAGTTTTGGGAAATTGAAGCGACGATTGGTGTCCGCACCAGTTCTTGCTTTACCGTCTGGATCGGATGGATTTGTAATATATAGCGATGCCTCGCTTAAAGGGCTAGGCTGAGTGTTGATGCAGAATGATAAGGTTATAGCTTATGCATCTAGGCAGTTGAAATTACATGAGAAGAATTACCCGACCCATGATTTGGAGTTAGCGGCAGTAGTATTTGCCTTGAAAATTTGGACATTATTTGTATGGCGTGAAATGCCAGATTTTTTTTCAGATCACAAGAGCCTTAAGTACATTTTCACTCAGAAGGAGTTGAACATGAGACAACGGAGATGGTTGGAGCTTCTCAAGGATTACGACTGTGAAATATTGTACCATCCTGGGAAAGCTAACAAGGTGGCAGATGCCTTAAGTAGAAAGAATCACGGAATGTTGGCGACGTTGATCTCTAAGGGGGTAAGTATGTGGAATGATGTCAAGGAGGTGAACTTAGTGGTGAAGTAAATGGATATTTGGCTAGATTGACGTTACAGCCTGCACTATTGGGCAGGATTAAAGAGGCATAAGAGGTAAACGAGGTGAGAGAAGCCCTAATCGGAAAAGGACAAGTAAAAGATCTTCACATGGGCGAAGATGGAATATTGAGGTACCAAAAGAGAGTATGAGTGCCGAACAATGACGAAATTAAGAGGGAGATACAAAGGGAAGCTAAGTCCACGATATGTGGGACCATTCGAAATTCTTGATAAGATCGGGGAAGTGGCTTATCGATTGGCGTTACCGCCGGTATTAGCTGGAGTGCATAATGTGTTCCATGTCTCCATGCTAAGGAAATATATTCATGATCCGAGTCATGTGATAGAATACAAGCAGTTAAGAGTTCGGGCAGATTTGACGTACGATGAGCGACCAATCAAGACCGTCGGCAGAAAAGACGAGGTCATAAGAAAGCGTACGGTTCCCTATGTAAAAGTGCAATGGAGCAATCACTCAGAAAGAGAAGCGACATGGGAACAAGAAAGTGAAATGCGCGAATTGTACCCGGACATCTTCTCGGAGTAAGCATTATCAAAGTTTGAGGACAAACTTCTTTTAAGGGGGTAAGAATGTAATAACCGGAATTTTATTTAATTATTTAATGTAATTTCGGTTTTTGGTTAAACTAATTAAATGATAATTAGAATTATAAAGTAATTTAAAGAAGTGGGCCCAAGGAATAAGAATTGGCCCGAAAATAGTATTAGTAAAACCCAACCCAATTAGGAACCAACCCAAAGTATAAATTAATGAGTTAGTCAACTTAGGAAATCATTATTATCATAAACTCAAAAAAAAAAAAAAAGAAAAACAAAACCCTAACCCTAGAGCAGCCGCCGGCCGAGCATAAGGAGGGGGGAGAAGAAAAATTCCGGCCATTATTTTGGAGATCCAATCCGATCATTCTCAAGGTAATACTAAATCCTACTCTCCAAAATTTATTTCATTGATTTTGGATTATTAAAACTTAATCTACGCATGAATTAAGAATATGAACATTAGGGTTTTGCATGCTAGTGAATGATGATAAAAATTTAAAGGATTTTGGGGTTGATCTAAATAGTATGGAAAAAAAAAATAAAACATAGTAATCTTGATACTAGTTGATTTTAAGATTGATTTTATATTCAAGTTTTGAATTGATTTATATTATGCAATGCTTGGGAATTTAACATATAAATCATTGAGGTTGAATTGGGTTTATCAAAAGAAGAAAAAAATATGGATTTCCCCTTTTGAACAGTTTCGGCCGAATGGCCTAGATCATTAAAAAAATTTATTTTGTTGATTTAAATGATCGTTGTTAAGTGTATTGTGAATAATATTGATGTTTGGGAATTTAGAAAAATTTAAAGAACTAGAAAATTGATCAAATCAATGGATTTTAGATCTTGCATGTTTCGGCCATGATGAGGAATTATGGGTGTTAATTCTTGATTAAAGATGTTAAGAATTGGGACGGAAAGTTAGTGTTTTCGTTAAGTTTCTAATGGAAAGAAAACAAAAATCGTTAAAAGGATTGTTAACAAGTTAGAAAAATAACTTGAGGAAATAGAATAAACCCTTGGAAGACCTAGAAGGTTAAAAAGTTAATGAGAAAGAATAAGATTAGAAATTTCAGTTAGTTTCCTAACCGAAAAGGACTAAACTGAAAAGAATTAAAGTTAGAAGGAATAAAAAGGAAACCTTTGAAGTTAGAGGGGCCTAAGTGATTAAGAAGAGAAACTTAGGGGACCTTATGAACAAAACCAAAGTCCAAGGACCTTTCTGTAATTAAAGGAAAGTTGAAGGACTAATCCGCAATTAATCCAAAGTGGAAGGACTAAATTGCAATTGAGTTAAAGTTGAAGGACTAATCTACAATTAATCCAAAGTGGAAGGACTAAATTGTAATTGAACTAAAGTTGAAGGACTAAATTGCAATTAATCCAAAGTTGAAGGACCAATTTGCAATTAACCCAAAGTTGAGGGACCAAATTGTAATTAACCCAAAGTTAAAGGACTTGATTGCAATTATATCAAAGTTAAAGGACTGACTAGTAAATCAAAGTCAGAAACTTAAACATAAAGAAAGAAGTAACGAAGTAAAGAAGTTAAAACGCATCTCTCAGTTAACTAAGTACAAATAGTTAACAATGTAGAGAGTACTAAAGTAAATTACTCCGTGCCTTGTAGATTTGCACAAGGAGAAGATTGCGAGGAAAAGCAATTCAGGTAAGGGATTACGTTCCTTACAGTATTTGAACTCCTGTTTATTGGAATTCGGTATTTCTTTCTAAAGACAGCTATCAGTATGGCATGATAGTATTTGAATGAACTCTGCGTTAATGAACGTTCCTTGAAATGATCTATACTTAGTGATGTCCCCATCGATCTACTAAGTATCGAAGTTTGAAACTTGTCATCACATACCTGTACCTTGGTATGTTCTCATTCTAACTTGTAAGTCGAAAAGCTTACTTGTTAGAGTGGCCAATGTCCAGTTAGAAAAGACATTGACGGACAGTCCAGTTAGAAAAGACTTGTCCTTAAACTAGGGATTGCATGAGTGATCACATGCCTTCTCTCAGGAATTGTCTGATTACAAGGATGATTCTAGACCCCGAGCATATGTGTGTGGATACCATATATGTTTCGACCCACACTATTGGCTGAAGAAGCTAGGTGTACAAATTGTACCTTTGGCATTGAGGTTATAATGTACGTTACCAAGGAATTGACGGAAACTTGAATAAATCCCTTTGGCTTGTAGTGCCATAATCCTTTGAAAGTAAAATCTTAAAGTAATAAGACTGTATTGTTCTGCAGCCTTGAATCCAAAAGTAACTGAACCTATCTTTGAAAAAGTTATTCTAAGTATTCGTTCTGGTCGTCTCTCCTTAGTAACCGGAGAGGCCACGTATGAACTTACTGAGCATTCGTTCGCTCATTCCTTCTCTATAAGTTTTGTTTTCAGGATTTAAGTAGAAGGACAAGACAAGGAAAGTAGCCGTGGGAAGACGGTGGATTGAAGATTCTTAATTTAGTAGTCTTAAGTACATTTATTTTGATGTAAGTTTGAAGTACATTGATGGTTAGGGTTGTTACCTACCAAGACAAGTTAAAGTTACGCTTCCGCTATTATTGTGAATTTTTGGTTAATTAAGGGGCTGTTGTGAACCCTAAATTGAAGTATTTATTATTGCTATTTATTGATATTAAATGCCATTAAATGCTCAAGATACATTAAGAAAATTCGGGGTGTTACAGTACAATTAATATACATAACATAAAAAATTTCATAAGTTTTAAAGAAGAATTTTAGCAACTATGTCAAGAGGAAAAATTTGATTTTTTTTCTTAAACATTCTTTTTGGACGGAGGTAGTAGTTGTTCAAGAAAAAACCATTTGGTATTTAGTTGAGAGGCATCCAAGTTTTACAAGTCAGGGGGTGTTACATAGTGGGTACAGTATTTTTGAATAATTGAGAAACAAAACGTTATCTTGTTTAAATTGATAAGAATGGACAAAGATTGAAACAAGTTGACTAGAGAATAATAGAAGCAAATATTTTCTTGCTATTTTCCACTTGCTTTTGTAAGCAACATGATGCAATGGCCTTAGGCCCGGCAATTGTGGCCGGTTACTCGCTAACCCGTCCGCCCCAACACGCTAATTACCTGACTCGACCTAACCCGTTTAAGTTAGCGGGTTAAAGCGGGTCACCCGTTTCAACACGCGAAGCTTAACGGGTCGACCCGACTCAATCCACCCGTTTCGATCCGTTTCAACCCGTGAGAACAAATAGCTTGGGGCGAAATCCTAAGGGGAAAAGAAAAGGGGGGGGGGGAATAAACAGGTCGAAACGACACAACCCGTTAACCGCCCGTTTCAACCCGACCCGTTCGACCCGTAAATTTAAACGGGTTGTGGTGGTTAGACCCGGCTTAACCCGCCAACCCGTTAGAACCCGCCTCGACCTGCCCAATTGCTAGGCTCAAATGGGCACTGCAGCATTAGATGCTTCTATTGATAAGGAAATTACGTAATGAGTACAGTACAGAACCACTATAAATACGTACTCCCTCCGTCCTGGTTTAAAGTTCTTAGTTTGACATTACATGCTTATTAAGAAATCAAGTAAAAAACAAAGAAAAATGGGTCAACAAAAGTAGGGAGGTGAGGATATAATTGTCCTAAGAGATAATTGCAAGAAAAACCTTATACAAGTTTTTTCATTGCAATTTAAACCTTCAACATATATAAATTGCAAGAAAAACCTTCAACCAAGATTTTTGTTGCAATTTAAACCTTCTTCCAGTTAATTAGTTAAAAAAAGTTTAGCAAAATGCACTTACACCCCTTAGTTATCCAATCTCTAGTGTTCCTCTAAAGATCAAGTTTTAGAGATTTTTTTTTTAATCTTTGACCAAACTCAAAAATTATAATTCACATGAATATTTAAAATATGTGTGTGTTAATCTGAACATCAAATGCTAACATGAGTTACACATTTTATTTAATCTAATGTATATTTAAAAATAATTTACTTATTTCATTTAAATTTAACTTGACTTTTAATGAAAAATAGTTCTTTATAGAATGAATTTTTATTTAGTAAAGATTTCTTTTAATAAATCAATATGGTAAAAAGATTTTTGTAGCTCTCTCGTTAATATTAAAAACTATGAAAAAGCTCTCATTGTGAATGTTGTTATAATCATTCTAAAAAGTGGTTGTACGAAAATACAAGCAAGTAAAAATATTGTTCTTTAAAAAATGAGTTGTCACTGATGAACTATTTAATGAGATGTAGGAAATGTGAAAAGTTACTACAATATTTCAAATAACACAATTTTTAGTATTTATATTTATCTTGTTTTTATGTACAAATAAGTATAATACTATTAGTCTAATTGATGCTAGTTTAAATAAAATGTGTAGCTCATGTTACCCTTTATTGTGAAGAGTAACACGAATTTTATTTAGGATTAATCACACTAATTGGTATAATAATTTTTCAGATTAGTCAAATTATAAAAAAAATAGAAAAAAATAAATTTTGAGAAAAACTTGAAACTGAATAAAATTTAGGGGTTAAAGTGCATTTTTGTAAACTTGTATTTAACGACTAATTGGACGAAGGTTTAAATTGCAACATAAATCTATGTAGAAGCTTTTTTATGCAATTTATTTATGTCGAAAGTTTAAATTGCAATAGAAAAACTTGTACAAGGTTTTTCTTGCAATTATCTCTTGTCCTAAACAATATTCATAAAACAAAGGAGTGAAAAAGAAGTTATGTAAGAATTTTTTTTTCTAATAAATGATTTTTTTTTTTGGGGGCAAGACTCTCCAAAGCACTATTAATATTTTTCCTTTTATGCAATAAAGCAACTAAGAACTTTAAACTGGTACAAACCACAAAAAAGGAAAGTAAGAACCTTAAACTGAGACGGAGGCAGTATCAATAAAAAAATTATCTGGATAATTATATTAACTTAAAATAATTGATCAAAGTTCTTTCGTATTAATGTAAAAAAACAAACATTTATTCGGAAACATATAGAGCACTACATTGTTAGCATTGGCGGAGCCACATAGGGGCAAGCAGGGGCAATTGCCCCCCTTGAGTCATTTTTTTTGTGTGTGTGTGTGTGTGTGGAAAATTATCAATGATAGTATTTCTTAATCTCAATTAAGCCTCGACTTTATGAACAAATGTATTTATACTACTCCTTCCGTCTTGGAAAGTTAGTTCATTTTTTTTCTCGGAAAGTTAGTTCAATTTTTTATCGTTGTCACTACGAATGAATTTTAAGAAATTAAGTTTGTTTTTATTTATCATAATGAGAATCTAAAAATTGGTATGATACTATTTATAATAGTCTATCACTAACAAATTTTAAATTTTTATTAATTAAAAGTAATTTAAATTATTACTTAAAGTTCATTCAAAATAACGTTGAATATAAAGAAACTAGCTTTTTGAGACATAAAGAGTATATTAATGTGATAGGCCAGATACCAAATGATTATTGACATGTATAACTTACCAAATGATTATTGACCTGTATAATTGTGTTGCTTTTAGTAATGCTTCTTTATTTGTCTTGAAAGTTTAAAATTTATAAAGAATTTTAATGTTTCATATTGGTAGAATAGTGTCTTTTTTTCCTTTTATAGGCGAAGATTTGCACTTATTTTCATGAATATGATAATGCTGAATGAAAAAAACTCTCGAAATTTTTTCGGGGGCACCCATCATTTTTCCTTTGCTCTGAAAATTCTTGTCCCCCTTTCCTCCAATTCCTGGATCCGCCACTGGCTGTGCAAATGACTATGCGATGCGAATCTTGGGCGCCTCATTATCAGAAGAACTCGGATGGCATAAACTCCCACCCAATTGCTTTTTCTGTCTCATAATAAATGGTATATCTTGATTTTTTTAGTTTACTTATTTGAATTTTGACAATTTTTTTTTTATGAAAATCTAACCAATCTCTTGAAATTCTAGGAATTTCTTAGAAAATTATTGAATATTTTTTACATTTTCATGACAATGATTTGATATTAATATTAGAGACTTTGACCAATAAGTCACTCAGTCAAATAACAAAGACCAATAAGGACAGACATTTTCAAGTCTCGTCAAAAAGTCACTGGCTTTTTTGCAAGACCAAAATGCCTCGAATTTTTAGAATTAATGTAATATCTCAAAATCTACAAATAGAAAAAATAATCGAAACAACCGTTTTAATCGTATCATCAAGACGAATCAAACAAGTACACTCAACATATAATTAAATTTTGGACAAAACAATATTATTTTTCACTTGTAAAAGATTTTCTTAACTGATTTCACAGTTGTATGATTTCTCAATTGTGTGATTTCAAAGTTGTGTCATGTTTTTATTTTTCACTTGTAAAATTATTTCTCAACTGATTTCACAGTTGTATGATTTTGCAGTTGTGTGATTTCTCAGTTGTGTAATTTCACAGTTGTGTCATTTTTTTTATTTTTCACTTGCAAAATCATTTCTCAACCGATTTCACAGGTGTATGATTTCGCAGTTGTGTGATTTCACAGTTGTAATAACTGAGACATGCATTTTTTATGGGATTATGATCGTTGGAGTTTTCTCATAGAGAATCTTATAAGGTCAAAGGAGTACTAGAACATGGTTGAAACATGTTACCAAGAGCCGGGGAGAGAAGAGAGTGTTGTGGATATGGCCCTCCACTACCCAAGCAAACCCACAAGAACAATAAGAGCACACAAACAAAGCACAAGAAATCAAAGCAAGAAAAGACACAGAAATTGTTTACCCAGTTCGTCAATATGTTTGACTACGTCTGGGGGCACTACCAAGCCAGGATCTTGCACTTTAATATGTTAAATCTGAGTTACAATGAGTATGGGGGCGGAACATTGTTTATATAGCAAACCAAGAGTAAGACCTAAACCTAAACATAAGAGAAATCCTGAAAATCTGCACTTTCTCGGCATTCCAGGCGCCCGCTTGAAGGGGACCAGGCGCCCGCTTACATACCAATTCCAGGAACCGGACCTTCTGTCCAAACCGGGCGCCCGCCTGGTCAATACCAGGCGCCCGCCTGGAACACTGCTCCAGATTTTCTTCTCCTTGTTCCTTTGAGGGATCTCTACTCCAACAATCTCCCACCTAGAGATCAACCGCATATACAAACCCCGTATCCGTCTTCAACTCATCTCGATCATGGTAGTGCCTTCCTCCTCTCTTATTCTCCAAGCCCAATTGAAGCTATGCATAGCTTCAACTTTTCAAGGTTTACCACCTTGGTCAACATGTCAGCCGGGTTCTCCGATCCCAAAATCTTCTCCAGCCTTAAGATCTTCCTCTCCAAGAGATGCCTGATGTAGTGAAACCTCAGCTCAATGTGCTTCGTCCTAGAATGAAACGCCGGATTCCTAGCCAAATGTATTGCACTCTGACTGTCACTGTAGAGAGCATTACCACTTCGCGTCTTCCCAAGTTCACCCAAGAAGTTCTGCAACCATACCATCTCTTTGCTTGCCTCTGTCACTGCCACATATTCTGCTTCCGCAGTCGACTGAGCCACGATCTTCTGCAATTTAGAAGCCCAGGAGATAGCCGTACCACCCAATGTGAAAACATAACCCGTGGTACTCCTCCTCTTATCAAGATCACTTGATGCCAAATCCGCATCCACATAACCCGCTAACACGACCTCCTTGCTTGAGAAACATAGAGCCTTACCAGCAGTACCCTTTAAGTAGCGCAGGATCCATTTAACCGCTTCCCAATGTTGCTTCCCAGGATTGCCCATGTACCGGCTGACTACTCCCACCGCATGTGCAATATCCGGCCTTGTACATACCATTGCATACATTAGACTCCCCACTGCCGAAGCATATGGAGTCCTCTCCATCTTGTCACGCTCTTCCTTGCCCTTAGGTGAGTCCTTTTCGGATAGCTTGAAGTGCATACCCAATGGTGTCCCTGTTGGCTTCGCCTCTTCCATGCAAAACCTTGTCAAGACTTTCTCAACGTATTCTGCTTGTGAAAGAACCAACTTACCCAACTCCCTATTCCTGTCAATCCGCATGCCCAAGATTTTTCTGGCCTCCCCCAAATCCTTCATCTCGAACCGTTCTGACAACTGAGCCTTCAATCTGTTTACCTCTCTACTGCTAGAGCCCGCTATTAGCATGTCATCCACATATAACAGCAAGATTATATACCCATTGTCCGTGTTCTTGAAGTAGCAACAGTGATCCGCCTCACATCTGACAAAGTTAATGTCATGCATGAATCCATCAAACTTCCTGTACCACTGCCTAGGAGCTTGTTTAAGGCCATACAAGCTCTTAGTCAACCTGCAAACCAGTTCCTCGTTACCCTTAGACAAATATCCCTCTGGTTGTCTCATGTAAATTTCTTCCTCCAAATCACCATGAAGAAAGGCCGTCTTTACATCCATTTGTTCCAGCAATAAGTTATTCGCCACTACTAGCCCCAGAACCATTCTGATAGTGGTCATCTTCACAACAGGAGTGAATACCTCGGTGTAGTCAATACCGTACTTTTGCTGAAAGCCCTTTACAACCAACCTTGCCTTGTAACGTTTACTGCCGTTTGCCTCCTCCTTAATCCGGTAAACCCACTTGTTATGCAATGCCTTCTTCCCCTTAGGCAGTTTAATCAACTCCCAAGTTTTGTTGGCTTTCAATGAGTCCATCTCATCATCCATCGCAGCTTTCCACTTATCACAAAGTGCACTACGAACAGCCTCCGCATAACATTCCGGTTCACCACTATCTGTCAGCAACAAATAGTAATTTGAAGGAGTATACCTGTCAGGTGATCCACGCAACCTGCTGGATCTACGCAGCGGAATATCCGGTTCCGGAGTATGTGGTTCATCTTCAGTGACCCCCTGACCTTGGTCATCATGAACCGTCCTGCTCCCACCCGAGTCTGGAATATCCACCTCTACAACCTCCGGTTCTGAACTAATATCATCAGATGCCCCCTTTCTGTCCTTGTACAATACCTGTTCATTGAATACCACATCTCGACTACGAATAATTTTATGGTTTTGATCATCCCAAAACTTATACCCGAAGTCATCCCCACCATACCCAATAAACGTACATTTTACAGATTTTGCATCTAACTTAGTTCTATCAGCAGAATCAATATGAACATATGAAACGCAGCCAAATATGCGAAGAAAGGACAGATTTACCTGCTTGCCACTCCATGCTTCCTCTGGAATTCCATTCCCCAATGGTACCGATGGTCCCCTATTGATCAAGAAAGCCGCCGTGTCAACTGCATATGCCCAAAACGTCTTCGGAAGTCCATACTTCAACCTCATACTTCTAGCCCGCTCGTTCAATGTCCTGTTCATCCTCTCTGCAACCCCGTTGTGTTGTGGTGTGCCCTTTGGAGTCTTTTCCATGCGAATGCCATTCGCTGCACAATATTCCTTGAACTCCCCGAGCTCATACTCCCCTCCGTTATCTGACCTTAAGCACTTAAGCTTAAGTCCCGTCTGATTCTCCACCAAGGCCCTCCATTTCTTAAACACCTCGAATGCCTCATCTTTATGTTTCAAGAAATAAACCCAGACCTTCCTTGTTGAATCATCAATGAAGGTCATGTAATATGACGCACCACCCAGAGAAGTTACCGGAGATGGTCCCCACAAATCCGTGTGAACCAGTTCTAACTTTGCTTCCCTCAAAGCGCTACCTGTCCTCGAGAAATTACTTCTCGCCTGTTTGCCAAACACACAATCTTCGCAGATCCCCACGTCGACTGTCTTCAAACCCGGTAGTAGTCCCTTTGAACAAAGTATCTTCATCCCCTTCTCACTCATGTGACCCAATCGACAGTGCGACAAATCAGTATCACCCTTGGCTGACGCCACCGCGATACTATCCTTGGTGTTATTCGCCAAATACAGTGTCCCCTCCTTATCACCCCGAGCGATCTCACGATCCTCCTTGGTAATAACCCAGTTCCTGTAGCCGAATGTTACCTTGTAACCTTCTTCGTCCAACTGCCCAACTGATAATAGGTTCTTTTTCAAACCCGGAATGTGCCTGACCCCGTTCAGATGTAGGACCTTCCCATCCGATGCTCCTATTCTGACATCCCCCTTCCCCTTGATTTCCAAAGGCTCGCCATCCTCCAGATAGACCTTACCGAAATCACCGGAAGTATAATTCTCCATCTCTTCTGCATGCCCGCAAAAGTGGAATGATGCCCCCGAATCCAGCACCCATGATTCTAGTGCACTACTAACACTTAGAACCAGTACATCATCACCTTCGACTGTCACATTCACCGAATTGCCCCCACGATTGGGACAATCCTTTTTGTAGTGTCCTAACTCCTTGCAATGATAACACTGCACCGATCCTTTCGCAACCCTTGGTTTATCTCTGATCTCCACGGCCTTGCCCTTACCACCCACTACGTTTTCCCTTGATTCAGTTCTCCCCTTATTGCTAGTACCCGGCCTTCCCCTGCTAGTAGTAGCTAAGGCCGATCCCGAAGTAGACGATGTCCCCAACTTCTTCAAACGATTTTCCTCGCCCAACAAGAAATCCTTAACATCATCATACTTCAACTTGTTCTTACCTGCTGAAGCATTGATCGCTGTCACCGTACCGCTCCAACTTCCTGGTAAAGACGCTAGCAACAAGCACGCATGAACCTCATCATCAAACGTAATATCCAGCGCAGTCAATGAGTCTATAACATCCATAAACTCATCGATGTGCTTAGCTAAGGATCCTCCCTCTTGCATCTTGAGACTACCCATCTTGCGTATCAAATCAACTTTGTTTGCAGCAGATGGAGTTTCAAATCTCTCAGTAAGATAATCCAATAGCTCCTTTGTGGTCTTCGCCTTCTTGGTAGTCTTCGCGATCCACTTTGACAAAGTAGATCTAACCACCCCTAGGGCCTTCCGATCCATGAGATCCCAATCTTCTTGCTTTTCTCCTTCCGGTTTGACACCCTTTAGAGGCTTATAGAGATCTTTGTTGTACAAGAGATCCTCTATTTGCATCCTCCAAAACCCGTAGTCAGAACCATCAAATTTCTCAACCGCCTGTTTGTCCTTGCCCATTCTTGATTGCTTGACAACACCCAATCGCTTGATAAACCAATCTTACGATTAACCCTGATCTCGAACCAGAGCTCTTGATACCAGTTGTTGTGGATATGGCCCTCCACTACCCAAGCAAACCCACAAGAACAATAAGAGCACACAAACAAAGCACAAGAAATCAAAGCAAGAAAAGACACAGAAATTGTTTACCCAGTTCGTCAATATGTTTGACTACGTCTGGGGGCACTACCAAGCCAGGATCTTGCACTTTAATATGTTAAATCTGAGTTACAATGAGTATGGGGGCGGAACATTGTTTATATAGCAAACCAAGAGTAAGACCTAAACCTAAACATAAGAGAAATCCTGAAAATCTGCACTTTCTCGGCATTCCAGGCGCCCGCTTGAAGGGGACCAGGCGCCCGCTTACATACCAATTCCAGGAACCGGACCTTCTGTCCAAACCGGGCGCCCGCCTGGTCAATACCAGGCGCCCGCCTGGAACACTGCTCCAGATTTTCTTCTCCTTGTTCCTTTGAGGGATCTCTACTCCAACAGAGAGCATATGAGCAGCACAAAGGAAAACACAAGAGGAGATGAAGCTCAAGGATTTGAAGGCTAAAAATTATATTTTCAAGCTATTGAGAAGTCTATTTTGAAAACCATTACTCAGAAAGCGACTTCCAAGCAGCTGTGGGATT
Source organism: Campanula takesimana (assembly GCA_026119855.1). NCBI lineage: Eukaryota > Viridiplantae > Streptophyta > Magnoliopsida > Asterales > Campanulaceae > Campanula > Campanula takesimana. The sequence goes on along the minus strand of JAOWBW010001146.1, from coordinate 149,869 downwards.
CAATGAAGGCTAAATATTAAGGAAATGTTAGGGTGTAGCGTGCTCAACTTCAGAGACTCCGGAGAAACTTTAAGCTATTAGATAGAGATGAAGATCGGAGAGACGATTAAATATTATGTTGCACGAGTCATGCTTGTGGCCAATGCCATGAAAAATTGTGGAGAAGACATGACAGTTGGTAACATTGTTGAGAAAATAATGCGAACTCTCACAGAGAATTTTGACTCTGTCGTGTGCTCCATCGAGGAAGCACATGATACCGAAAAGCTTACTATTGATTCACTTGAAAGTTCTTTGCTCATACATGAGAAATATATATTATGATGAAAAGGAGGCGACGAGAAGGCTCTAAAGATTGCATACGAAGAAAACTCAAGCGGAATAGGAATAGGCCACGGAGCAAAAAGAGGTAGTGGGTCTGGGTCTGAGTCAGAGTTTGAGTTTGGGTCTGTGTTTGGTCTGGTTCTCGGTCTGGGAGAAGAAGAGGCTGAGGTATAGTTTTCAACAAAGCAATCGTTGAAGGCTATAAGTGTCATCAACCGGATCACTTTCAGTATGAGTTCCCCAAATGGGAGAAAGCAGCTCATTACAATGAAGTAGAAGAAGAGGATGAGCTAGTTTTGATGGCTTATGAGGGAAAAAACAATGCAAAGCAGGAAGATGCTCGGTTCCTTGATAGTGGGTGTAGCAACCACATGACCACCAATAAGAAATGGTTTCATAGAATGGACAAGAGATTTTCATACTCGGTAAATCTAGGAAATGATACAAGAATGGCAGTGCGTGGAATTGGAGACATCAGATATGAACTATAAGGAAGAACACATGTAATTCGTGATGTGTTTTATATTCCTTAGTTGCGTAGTAATTTACTCAGTATTGGTCAGCTGCAAGGGAAAGGTGTAGCTATTATAATTCAAAATAAGTAATGTCGAGCTTATCATCCACTGAAGCGTCTTATTTTATTGATGTAGGAGCGAAGACAGCGAGAATTCTAGCAAAACAGACCGAGCGCCGGCCCGATGGTCATCAAGAGGCCGCTTACCTTGTCCAAAACGGCTGAAGTTTCTGATGTGATGCGAACGCCCGCGTGGTCCAGTTCAGGCGCCCGCCCGGTGCCGCTGACTGGAGACGAGTTGCCGAGTTAATTGCAGTTTTTTTATTAAAACAATTAATTATTACTTTTTGTTTGTTTCCTTTTTAAATTAGGACTTTCTTTATTATTTGCTAGAGTTTAGTTAGGAGTATAAATACTCATCTCTTTCATTATGTTAGATAGCTTTTAATTAATTGAATTTTATTCAAGGAGAATTTATTCTCTTTTCTGGTGGATTCCAGGTTTTCTCTGGTGGATTCCAGGGTTATTGTGTTTGAGGGTTCATCGCTTGTGAATTCTTGTGATTAGTGCGCTAATCACGAATATCTACCGCTTCCGTGCTGCGTCAGTTGGAATAAGAGCAGGCCATATCCTGTCTTTTGCATCACTGAATCATTATGGGAGATCAGGCTACAAAGGCGGATATCGATGGAATTACCACCGCTATCGCTGCCTTAACAACGCAGATTGCTATGTTGGTGGCTGCTCAACAGGGTCAGAATGTTAATCAGAACCGTAGGGGTGAGAGAGACAGGGTTGATCCAGATCGAGATTCAGTTCGACGTCCTCAACGGGCAGAGAATCGGGATGATGAAGAGTCCAGTTCCAAAGAAGAGGTTGTTAATGATGAAGAGCCGGATCAAGGTAATAATCGACACCGCCATGATTATAGAATTAAGGATGATATTCCTTATTTCTATGGAACCATGGGGATTGAAGATTTCCTAGATTGGCAGAATAATGTTGATCATTTTTTTGAAGTTATGGAGGTACATGCGAATAAACAGGTAAAGATGGTGGCGATCCGATTAAAGAGTAGTGCTGCAGTTTGGTGGGATAAACTAGCAGGACAGAGACGACAGCAAGTAAAGGGGCCAGTTAAAACTTGGAGGCGTATGAAGCAGTTGATTTCTGAGAGGTTCTTGCCTGCAGACTATGAGAATATTTTGTATAAGTTGTATCTCAACTGTGTGCAGGGCAAGAGAACAGTTGATGAGTACACTACTGAGTTTCAGAGGTATACTACGCGAGTTGAGATCGAAGAAACTGAGGATCAGAAATTTGCACGCTACATCAACGGTCTGAAAAGTTTGATATAGGAGAAGATGGGTTTGCATCAGGTATGGACCTTGACGGATGCTTCCACGCTGTCTTTGAAGGCCGAACTTATGGAAAATTTGGGTTCGACAAATTTTACACCGTTTCGCAAATGGAATCAACAGGGAAGTTCTGAAGCAGGGACTGATAAGGAGAATGGGACAACAGTTAAGGACCTAACTCCACAGGCTAAGAGTATAGACAACACTGGTAGCTCCACAGGAAACAAAGCTCCAGTACAGAAAACAACAAACCCTTATGCCAAGCCAACAGGGGATAAGTGTTTTCGTTATGGCGGACAGGGTCACAGATCAAACGTTTGCCCCACCCGGCGAATGGCTGCGATTCTGGAAGTAGAATATGAGGAGAAAGAAGGCGTCACTAATGAGTACGAAGGGGTCGAATTTGCTTAAGAGGAGTCTGGGGAACGAGTCGGATTTGTGCTTTAACAGATGCTGCTATCTCCCAAGGATGAGGGGCAGAGGAAGAATCTGTTCTGAGCACACTGTTCTGTTAAGAACAAGGTATGTAATTTAATTATTGATAATGGTTGCACTGAAAATCTGGTGTCACAGAAATTGGTGGACTTTTTAGGGTTGAAAACTGAACTTCATGAGAAACCATTTAGTTTGGGATGGGTGAATAAGGGTTTAGAACTTAGGGTAACACGGACTTGCAGGGTCCCTATTTCTATTGGCAAACACTATAAGGAGGAGGTTTTGTGTGACCTGTTGACCATGGATGCCTGTCATATTTTGCTTGGTCGCCCATGGCAATATGACCATGACATTACTTATCGAGGTAAGGATAATGTGATGATGTTTAAATGGGCAAAGCATAACATTGCGATAGCTTCTGTTCTGTGTTTTGAAAAAGGGGTTGCGAACGACGAACCGGTCATTATGCTCATACAGAACGAGAATATTTTTGCCGCACATCTGCAGAGGGACGGACAGACTGAGGATACTAATCGGATTGTGGAAAATGTGGTCACCAGTCTTTGTGGAGACGAGCTGAAACAGTGGAAATTAGCTTGGCCACGAGTGAAATTTGCTTACAACCATGCAAGCTCAGGGAATATGTATGACTACCACGCGGATGGGGTTCTTTATCTTGGTGAGAACTCGGGTTCGAGTTCTTTATAGGTGGAGGAGACTGATGTAGGAGTGAAGACAGCGAGAATTCCAGCAAAACAGACCGAGCGCCCGCCCGATGGTCATCAAGTGGCCGCTTACCTCATCCGAAACGGCTGAAGCTTTTGATGTGATGCAAGCGCCCGCGTGGTCCAGTCCAGGCGCACGCCTGGTTCCGCTGACTGGAGACGAGTTGCCGAGTTAATTGCAGTTTTTTATTAAAACAATTAATTATTACTTTTTGTTTGTTTCCTTTTTAAATTAAGACTTTCTTTATTATTTGCTAGGGTTTAGTTAGGAGTATAAATACTCATATCTTTCATTATGTTAGACAGCTTTTAATTAATTGAATTTTATTCAAGGAGAATTTCTTCTCTTTTCTGGTGGATTCCAGGTTTTCTCTGGTGGATTCCAGGGTTATTGTGTTTGAGGGTTCATCGCTTGTGAATTCTTGTGATTAGTGCGCTAATCACGAATATCTATCGCTTCCGTGCTGCATCATTTATTTACTTCCGTGTTAGCAAATAGGATGTTCTGTGTTCTAGTTTCTGTTGTATCAATAAATTGTTTGCAAGTAAATTCACAAGAACTTGCTTATCTATGGCACCAGAGGTATGACCATTTGAGTTATAATGGGCTAAGAACATACAATATGTGAAGATGGTGAAAGGGATGCCTCAATTTCACCCCTGAATACAGGTTTGCTGTGATTCTCTAGTGGAAAGCAGAGTAGGGAATCAATGCCGAAGAGCAGGGAATCAATACCGAAGAAAAGTAGTTGGAGAGCTTCTCAACAGCTGGAGTTAGTTCATGCAGGCTTGTGGGGTCCAATTTCACCTATTTCCAATAGCGAAAAAAAGGTACCTCCTCATTTTCATTGAGGATTTCAGTCATAAAATGTGAATTTATTTCTTAAAACTTAAGTCAGAAACATTTCCCATATACAAGTGTTTCAAAAAACTTGTTGAAAATAAAGCTAGTTTGCCTATATGATATCTGCGAACTGATCGTGGTGGGGAGTTCACCTCGCAAGAGTATAAAGAGTACTGCGATAAAAATGGGGTTAAAAGGAAACTCACTGCATCAGATACTCCTCAGCAAAGCAGAGTTGCGGAGCGATGAAACAGAATAATTATGAAACTGTGAATACCCCGTTCCGATGCAGCGACGCATAGGAAGTTTATTATTATTATTTTATTTTATCTTTTCTATGGGACATGATATTCAAGTTAGCATTTAACTTATTAGAGTCTCCACGCCATTTTAATGAGCTAAAACATTGAAAAAAACCAACAGAGAGGGTTCAGGGTTCAAGTTACGATAAGAGAAGAATATTATAGTGATCACTCCTATCGCCCGAGCAGTCGGATTTTCTATCATGATTAAGATGTGTTTGTAGTGTGTTAGTGTTTTAGAAGGGATCAGAGGATTTCCTACGTTTCTCTCGATGTGAGAAGCTCCGGTCAGCGTAGTTCGCACATAGAGTGGAGAATAGAAAGATAAAGCGGGATCATGCATATAGTAGGGGGAGGAGAAAGAAACATGCAAGATGATCACATCATAGAGTGATGATTACACCATCGATAAGATGGATGTATGATCATCGTCACTCATCCTAGGAGAGTTAATGTGTTGGTAGTGGTGCCCTAGGCACGTTTAATAAACGTTGTAATTGTTATCATTTATTTCATATCAATAAAGAGATGTTTTGATTATTATTGTTGCTCATGTTTACTTATAATAATCTCCATCCCTAGTACTTGTTAAGCACTAGTATAAAGGCTAAATGATCATGGGATGATCATGTTAGATTTATGGGTACTTGTTTGGAACAAGATACTGGACATGACCCGCTGTATGAGATTTATGTCATGGTCTATGTCGAACATATATCTCATATTAGTTATGTCATTTGAATCCTTAGACATGAAGTTATTATAGTCTTCCACTTGATGAACATTATGTTTGACATATTCAAACGCTACTTTTAACCGAGTAGTTATAAAGGGTATGATTGGCATAATCGGATTCCCGTTAGGAAGAATAATAAGCTAAATGGATTTGTCCCTCCACGGAGAGATGTCAAGCTTGGGCCCATCGAAGGAATGATGTTGATAAAATGTTCGGCCGGACTCAAATGGATTGATTGGATCAATAGCATTTGAATTATCAACATATTCGGAATCGAGAAAGTATTGAACAAAAACAAGTTGACTGTTTGACCATGACTTGTGTTCAATGGCATCGTGGACAAAGGGATTGTGACATATTCTAAAGGAATGCGAACTTGTATCTAGTTATACTATTTGGGTAGGTATGACGGTTTGCTAGAACCTAATCATATCTTATGGGATCATGTTTGAGCCCATTGCCAACTTAGTATAATCCTAGAGGGTCACACACAATAGAACGAATCTTAAATAAAAGGACTATATTGGAATTTAAGGTCGAAGGACCTCAAGGGAATTTCTGGAATTATTCTGGGCCTCCTGGTCAACCAAGAGGGCGCTTAGGTTGAACCAGGCGGGCGCCTGAATAAGCTGGAAAAGGGCCTTGACTTTCTGCCCAAATGAGCGGGCGCTCGGGTGGTACCGGGCGGGCGCTCGGTCTGGCGGCAGAACAATTCCTAATTCGATTTAGGAAGGTTTTTGGCACAAGATTCCTATTTGGAATAGGTCTTAATTGTGTATAAAAACACCAATTCGGCCAGACCATATTTACTAGTGCTTTTGTGAGTCTCAAAGAGTTTGAGAGAGATTTTATTTTGTTCTAAGATATCATTGATTGAGGAACAAAATAACTCACAAATAAATTCCATATAGTTCTTTATTATATTGTGAAAGTGTGTTCATAATATTGGTCTAGCAACCAAGATCAAAGAAGCTCCTTTGATATTCGTTCGAAGTGTGGATACCGCTAGAGGGTGAAAATCATCATCTTCAAAGTTCGTGTTCAAGCTTTGTGATCGTGATCAAGTCTTCAAGTTTCTCCACCAAGACCGAAGAAAAGTTCATAGCCATCAAGGGTTAGTTATTCCTCTATTCATCTTGTTGTATTTGATTTAATCATATGAACGGATCCATGGCTTTGGGTTTTCTTAAAATTTTAATTGCTATATTCCGCTGCGCATGTTACTTGGAAACCCAACAGTGGTATCAGAGCCCCGTTCATGTTGTTTATTTCAATACCTTGATCATGTTATGTGTATATAAATTGTTTATGTGCCTAGCATGATATGAATATTGGAATATATGATGCTTATGTGTTTTGTGATTTTATGTGGTTTATTGTTTTGCAACTTTAATCGCACGATTCAATCGCAATAAATATTATGGTGGATTCTGAATTATTTCGATTATTGATTTTTGATTGGATCAAAGTTTTAATAATCAGGGAAAAATAATTTTGAGACAAAATTTTTGAACTTTAAAAATTCTGTATCATTCTGGCTATTCAGGCGCCCGCTCGCTGATGACCAGGCGGGCACTCGGTGGTCAAAATTTGTTCTGATTTTGGTTAAAATCTGAATATGGAATTTTCGATAAATTCGACAAAACCAGTAACAGAACCAGTCCCGACTTGTTGATCTGGAATGGGTTTTGGGTAGTTGGTTTGTGTGTGGATTTTGGGGTTTGATTTTCCTATTTGTTTTAGTCCTGTGATTCCTAGATTGGTTCAAGTTTTGGATGGCTAATCTGCGTTCATCGAGATTGTGTTTCCCAAAATTGATCGCAATCAAAGTTTCAAAGATAAAACGAAGTTAGAATTATGAAGAGTTCATAATTGCTAAAATTGAGAAGCAAAGGTTCTTGATTCAATGATTGGAGATCCATGTGGAATTGTGAATGCAATTGGCCTACGTTCATCGAGACCATCTATTGCTTAGTTTCGGCCACATGGACTACTTTCTTGGTTTCTTGAATTAGTGCGGGATTGTGGTTGCCTTATGGCTTAGTTCGACCGCACGTCTTGTTGTCTTGATTTGGAGATAATAACCGAAGTTGAAATAGTCTCATCCTCATAATTATAGAGAAACTAATGACACATAAATATCATGCTTAAATTAATGGAGATTAATTTAGTGACTAAGCTTGATGTGTAACATGTTTATATTATGTGCTCATAAATGTGTTATATGCTATATGTGATGAACCTTCAAAGAAAGTTTTAAGTCCTTCTTTGCCATGCCATGATTAAAACACTTGTTTATATATGGGTGATTTTGATGTGGGTTCGCCTCCGGGAAGTGCATTGATTTTATTCATATATAAGCAAGATGAGGTTCATTAATTTAATGTGGGCTTGCCTCCGCAAGGTGCATTAAATTGAATGGTTCCTATGCGTTTAAAATTGTTGGACTTAATTAGGCGTCAAAACAGTTTTGGGCCTAGGCAAAAGATGAGATTAAACATGCTTTTTGAAATTGGATTTCTCAAAGAATCTCATAAAAGGATCTAAGAATCATATGGGATATGATTGACATGATTGTCTACCTAATTAATTTAGTTTTTGAGCGGTCCGCCTCCGTGGACTCAAAAGTTAAATTAAAGTTGGATCTTAGCCCAATTAAATTATATTATACATTAGATGTATAAGAAGGTTATATAATTTAGTGGGAGTATTTTGTTTGAAAAATACATTATTTATCTCTTTAATGAAAAATTGGTACTTATTAAATTTTGGAAATTTTGCATATTTGTAGATAATGACTAATAACACTCAATCAATGTCATTGCGATCGATCCTTGAGAAGGATAAGCTCAAAGAGAATGGTACTAACTTTATGGATTGGATCCGTAGCATAAGAATCGTTCTTAGGCAAGAAGATAAGTTGTACATTCTCGATGGGCCTCTCCCTGCTGAACCACCGCCTACTGCTCCTAGGGTAGAAAGAGACAATTACAAGAAACATCGTAATGATTCTAGAGATGTAAGTTGTCTCATGCTTGCTGCTATGTGTTCAAAACTCCAACAAAGTTTGGAACATTTGGAAGCCTATGAGATAGGCGTGGAGTTGAGAACCATGTTTCAAGAGCAAGCTAGGCAAGAGAGGTACAAGACCATTGTTGCATTCACTACTAGTAAAATGAATGAAGGGCAACAAGTGAGTCCTCACTTTCTTAAAATGAAAGGTTATGTAGAGCACCTTGAGAAACTTGGCTATCCAATCCCATTGGAGCTAACCACGGATCTCATTCTTAATTCATTGCCTAAAAGTTATAATCAGTTTGTGATGAATTATAACATGCATGGAATGGATAAGAATCTCTCTGAGTTGCATGGGATGCTTAAAACAGCAGAGATGAAAATTGTGGAGAAAGGTTCTCCCGTGCTCTTGGTTCATGATGGGAAGAAGGCTAGTGCTAAAGGAAAGGGTAAAAAAGTTGTCAAACCCAAAATAAGCAAGGCAAAGGTTGCCAAGGCTTCTGAGGCAAAACCCGATTCACAAAAGGATGCAATCTGTTTCCATTGTCAAGAAATTGGTCATTGGAAACGTAATTGCAAGGCTTTCTTGGAAGAGCAAAAGAAGAAGAAGGGTAGCAAGGCTGCGTCGACTTCAGGTATCTATATGATAGATATTCTCCTTTCTACCACTGATTCTTGGGTATTGGATACCGGATGTGGTTCTCACATTTGTCTAAATGTGCAGGGACTAAAGAATAGGAGACTGCTTAAAGAAGGTGAAGTAGATCTACGCGTGGGGAATGGAGCAAGAGTTGCTGCATTAGCCGTAGGGACTTATGAAGTCACTTTACCTTCCGGATTAATTCTTGTTTTGAACAATTGTTATTATGTTCCAGATTTAAGCAGAAATATTATTTCAATTTCTTGTTTGGATAATGAAGGTTTTAAGTTTCTTATTGAGAATAAGAAATTTTCTATTTATTTAAATGATGTGCTTTATGGTATTGCTAATTCATTTAATGGCCTTTATATCTTGGATGTCAAGAATGAAAATAATAACAATGTCTATCATGTAAATAAGAAATCTAAACCTAATGATGTAAATAATACCTATTTATGGCATTGCCGTCTTGGTCATATTAATGAGAAGCGTATCTCAAAACTCCATGGGGACGGACTTTTAGGTTCATGTGACCTCGAGTCATATGATACTTGTGAGTCGTGTCTTCTTGGAAAAATGACTAAGACACCTTTTACCAAGCTAGGTGAAAGGGCAAGTGACTTATTGGGGTTGATACATTCCGATGTATGCGGACCATTAAGTAGCAATTCTAGGGGAGGATTTCAATACTTCATAACCTTTACTGATGATTATAGTAGATTTGGGTATGTTTACCTAATGAAACATAAAAGTGAAGCATTTGAGATATTTAGAATATTTCAAAATGAAGTAGAAAAACAACTTGGCAAAAGTATAAAGGAACTTCAATCAGATCGTGGTGGAGAATACTTGAGTCAAGAATTTGATGATCATCTAAAGAATTGTGGAATAGTTTCACAATTGACTCCACCCGGAACACCACAATGGAATAGTGTGTCCGAGAGGAGGAATCGGACTTTGTTAGACATGGTTCGATCAATGATGAGTCAAGTTGATCTTCCAATATCTTTTTGGGGTTACGCCCTAGAAACCGCTGCTTTCACACTAAATCGTGTTCCAACTAAATCGGTTCAAAAGACTCCATATGAGATGTGGAGAGGAAAGAAGCCTTGTCTGTCTTTCATGAAGATTTGGGGTTGCGAAGCTTTTGTCAAAAGACTTGTCTCAGACAAACTTGCACACAAATCTGATAAATGTAATTTCGTGGGATATCCTAAGGAAACTAGAGGATATTACTTTTACAACCGTGAGGACAACAAAGTGTTTGTTGCCCGAACTGGTGTCTTTCTAGAGAAAGAGTTTCTCTCCAAAGAAATCAGTGGGAGTAAAATAAATCTTGAAGAAATTCAAGACCCAGAAAATATCATTGAACCAATAGTGGAACAAGAACAAGAACCACAAGGAGTTGTGGAACCTGTTCAAAATACACAAGCAACTCGCAGATCTAGTAGGTTACGATCCGAGCCCGAGAGATATGGATTTCTCGTAACGGATAGTAATGAGGTAGAAATCATTGAGAATGATGAATCGTCAACCTACCAAGAGGCGATGTCTTCTCCTGATTCGGACAAGTGGCTTGGAGCCATGGAATCCGAATTGCAATCCATGCAAGACAATCAAGTTTGGAATTTGATTGATGCACCCGAAGGTGTAAAAACCATAGGATGCAAATGGGTCTTCAAGAAGAAGACTGACATGGATGGAAAGGTGCATACTTACAAATCTAGGCTTGTAGCGAAGGGTTATAGGCAAGTTCATGGTATTGACTATGATGAGACCTTTTCACCCGTAGCAATGATCAAGTCTATAAGAATTTTGCTTGCCATTGCCGCATATCATGACTATGAGATATGGCAGATGGACGTCAAAACCGCTTTCCTGAATGGAAAACTCCAAGAGGATGTGTATATGACACAACCAGAAGGTTTTGAACAAGATTCTAAGGTATGCAAATTGCAGAGATCCATCTATGGATTGAAGCAAGCTTCTAGGAGTTGGAATCTCCGTTTTGATGAATCGGTCAAAGAGTTTAGTTTCATCAAGAACGAAGATGAGCCTTGTGTATACAAGAAGATTAGTGGGAGCATAGTGCTATTCCTTATTTTATACGTGGATGACATATTACTCATTGGAAACGACATTCCTACACTTCAGTCTGTGAAGACTTGGTTAGGAAAGTGCTTCGCAATGAAAGATATGGGTGAAGCCGCATATATTCTTGGCATTAAGATCTATAGAGATAGATCAAGGAGGCTACTTGGTTTAAGCCAAAGTACATACATTGACAAGGTCATTAGAAGATTCCGTATGGAAAATTCTAAGAGAGGCACCTTGCCCGTGTTACATGGAGTTTCTCTAAGCAAGACTCAATGTCCTAAGACAAAAGATGAGCGTGAGAAAATGAATGATGTTCCATATGCTTCGGCAATTGGGTCCATCATGTATGCCATGATTTGTACTAGGCCGGATATATCTTATGCTTTGAGCATGACAAGTAGATACCAATCCGACCCTAGCGAAAATCACTGGATAGCTGTAAAAGCGATTCTTAAGTACTTGAGAAGAATTAAAGACTCGTTTTTGGTCTATGGAGGAATGGAAGATGATCTCGTTGTAAATGCTTACACGGATGCAAGCTTCCAAACCGACAAAGATGATAGCCGATCGTAATCGGGTTTTGTGTTTATGTTAAATGGTGGAGCTGTAAGCTGGAAGAGTTCCAAGCAAAGTACAACCGCTGATTCTACAACAGAAGCTGAGTATATTGCTGCATCGGATGCTGCAAAGGAAGCTGTTTGGATTAAGAAGTTCATAACTGAACTTGAAGTGGTTCCTAGTATTGCTAATCCAATAGACCTTTATTGCGATAATAATGGTGCTATTGCTCAAGCAAAGGAACCAAGAGCACATCAGAAATCCAAACACATACTTAGGCATTTTCATATCATTCGAGAGATCGTTGATAGGGGAGACGTAAATATATGCAGAGTACCGACTGATGACAATGTTGCGGACCCGCTAACAAAGGGACTTCCACAAGCTAAACATGATGGTCATGTTAGGTCCATAGGTATTAGATACATGGGAGATTGGGCCTTGGTCAAGTGGGAGATTGTTGGTAGTGGTGCCCTAGGCACGTTTAATAAACGTTGTAATTGTTATCATTTATTTCATATCAATAAAGAGATGTTTTGATTATTATTGTTGCTCATGTTTACTTATAATAATCTCCGGCCCTAGTACTTGTTAAGCACTAGTATAAAGGCTAAATGATCATGGGATGATCATGTTAGATTTATGGGTACTTGTTTGGAACAAGGTACTGGACATGACCCTCTGTATGAGATTTATGTCATGGTCTATGTCGAACATATATCTCATATTAGTTATGTCATTTGAATCCTTAGACATGAAGTTATTATAGTCTTCCACTTGATGAACATTATGTTTGACATATTCAAACGCTACTTTTAACCGAGTAGTTATAAAGGGTATGATTGGCATAATCGGATTCCCGTTAGGAAGAATAATAAGCTAAATGGATTTGTCCCTCCACGGAGAGATGTCAAGCTTGGGCCCATCGAAGGAATGATGTTGATAAAATGTTTGGCCGGACTCAAATGGATTGATTGGATCAATAGCATTTGAATTATCAACATATTCGGAATCGAGAAAGTATTGAACAAAAACAAGTTGACTGTTTGACCATGACTTGTGTTCAATTGCATCGTGGACAAAGGGATTGTGACATATTCTAAAGGAATGCGAACTTGTATCTAGTTATACTATTTGGGTAGGTATGACGGTTTGCTAGAACCTAATCATATCTTATGGTATCATGTTTGAGCCCATTGCCAACTTAGTATAATCCTAGAGGGTCACACACAATAGAACGAATCTTAAATAAAAGGACTATATTGGAATTTAGGGTCGAAGGACCTCAAGGGAATTCCTGGTCAACCAAGCGGGCGCTTGGGTTGAACCAGGCGGGCGCCTGAATAAGCCGGAAAAGGGCCTTGACTTTCTGCCCAAATGAGCGGGCGCTCGGGTGGTACCGGGCGGGCGCTCGGTCTGGCGGCAGAACAATTCCTAATTCGATTTAGGAAGGTTTTTGGCACAAGATTCCTATTTGGAATAGGTCTTAATTGTGTATAAAAACACCAATTCGGCCAGACCATATTTACTAGTGCTTTTGTGAGTCTCAAAGAGTTTGAGAGATATTTTATTTTGTTCTAAGATATCATTGATTGAGGAACAAAATAACTCACAAATAAATTCCATACAGTTCTTTATTATATTGTGAAAGTGTGTTTCATAATATTGGTCTAGCAACCAACATCAAATAAGCTCCTTTGATATTCGTTCGAAGTGTGGATACCGCTAGAGGGTGAAAATCATCATCTTCAAAGTTCGTGTTCAAGCTTTGTGATAGTGATCAAGTCTTCAAGTTTCTCCACCAAGACCGAAGAAAAGTTCATAGCCATCAAGGGTTAGTTATTCCTCTATTCATCTTGTTGTATTTGATTTAATCATATGAACGGATCCATGGCTTTGGGTTTTCTTAAAATTTTAATTGCTATATTCCGCTGCGCATGTTACTTGGAAACCCAACATAATGATCATGGAGTATTTACCTAAATTTAGGGTTTAGAAGTAGTTCCTAGATCTGATAAGATCATCATCGGCTATAACATTCATACATGAATATTAAAACCCTAATTATAGCAATATAACAAGCATTTTATATGAACACATATGAACAAACATGTATAAGATAAGATCGATACCCTAAAACTAGCATTTATGAATGTATAAACCCTAGATCGAGCATGCATATTATGAACACCATCATGAATATATGAATAACATAATAAGCATAGGCATGAAATAGATCTAATCCTATAAATATGGCATGAACATCTTGGAATGTCTAACAACTCATTTTTGAATGTATAAACCCTAGATCGAGCATGCATATTATGAACACATATGAACAAACATGTATAAGATAGATTTTGACTTGACCCCGACTAATGCTGATGAGGCGTCTGGGGCTCAACTTCTTCCCCCTTGGAGCCACGGTATTCCATCCTTAGTATTTTATTTCTGTCTTGCACCCACACTTTCAGATTTGTCATCTTACTGTGTTACTTGTCTCAGGTAACCCGGGAGGTCTATATTCGCTATGTCCGTAGGGGTAATATATTTGAGCGCCTGTTCCGGAGTCTGGCCAATGCTTGTACATGCCGTCAAGGGGATGTGGTCATGACACATCACCGAGAGAGATCTCTTACTGAGGCCGCTTCCTCGTCTCGTGCTATTCAGAGGTCTGTCAGAGGTAGAGGTTCTCGAGCCAGTGGGTCCCACAATATGCAGCAGCGGGGCGGTTATGATGACGGTGGTGATAATGATGGTGGTGATGATGAAGAGGAGAAGGTAGAGGTGTACTTAGACTAGATGTAGTCTTTATTTTCCTGCACTGTTAGCTTAGAGAGAGAGAGAGAGAGAGACAGATAAATAGATCTATGTACTCTTTATTTTTATGTTTTTTATGTACTTGGGCCTTTTAAAGGCAAGTATTTTACTTAGTATTTTTAGTTAGTATTTTGGTTTACATGTCTTTACATTTAATACTATGCATGAGCCTTAGGGATAAAGCGGGGATTATATACATGAGGGGGATACTCCCATGCTCTTTATTCATCCTTTTTGTGGTTTGTCACCTTCAAAATTTCCGAAATAGGTCCGTTCCGGCGTGGGAGAAGTCCAGGTGGGGACAGATTTGAAATCTGCTAGCAGGGGATTATGTGGCCGCGCGGACATTCGCAGCCCTGACATGTTTTTTGTCAATTTTTCCTTATGTGACCAGGATTTGGACTCTAAACTCTATTTAAACAGTAGTCTCCGCAGGCAGACGGGGCAGACCGCAGTTTTCTTCGTTTTTGCTCTAGATTTTGACCCTTTTACACTCTTACGATGGAGAGACACCCCAGGATTTATGAAGAACATCAACATCTCTTCATTAAGGGCTTGAAAATATGTATTAGAAAGCTTTCTAAGTCCACTGGCGCGTCTTTCGATAGGAAGTTCGGGATCTAGTGCCTCTGGTCCCTTTTCAGGGTTAAGGTGGACAGGAATATGCTGCGTGCTGCCGCTAAGTTTTGGGATGAGGTCAACCATGTTTTCAACTTCTCTTACAACGAGATCCCCCCACGTATGAAGACTTTGTGGCTCTTTGTGGTGGAAGGGAGACGGATCGCGTAACTATGCCACAGTACCAGGTTCCTTCGGAGATTCGGTTTTCCAAACTGCTCAGGATTTTAGTAGAGGAGGCTAGAGGCTTGTTATTGGGATTGTCTTTCCTACCTGTCTCTTTGCTTCAGTCGGGGATTCGGTTTTCCAAACTGCTCAGGATTTTACTTCGGAGATTCGGAGATTCGACATTTGTGAGCTTCATATTAGATTCATTAACAGTGTGGCGGACTCCGTGGCGGCTTTGGATTGTATTTCCCTTTGTCTCTTTGCTTCAGTCTTGTTTCTTTCCTACCTAGGGGTGGCAACAATGGGATGTATTGACATGGTGGACTAGGCTAGGGCTGGCCGTAGTATCATTCATGTCTTTCTCGAGGAGTCTTTACATGGTATTGAAAAGTTGGCCTCTAGCTTTCGTAAGATGTCTCGGGGTAGCGCTCGACTACTACACTTGTGGTTGCAGGAGAGGTTGCAAGTGCTGGAGGAGCCTCTTGGCAAGGTGCCGCCTTGGGCTTGTTAGAGTAGAAAGATGGTGGAGCCATTTATGGGGATGACTTGGTCCGCATAGGTGTCATATCTGGCATAGATGGGCACAGCTCAGGTCAAGGGGGTAGTACCCCTTTGGGAGATTAGTAGAGCATGGCGGACTCAGGAGGGGCTTTGTATGATTAGCGTCCCAGATTTTTTATTAGACCACTTACTACTATGCAGTACGAGTTTGTCGTCAGTACGGGATGCCTTAGGTTGTACCTTCTCTGTGGGACGAAACTCAAAGCAGGACTAATGTTAGGATGCTCCCTATAAACGTTAGGGTTGCGGTGATCTTGGAGCGGTGCTGGTTTTATGATCACATGCCCAGCGTTTTCTGTATACAGCGCACCCATGACATACTACTGTCTCGAGAATACTTGGACTGGTACCACAAGACTTTGGGAGGTATGAGGCAAACTCTGAGAAGGTTGAGGCATAGGGTGGTGATCCCTTATTCCTCGTGCAAGTGTTTGAGAAAGAAGAAGATTCTACGACTTGAAATGGAGACCGAGTTGATTAGACTTGCACCCTTGATGAAGGGGTGACGGGGAAAAGAAAGAGGGAAGGCCCTAAGAGAGTGAGCCAGTTTGAAAAGGCTTTTTGTGTGGATCCTAATTGGTGGGATAGACGTGGACGACGAGAGAAAAAGCAGAAGAAGAAGGAGGAGTGACTCCGAGTATCCAACCACAGTCATTGCAGACACATTGTTTAGCTTTTAGTTTGTTTTTAGTTTATTTGAAATTTTATAGCAGGTTATTTAGTCACAGGTTCATTCGAGCTTAGACTCATCAAATAAGTGTTAACGTGTAGTGACTTATGGAAATAGAGATTTTGCTTTTAGTTATACACAATGTTTGCTTTGTATGCTTGTAACCATATTTGGTGTTTTATTTATTTTTGAGACCGGACTATTGAAGGTTGCCTACGTTCCCCTTTTACAAGAAAGGTTAAGGGGCTTAGGTCGTCGTAGTTCATTCCTGATTTAGAAAGGGAAGAGAAAAGATGGAAGTAAGAGGGGGAATATTTTTGTTTCTCTAAGTTTTGCCTAGACCCCCCTTGCGGGTTTTCAGCCTAGCGAGCGATTTTTTTTTTTTTTAGAGGAGGCCGTTGTAGAAGACCGTTGTAGGAGAGTGCCTCTTGTAGGAGAGGACCGCATTGATCAGTTTTAGTAGTGGCTGAGTCTATAAACCTTTATTGGGAGGTTGCCTTTGTCATCTATGTACGCTCATTCTTCATTTTGCTTGACCAAGTGTCCCATTTCGATGAGCTGTCGGATCTTGTCTTTTAAAGCTTGGCAATCCTCAATGCTATGTCCTTCATTATGGTGATAGCAACACTTCTTGCCCGAGCTTGTGTAGTATCTGAAGGGGATGGGTGTCGGATATTATGCCCTAGGCCATTGAGAAAGGCCTATGCGTTACATCATAGTTTCATTATTATAGAGATAACAAACCCGATTATTATATATTTTACATGTTTATTATAATAATCATTGTCCCTAGTACTTATAAAGGGCTAGAATGAGTTTAATGGATAATCATATGATGATTATGGTGCATAGGATGCGGATTAAACTTGTGGGTACTTGTTGGAGAACAAGGTACTGGATAGACCCGTTATGAGATTTATGTCATGGTCAAATGTCATAATTAAATCTCATAATAGTCATACCATTTGAATCCTTAGACCTGAGATTATCATGGTCTTCCACATGATGAATATTATGTTTGACATAGTCAAACGCTGCCTTTAACCGGGTAGTTATAAAGGCTACGATTGGCATGATCAGATTCTTGTAGGGAAGAATGATAAGTCAAGATGAGATTTGTCCCTCTCTCAAGAGAGATATCTGCTTGGCCAATCGATTAGTGAGATTTATGATAGTGTATAGCCATACCCAAATGAATTGATGTGATCAATGTCATTTGCTCATATCAATCTACTCGGGATCAAGAAAGCATTGGACAGCATAAGTTAACGTGGACCATGACTTATGTCCAAAATGATATCGCGTGACAAAGGTATTGTGATATGTTCTATAAGGTAACTTTGGACTTTAAAAGTTATTGTGAGAGCCCGCGCTCGAAAGCTCCGAACACCGAAATGATCGCTCGTGAGGGCGATTCGGGTCCGTTTCGTGCTGATGCGCTTTTGGAAATGCGCTCGGTTCTCACACAATGGTTTCCTCTCGATGAAATCAAAACAGTCAAGAGTCACCACCTCATTTTATTTTAGGAAAAACGAAGATAAAACCTTTTATTTTAGAGAAAGTGGGTTCGGGGGCTAAGTTACGAGAAGAGAAGGGATTAAGCACTCTCCTCGCCCGTGATGGTCTCTAGTATGCATGCCACTTAGATTCATTTTATGCCTTTTCTAACTTGTTTTTATGCCCTAACAAAAATGGTGATTTATATACATGGGAGTCTTCCTATTCTAGGAAGGTTTGTTTTAATTCACAAATGAGAGTCGGTTTGGGTGGACTCACACTTGGTTTTGAAAATGGTTTTAACATTTATATACAGCAAATCAAACACATAAATGGGTGGGGGATTAATATTTACATTGGTGTACAAAAGGGAAACAAATCCCATCAAATAACTTGTCCAAAAGTCCGTCCCCAAATGATTTAGGGACTGCTGTCCATTTTTCTTTCTTGTACCTGCTTGTGTACTCACTCAATCTGTAAAGTAAAGGTTATGAAAACTTCCTAACACATCAATCATCTACCATGTATTTTCCCTTGATTTTAGGAGCATGTTATGGTGTCCAAATAAGGCATGCAAGATAATACTTTCCACAGCCCAGTCTGACAGATTTTCATACATCCATAAAATATCCACTTTTTTCATCATTAAAATGGGGAAATCATGGAAAACACTTAACATGAAAGTTGTTCCTAACATCTCAAAGTTTAGATCTGGAGAGTTTCAGGGACATCCAACAAGTTTAAATCATGCAAAACATCTTTTGTGGAAAGGACAGCTCCTACTCATGGGAAAAATATGATTTTCACATGCTCATATTCCTTATTCTGTTTAGAACAAAACATCTTTTGTGGTATAAGGCCAAATCCCAAGTTTTCTATGCTTAAACAGAGCAACAAGACACAAGGGTACAATATGGACAGACTATTGGGAATCTACACATGACCTGAAAACACCCATGAAAACTCACTCAAATGAAAAGGTATGAACATGAAACTTTGGGTGAACATATATATGCATGTTATCTACATGAAACAACAACCATTAAAGCCTTTAGACCTGATTCCATGATGCTCTTTATTAAGATGAAACAAAACATGGCAGATTCAAGGTTTATGAGAGAAAGCAAGTTATTTTTTGAAAAGCTCTTGAATCCCAACAAACATAGACATGATACTCATACATGAATGATATATACACAAGATCAATAGCATAGAATGCTCAAGAGCTCAAAATATCATTATATATCATCATTTAAAGAGAAGAACAACAAGAGTACCAATATTGTTTGATTTTAGACATCAAATGGAGGTCTAGCCTAACAAGGTGGCTAGACCTCTCAAGAAATTACATAAACCACTACATCTTACACTTAAGAGGATTACAAGATGAGAATATTACCTAGGTTGTGCTCCCTTTGCTTCCAAGGGAAGGCTTTTTTGGTGCTTTTCTTAAGGTGTTTGCTTAGTGTTTGAAAGAGTTTGATTTTGGTTTGTGTTTAGTGAGTGTGTTGTGGTGGTGATAGGGTGGTGTGAGGGTGGTTTTATGACTGAGTTTTGAGGGGGTTTGAGTTGCTAGAGAGAGCAAGAGAGAGTGGAGTGTATATGGGGTGTGTATGTCTTTGTCCCTTTTTAAGTGTGTATTGGGGGGATGTATATGGGAGGAGGGAGGAGGTTTTTTTGATCATCAACTACTCCTACATCCCTAAGGCTTCATGTCAGTCCAT
Source organism: Campanula takesimana (assembly GCA_026119855.1). NCBI lineage: Eukaryota > Viridiplantae > Streptophyta > Magnoliopsida > Asterales > Campanulaceae > Campanula > Campanula takesimana. The sequence continues at coordinate 130,263 of JAOWBW010001146.1, read as the reverse complement.
TATCCCCGAATTTGGGGGTTGCTTGATGTCCCAAAACGTCTTCATTCGAAGTGCCAAAATGATAACAATTCTGCACTGCGTGCCAGAAGAAAGGAGCCGTACGGCTGCCTAGGACGTGGTTGATTTTTTTGACCAGTTTGACTGCCACGTGTCGTGCTCTGATTGGTCCTCCCTCTTTGACTATGTGCTGGCTGTAAATATCTTATTTTTGGGATATTTTGCAATGTGGATAACCATCTTTCCCGCTCCGGCTTTCCGCTCCGCAACTGCTCCGTCGTGTGCGCTCCGGTATCCCGGTTGTCCGCGGGTCCAACATGAGAGTTGCTCAGAATATTTTTCCGGTCATGCCGGTATATCTGAAATATTTTCATAAGCAAGGAATGACAATAATATATTTTTAATGCACAGAATGGACGGTAACGAGCAGTTCTAAGGGCGCGGGCCCCGTTTCGGGTTCCGCACCTCAAAAATTTGAAGTACACGCTTGTTTACTCGTTTTTTTGATCTGATCATGAATTTGAAGTCCGTTAATCCATTCGATGCACTGATAAGGCTCACGGCACTCCCGCACAGCCGAATCGAGGTCTCTAGGTCAATTTTAGGGTTTAGACCGATAAAAAGGGTTTGATGAGAGGTGCGAGATCGGGGTATCTACAGTTATACTAATTGGGTAGTCATAATGGCTTGCTAGAGTCCGCTTATGGCTTACGGGTTCTGAATGGTTTGGACTCGTTGCCAACTTAGTATAATCCTATTGGGTCACACACAATAGAACGGATTGAAAAAGGCTGAAAATCTGGGAATGGAAGACTGGACACCGTACAACTCAATGAGTGGTGTACGGCTCCATAGAAGCCGTACGGCCCCTCCCCCGATTTTGGTCAATTTGTTTGGAATTCTTGTGTGACAAGGAATCCCAATCCCAAACGAAATTAGGTCAAACCCTCATATAAATATATGCAGCCGGGTTTGACAGCCTCTAATGGTGATTTGAGAAATCACAACACATTGTTTTAGAAACAATAAAATATAGAGAGGTAAGATTATTTAGTTTGAGATTTAGAATCATCAAAATATAATAATCAATGGAGAAAAATAATTCCAATGAAGAAATCGTTTCTTCATCAAGCCTTGGATCTAGCAATCAATCAAGAAGGTGTTCTTGAGTCCGTTCGATGTGTGGATACCGATAGAGGGTGTTCGCTTTTCAACACCTTAAAGTCCATGTTCATGGATTCGATCTTCAAGGGTATGTTTTCTTTCATCTTGTATTTAATTTAATCAACATGCACGGATCCAGGCTCTTGGGTGTTTGATTTCATATGTTTATTCTCTTGCGCATGATGCATCAAAACCCAACAATGGTATCAGAGCCCCGTTCATCGTTGATTATTTTAATACATCATGTTTAAATTAATTAATTCGATTATATGATTTTGCTTGATGATAAGATGAATATGTTATTGAGGTTTATGAGCATGATTATATGGGGATTATGTGATTATTATTATGTTGATTTGATCTATATGAATAATTGCATGTTGTGGTTATCAATGAATAATTGGATTATGTGTATTGATAATTTAGATCTAATTTGTATATGTAATAAATTGTTTATTCATGATATTGATTAGATCTATTTAAATTCGTAATCTGTAAATTCGTGTTATTATAATCTGATTATGTATGAACACGATAATGGAATTGATCGAATTTAAGAAATTCTTGTAATCTGGAATCTGGACAAGGCAGCCGTATAGCTGGTTCAGCCCCGTACGATGGCTATGGCGCCGTACGGCTCCTGGTCCATTTTCAGAAAGTTATATTTTCTGGTGTTCATATTGTTCTGTAAATTTTTTACATAATTCAAATCTGGAAACTGAAACTGCTTGCAGACGGCTGGTTTTCGAAACCGGGTTTTCTGAAACAGTTTTCAATCGAGGAATTCAGAAAAGTTGCAGAAATCAGAATTCTAAAGAGTTTAGGATTGCTGTAATCTGTGAGATCAAGAGACAATGAAAATGTCTTGAAACAAGTGACCAATCTATACGGGAATGTGGATGCCTTTTAGCTTAGTTTCAACCGTATAGAGAAGTTACTTGGTTTCTTGATCTTAGTACGGAAATGTGGATGCCTCTTGGCTTAGTTTCGACCGTACGTTTTGTGCTCTCAATCTCTAGATGTTCTGCGGAAACAAAAGTTTCATAATTTATCCCTATAAACAAAGTGCACATTGTTTGCAAGAGAAGGAAACTAAATTCGGATTAATTTATTGCATGGACCAATGGCAGGCTTACGCCTTCTTTCTGGGAATGCGAATAAAATATTGGTAGGACGAAATGCATGGCTTAGTTTATAAACCACAAGTGCACGGTGTTGTTATAGTATAGAATACGCAAATGCGGGTCGATCCCACGAAGACAGGGTTTACTTTATAAAATGTTTGCTTTAAGAAAGATAGTAAAAAGAAATATTGATTGGGGGTAAAAAAGTTTGTCACTAACCAAAAATAAATTGTAAAAACTCTAACTTTGAAATAAAACTCTTACGATAAAAGACTTCCCGGGAATGGTTCTCAAACGATCATATGTTCACCATTTAATCATGGTCTTTTAGAATAAAGTTTCATATTAAACAAGGATGGTACGCTAAGTTGGGTCAACTTCTTAACCAAGGCTTAAAACACACGTATTTTAATACTAATTATGCCCTATCTCTCGATGGCCCATAATTAGTAAAAACCCATTAAGTTCATTTAAAATCCACGTACTTCCACTCAAGGACATCCCTAGGCCATTAATCTACTCACGTGATTAATGAAACCCAGTCACTTCATATGGTTCTGTTAATCGAGATTCACCGCGAGGTCCTTCTCTCGATTAACTGGGATTCATACGAATCATGGACGTCATCATGGTCGTAGGCGTTTAAGTATAATACAAAGAGATTGATTTAAGATGAAGAGAAGTAAAGTGAGCATGAGTTAAAAATGATGAACATATAATTGTTGAGTATCCAATCCCAAGAATAGGATGGATTACTCACTAGCCATTGTTATAATAGGATAAACAAGATATAAGAATATAATTATAAAGATTAAGGAAGAAGGAAACTTATTCTTGCAAATAATAAGAAGAACAAAGGCTGAAGAACTTGTATTACTTCACTCAAAATCTTCCTCAAGAACACTTTAATGAATGGAGAAATAATAATATTATGAGACTAAAATTTGCTAGAGTTTTAGTACAATAAATTCTGGATATTTTCTAAGGCTGAATTGGCCTTCTTATATAGTATTTGGGGCCAAAAGAGGTGTTGATTCCCGAAACTCAGTCCAAAGGAGATGTCTGTTGACTGAACAGGTACTCTAGCACGGTCGAGTCTTGAAAAGTGGCACGGCCGTGCTGTTTGAATTGGCACGGTCGTGCTGATATTCGATTCTAGCACTTTTTCTCGGCACAAGTGGCATGGTCTTGCTGGATTTAAAGCACGGTCGTGCCAACTGGATTTTCTGATATTCACCTTCTGTTCTGCTCCAATTGCTCCATTTGATTCCATATTCAATTCCTTTGCTCTGTTTCACTATATTTCAACCCAAAAGGTCCCTGTATAACCTGTTTCAACCACAAAACACCAACAAGCATAAAATCCATGAAACATAGATAAAAAAGAATTAATTTAATTAAAATCTAACTAAACTAAGATGAAAAATATAACATTATAGAACCTTAAATGACTATAAAATAGCCATTTATCAACTCCCCCATACTTGAATATTGCTTGTCCTCGAGCAAGTTTAAACATTTTTGAATAAAAGATAGGAGTGTAAATGACAATAATAAGAAAAATAAGAAAGTTCATCGATGCTCCCTCAGAATATTGTTATATAAAGTATTTCCTTCATAAAATATTTTCTTTCTAAATTTTCCGTCCCAAGAAATTTGTGAAAAAGAATGTAGGATAATATTGGAGAGTAAATAATAAAGTGTGAATGTTAACATAACATGAATAAATTTCATTGAGTAAAAGCATCTTTGAGATAACCAAATGAATTTGTGGATCACGAGTAAGGATTGAAAGATAAATTCACTCTTTAGAGTGCTTTGTGAAGAAATTTTTCATGCTTGGAAATACATTTCTTTAACTATAATTTTCATTCTTTAGCAAAGATATTCATATGTTGCTATGCACTTTGAATCACAAAAGATGAAAAGGCGGAGGATGGTAGTGGAAAAAGGCTTTGGAGATTAAATTGATTAAACGTGGCAATTCAATTTCTTGATTTAAATTGTCACACTCTATAATGATATGTTCATTTAGATATTCGAGTGGACAATTTACAAGAAGATTATATTCATTTATTAGCCTTGAAAGTGGAAATGGAAAGATGGATTATAGTGAAAGGTTTTGTGATTCGAGTAGAGCATAACAAGAATGTATACCTTTGGAAAAGAGTAGAAATGAAAGTTTTTGATATGCATACACAAGTATGTTTTAAAGTTTTTCACAAGTATATTGTAACCAAACTTAAATGACCACAAATCCATTAATAAAGTAATGCTTTTATTCAATAATATTTAAAAGTCTATATTAATTTTAGAATTTTCCATTTAATTTCCAATATAATCCTAAGTTGTTTTTATCAAAATTTTCAAGAAGTAAAAGTTAGAAAGAAAAGGTTTTACTTAGGCAAATGATAATTATAGATAACATTCTCATCATAAATGGGAGCATTTTTTTTTTTTTTATTTTTTTTTTTGAAAATAAAATCGGGAACATTGCCCTTACAGCTTTTTAAATGCAAAAAATAAAAAAGAAACTTACTAAAAGATAAAAAAGATAAAACTAGCATGCAATCTAGAAAAGCGGATAAAATAGAAATAATATAATCCCCCCCACACTTAAACTAAACATTGTCCCTAATGTTTAAAGAAAGTAAAAAGAAAATTGGACAAGATAGTAAAATGGGGACGGAAAAAAAATACTCACTGCGGTGGTGGTTGTGGTGGAAAATTCTCCCAATATGCTATCCCGTAGTCGTAAATATGATCAACTCTCCCTTGGACATGATCCATACGTCTCTCTATGTTTCCTTGGAAGAGGTTGAAATTTTGGGATAGTTGGTTGACGGTTTGGAACATTTGGTTATTTTGAAGGGCCATTTGGTCAAATCTTTGGAAAAAATCCGGAGGCATTGGTGGATTTTGGTGAAACTGTCCTTGCTCTTCATTCTCATCATCCTCTCCTATGGTTTTGGGAAAAATCCAAGAGTCGGGGCTGTTGGGTTGAACAAAGGGTAGGTTGGGGTTAGGCAAAATGGTGCAAGGTGTGTCATCCGGTCCAAGCAACCATATGTATTGCCTTCTATTATCGGTACCTCGAATCATTTTCATGTTTCTTAAGGCCTCTAGGTTAAGCTTTATGGAGTCGGAGACGGATTTTAATTCCTCTGGAAATTCTAAACCCATACCCCTCGCAAGAATCGTTATCAATCCCCCAAAATGGATCTCACCTCTCCAATCCTCATTTTGAAAACCTTTTAGATGTCGCGCAAACCAAAAAGCCAAATTAAAATTATTGCCCCTATGAACAAATACCGAAAGCAAGTATAATTCACGACCATTAATTGTTCCCTTCTCCTTCCTTCCAAAAATGGTACAAGTATAAAGACGGTGGATAATTCTGAAAACGGGGTGGATTATAGAGGAGGCTTTGGCTGTCCTAGGGTTGTAATGAGGTGATCCCGTTAGTTGATTCCAAAATACTCCATCATTATACCCAAATGCAAAGTTGTTGTCAAAACCCAAACGTAAAGGCCATCCAAAGATCTCATTGACTCGAGTGAAGGATAAATAGTGGTCATGATTGAACAAACGAAAGTCAATATAGGATTCAAAAATTTCTTGACCGTCTTTGGAAAGTTCAAGATCCATTCTAGTCCTAAAGGATGACAAAAACTCTAGGGTTAAGCTCTCATAAGTTTTGGCATTGACACACCCTTGGTTTTCATGCAAATACTTAATGTTATCATAAATTCCTAGTTTTTGGAGGGTTGGTTCGTCAGGGAATTGGGTGGCCTTTACCCGACTAAAAGCTAAATTATGGAGAATCTTATCCTGTTGAACACTAGTACATTCTATTCCCAAGTTGTTGCTCGGTTGTTCTATGCTAGGGGGGTTTTCTTGCCTACTTCTCTTTGAAGGATTTTGTGCTATCTCCTTTCCCTTTCCCTTCCTAGGCATGGTGAACAAGGCTAATTTACAGCAACAATATACAGAGCAAAAACCCAAAAGCAAGCAATGCTTGAATTCAACAGACTCTAGAGAGAGAAAAATGAAGAACTTTGTTACCAGATGAAGAAATTGATTTTAGAGACTTGAACTTCTCTTCTTTCACTTCCGGTTGCTTTGAGATGCACCAATATCTGATCCTTCCACTTCAATTCGACCCAAAACTGAAAGCTTGAAATTTGGGGAAAATTCTAGGGTTTCAGGATTTCTTTTGAATTGGACAGATTTTGGTTAAATTGATGGTGTTTGAGAGAAGAATGGAGGTTAGGGAGGTGCTATTGCCGGTTTTAATGGAGATTTTGGTGGGTTTTGTGAAGATTTTGGTGAGGGAGGCGGGTATGGAGTGAGGGTTTTAGAGAGAGAGAGAGTGAGTGAGTTGAGAAGAGGATGAAGAAGAATAAAGAAAATTGAACAGACCCGCCCTTTTAACTGAAAAGTTGCGTCTGATACGCTGCCGAGCACGGTTGTGCATTTAAACTGGCACGGCCGTGCCAATAATCCAAAACAGAGCTCTTCCTTCGCACTAAACGGCGCGATCGTGCTGGTTTTTAACACAGGGTCATGCCAGAATTTATCCTCTGTTTAGCCTTGTCGCATCACTTTGGACGGTCGTGCTCTTTTTTTTTACCTACAAAATAAATATTAGAATAACAGAAAATAATAACTGAAATAAATATATAAATAAATAAAATAAAAAACAAATAATCCATCGGTTACCATCCCGATGATGCTTGTTTTACGTCATTAGCTCGACGCCTTTCTTTTAATTGGAATGGGCATGGCATGATATTGAGATGGCCTATTGTCTTTGACAACTCGCCATTGCATGATCGTTGGAGTGATTGAGGTCCTATGATCGATGCACATGCGCCATCCATTATTCATTTTTGACGGGATTAATTTTCGATGGTCCTTACAAGCTCGCCATCCCGTCGTTTTCTTTGTTGCTACATCTTTTGACTTTTCAATTATGTCATCGCCTTCATCATCGTCATGTAGCAACCTCTTCCAGTCTACGCTTTTGTCATTGGCCCTTGATTCCTTCATTTCTTTGATATGCTTTTCATAAGTTTTAAATTAATCTTCATGATCCCTTTTGGAATCCACAGATTGTATAACATTTATTTCCTAATGATTTTTATCAAAGATTTTATCCTTTTTACAAGAGTTTTCAAAAGTTGAGTTTTGCTTACTAAATTTCATTTTATCATTTCCCACATTTAGAGTAAGCGTACCCTTTTTAACATCTATAATAGCTCCTGCGGTGGCAAGGAAAGGCCTCCCAAGGATGACTGGAATATCTTGATCCTCCTCAAGGTCGACAGGGATGATTAGGTTCCCTATACGACAAGGCATGCTTTCCATAATACCTATCGGGTATTGTATGGAGCGGTCCGCCAATTGGAGAAATATGGTGGTGGGCTTGAGTTCCCCCACACCTAGTCTCTCGCTTACCAAAAATGGCATTATACTAACGCTAGCCCCTAAGTCAAGCATTGCGTTCTCCATGTTGCACCTACCTATGGTACAAGGTATTGAAAAAGTTCCGGGTTCTTTGAGTTTCGGGGGAAGTTTATTTTGTAAAATAGCACTTACTTCCTCCGCTAATGTAAAGTTTTCAAACTCTTCTAAACACTTCTTTTTGAAAAGCATTTCTTTTAAAGGTTTTGCATAAGAAGGCATTTGCTTAACATCATCAGAATAAGGAACTCTAACATTTAAAGACTTTAAAGTTTTAAAAAACTCGGCATGTTGATCATTAACCCCTTTATTAATTAATATTTGAGGATATGGGATAGGGGGATCAAAATATCTATTAAAACCAGGGTATTTAATCTCGTTTTTAATCTCTTCATTAGTCTCGACCAACGGTGGGGTCTGACTATGGTTCTCAATTTCTTTGCCCTTCGAGATTATAGCGTTAGCGTGCTCATTAGGCCTTTGGGGTTGACCGGGAAGACTCCCTTGTGGTATATGCGAGGCGCTGGCCTGTTGAGCTTGTTGGTTTTCAAGCATTTTATTATGCGCGGCTATGTTATCGAACCTAGCATTCATTTGCTTGAAACATTCCCTAAATTCATTATTGATCTTTTCTTGATTGTTTTTACTTTCAACTACAAAGTCCATTAAAAGATCTAATTTAGATTTAGGGGGAGGGAAAGCATTATTGTTGTTGAAATTCTTTTGTGCAAATCCCTATGGTTGTGTAGAAGGTTGTGGGTTTAAAACGTTGTTGCTTCTATGGGAAAAGTTGGGGTGATTTTTCCACTCGGGATTGTATGTGTTTGAATACATACCCCCTCTTTGTCCATTAGAAGCAATGAAATTGGCTTGCTCACTAGAAGTAGTGTCAAGCAATAATTCACAACTTTCCGAGTTATGTGAGTTCGACCCACATAAGTCACAAAAAATATTAACATTAGCCACGGTATTCACATTCAAGTTTTCAAACTTTTGAAGAAGCATGTCAACCTTAGATGAGACGAGAGTAACAGCATCTATATTGTACTTACTTGGAGTCCCTTGCGGTTGCTCCCTCTCGTTTGACCACTGGTAGTGGTTCAAGGCAATGTTCTCTATCAAGTCATATGCCTCGTCCACCGCCTTGTTTATTAATTCTCCTCCTGCTGTGGCATCTATGGTCTCCCTTGTCTTGAACGTGAGACCGTTGTAAAATGTATGCACAATCAACCACCTTCCAAGCCCGTTGTGTGGGCACATCCTCAGGAGCTCCTTGTATCGCTCACATACATCATAGAGCGACTCGTCTCCTCTTTGACTAAAATTTGTGATCTTATTCTGAATTTGGGCAGTCTTGCTTGGAGGGAAGAAATGCCCAAGGAATGCCTCTTGAACTTGGTCCCATGTTGTTAATGAATTATGTGAGACCGAATTCAACCATTGCTTTGCCTTATCCTTGAGTGAGAAAGGAAAAAGGCGCATCCTTATTGCTTCGGGTGTGACACTGAGAATTCGGGTGGTGTCACAGTACTCCAAGAAAGATTGGATGTGAAGGTTGGGATCTTCAAGTGCTGAGCCTCCAAATTGGTTGTTCATAACCATGTGTAGAAGTTGAGGTTTGATCTCAACGTGGGCTGCGTCGGCATTTGGTATGACAATGGGTGTCCTAGTTCCCGGGGTACTCGGATTAACGAAGTCCCTTAAGGTTCTAGGAGGGGGTGTAGCAGGATCTCCTTCTCCGTTTTGTGCCATATCTTTGTATAAAGTTTCTCTTAATCTTCTTAACCTTTCGTGAAAGGTTCTTTCTGGTTCCGGATCAAACTCTCGGGCTCTTTTCATATACTCCGAGAGTACCTAAAGAAAATTTTCAAAGACAAAAAAATTCTTCGAAGGAGGTGTTAAATAAATAAACAAAAAAAAAAAAAAAAAAAAAAACACAGAAAATACGAAAGCAAAAATTTAAAATAGTAAACCGTTGTCCCCGGCAACGTCGCCAAAAACTTGGTAGGCCGAAATGCACGGCTTAGTTTATAAACCGCAAGTGCACGGTGTTGTTATAGTATAGAATACGGCAAATGCGGGTCGATCCCACGAAAACAGGGTTTACTTTATAAAATGTTTGCTTTAAGAAAGATAGTAAAAAGAAAGATTGATTGGGGGTATAAAAGTTTGTCACTAACCAAAAATAAATTGTAAAAACTCTAACTTTGAAATAAAACTCTTATGATAAAAGACTTCCTGGGATTGGTTCTCAAACGATCATATGTTCACCATTTAATCATGCTCTTTTAGAATAAAGTTTCATATTAAAACAAGGATAGTACGCTAAGTTGTGTCAACTTCTTAACCAAGGCTTAAAACACACGTATTTTAATATTAATTATGCCCTATCTATTGATGGCCCATAATTAGTAAAACCCCATTAAGTTCATTTAAAATCCACGTATTTCCACTCAAGGACATCCCTAGGCCATTAATCTACTCTCGTGATTAATGAAACCCAGTCACTTCATATGGTTCCATTAATCTACTCTGGCACGGCCGAGTCTTGAAAAGTGCCACGGCCGTGCTATTTGAATTGGCATGGTCGTGCTTGAAGGTTGGCACGGTCATGCTGATATTCGATTCTGGCACTTTTTCTCGACACATATGGTGAACATATAATTGTTGAGTATCCAACCCCAAGAATAGGATGGATTACTCACTAGCCATTGTTATAATAGGATAAACAAGATATAAGAATATAATTATAAAGATTAAGGAAGAAGGAAACTTATTCTTGCAAATAATAAGAAAAACAAAGGCTGAAGAACTTGTATTACTTCACTCAAAATCTTCCTCAAGAACACTTTAATGAATGGAGAAATAATAATATTATGAGAATAAAATTTGCTAGAGTTTTAGTACAATAAATTCTGGATATTTTCTAAGGCTGAATTGGCTTTCTTATATAGCATTTGGGGCCAAAAGAGGTGTTGATTCCCGAAACTAAGTCCAAAGGAGATGTCTGTTGACCGAACATGTACTCTGGCACGGTCGAGTCTTGAAAAGTGGCACGGCCGTGCTGTTTGAATTGGCACGGTCGTGTTTGAAAATTGGCATGGTCGTGCTGATATTCGATTCTGGCACTTTTTCTCGACACAAGTGGCACGGTTGTGCTGGATTTAAAGCACGGTCGTGCCAACTGGATTTTCTGATATTCACCTTCTGTTCTGCTCCAATTGCTCCATTTGATTTTGTTGGGTATGCTTATCACTTAACCCTCCTACTTATGTTAGAATTGATTGATACCATCACCTGTGTTTATTTTGAGGACTTTAGGACCCTATGTAAGAAGTTTTGTAACTTCAATTTTTAGCTAAGTCCTCTATATAGACTAGGCTTAGTATCTAGGGCTGAAGCTATAATTTCATGGTAAATAGAGCAAAAGCAAAGCATGGTGCGCACCCCTTCCATGCGCAGCGCATCCCTTCATGCGCAGCGCATCACCTTCTGCGCACTACATGCGCATGAATCTCATGCGCACTACATGCGCATGAATCTCATGCACACTCAGACTTGCCTTAATTCTCAATTTCTGACCTTACCTTATGAAGCTTGGAAAGCGTCTTAACAAGCTACGCTTTTGAATGAGCCAAAATTGCTGATGTGGACAAACGACAAAACTAGAACACTCAGCACACATGAAGATGGAGACGCTCCCCTTGTTTGAAATTCAAATCTAAAGACAACTGTCACTCTTGAAGATTTTTGAAAGCTGTCATCTTGATGTCTCCAACGGCTATAAAGGACAGCTGCGCGCCAATCACAAAGCGACAGCACATAGTCCTTGCTCTGCTCCCCAACGGCTAGTTTTTGGAGCTCAGCTATAAATAGCATGCTCATCCTCATTTTCCAAGCTGCTGGTGTGTTCCTTGAGAATTTCTTAAGATTTGCTTCCAAAGAGAAACTTTGAAGATTTGAAGATTGCCTACAAGATTTCCAGATTTTTAAGATCAACCTTCATACCTTCATACTTCACCAAGCCCAGATCCTATAAAGCCTTTGTAACACCAGAATCTTGTGCTCTTCATCTCATAGATTCAAAGAGCCCAGATTTCTGATACACACACACACACCTCTTGAAGTTTCGATCTCATCGATCTTACTTCTAGAGATACACCGGTTATTGTCTAGGATTTTGTTCTTTCATAGATTATAGATCTTTGAGTTAGTTTTGTTCTTCCTCGCTGTAACTTGTAAACTCTCTCATATAATAAGATCTCCATTAGAAATCCAAGACTAACCATCTTGGTAGAGGACGTAGATCTTTTCCTGATCGAACCTCTCCAAATAGCTTGTCTATTGTTTGTGCTTTTCATTCTACATTTTAAGCTATACTCATATATTGTTTTGTTTGATCTTTGTAGATTGTCTTGCATCATTCGAAGTGTGTTTGTGAGCTTTTTGCCTTAGTTCCATCTTTCGCCTATCTTTAAGCTAAAACTTAGTGCGTGCGTATTTACACTTCTGCGCATACTCCCTGCGCATAAGTGACTGCTTTAAGACTTCCGCTGTGCATTTCACACTCTTGCTGCGCGCTATACTTAGCCAAATTAAGAGTCGTGCGCATTCGCCATTGCTTTGCAAAAGGGTTTGAAAAGAATTTTAAAAACGCTATTCACCCCCCCTCTAGCATTTTTCATACCCTTGTTGCCCTTCTGGGACCAACAAGTGGTATCAGAGCAAACACCTTTATAAAACATTTCTGTTTTTCAAGCTTAACAGCTTGGGTGCCGATTCGATATGGCAAACTCAAAACCTATGGCAACTGCAAACTACACTCACGTTCCGGTCTTTGATGAAGATCATTTTGACGTGTGGAAATTCAGCATCTTAACTCATCTCAACTCAATCAATGAAAGACTTCATGACACCGTGGTTTATGGACCTTACATTCCTATGAAAGCAAATCCAAATCCGCGTACAAATGCTGTTCAACCAACTGTCAAGAAACCAAAGGAAGAATGGACCGAGGAATAAACAAGAAGAGTTGCAAATGATGGTAAAGCAAGAAACATTCTTCTAAGCACTCTAAGCACGGCTATGAAACAACAAGTCATGCATTGTGCTACCGCCAATGAGTTATGGGATGCTATTGAAGAACATATAGAAGGAGACACCGTGTGCAAGGAAAACAAGAAATATGAAGTACAAAAGAGATTCAACAATTTCTCTAAACTTCCCGGTGAAACCTTAAGACAAACTTATGAACGCTTTTGTGAAATTATCAATCTATGTATTTCACTTGGCATGAAGTTTTTGAACAAAGATTTAAATGTCAATTTTCTTCAAGATTTTGGATCAAGATACCTACATAAATCTAGCGCCCTAGAAGACGCTGGAACTTTGGATGTATGGACACTTAGAAATCTTTATGCAAATCTCAAAGTCTATGAACTCAAGCTTCAGCGTATAAGTGAAACTGAAGGAAAATCCAAGTCCATTGCAATGGTGGCGCAAAGAGAAGAAGCACCTGCGCAAGCTCAAGTTCAAGTTGAGAAAAGCCCAGATCCCAAAATTTCTACTTTTGAGCTATAGACATGGATGATGAAGACTTCGCTTTATTTGTGAAGAAATTTCAAAAGTTCAGAAAATTCTCAAGACCCAGCTCAAACAACAAATTTCAAGGATCTACCAGCAGAGCTCCTCCAAAATTCACGAGGAGTAGTGATTCTAAAAGAAAAGAAGATCTTGTTTGCTTTAATTGCAGGAAACCAGGACACTTTGCTTCAAGCTGCCCAACTCCAAAATTTGAATATATGCAGAAGAAGAGCAGCCATTCTCCCAAGTTCACTCCCAAATTCACTCATCACAAGGGAATGGTTGCGGAAGAAGCAGCACCAGCAAATGAGCAGAACACTTGGATTTAAACAGACTCAGATGAGAGCGATGAAAATTCCGATGATGGACTCGTTTGTTTGGTGGCAAATGATGACGAAGTTGATACTTACGATTCTGATGATGACTTCTCCAAGGATGTTCCTGATATGAATGCCTTGAATAAACCTATCAAGAAATCTGCAGGTTTTCAAGAAGAGAAAAGGAAGAAAGGACCAACCATCAGCGAGCTCGTGGAACAAGGATTTCTCACTCCGGCTCAAAGAGACGGTGGATTGTTATTCTCACGATGCGATCTAAGTGCAAGGAACAAGTTGAGAAAATGAGCTTACATTAGACCTCAAGTTGAACCAACTGCTCCAATCTCCAAAATCAATGATGATGAAGTGATTGCTGAATAAGAAAAATTGTTCAAAAAGGCTGAAAAGGTAATCACTAGATTTGATAGTATGAAGGAAGCTTTAGCACTATCATGTGATGAAATTTCCCAGCTTAAGACTGAGAAATCTCTACTTAAATCTGAACTCACCCTCCTTAAGGAGCAGATAAAGAGCATGACTCCTCTTACTGTTAAAAACTCGTTTCTAACAGAACAGAACTCACTTCTTAAAGTTCAAAACGATGAATTGGTTGCTCAAATTACTGATCTTAAAAAGATTACAAATGAGTGGTCCAATTCTCGTGTCACTATGGAGAATATATTTGAGTCCCAAAAAGTCAGTGGTGATAAAAGTGGCTTGGGATTCTCATCAACTAGTGACAACTTTAAATGTGATGTCTGTGCTGAAAGAGATAGTGAATTTACAAACCAGCAAACTTTTGAAATTCCCAAGGAAAAACATTCTAATTCAATGGGTAAAGGACAGGAAAAAGTCAAGAGACAAACATTCCATTATGTCTACCTAACGAAGCAATTTGGGAAAGCTAATGGGAAAGATATAGCTACAGATGAATCATCCTCTAGCAAAATCCCTCTTGAAACCAAGAGCGCTCCTTCTACAAGTGATCATTATGCGCCACGGAGCCATGCGCCTCACCACCATGCACATCCTAGCTCTATGCGCACTCCTAGAAAAAGCGCTCCAAAATTTCAAAAGAAAGATTTTGTTAAGGCCGGCTCATCTGACCCAAGGAAGAATGCTATCCCTAAGAAAAGTAAAGAGTTTGTGAAAACTCATGTGATTAGTGGCTTTCATCATTGTTCCATTTGTGATTGTTCTGGACACAAGGCCGTGGAATGCCTTTTGCGATTCACTCCCAATGCCAAAGGACGTAAAAAACCTAAGGTCAAGCAAGAGTGGGTTGTCAAAAGTTTCTAACCCTAGGACCCAAAAGGAATAAAGGGGACCTGCTTAAATGTCTATATTTCAGGTTCTTTGTTTCATGGCTGGATCTTCAAAAGCTAGAAATTATGAATGGATTCTCGATAGTGTGTGTTCAAGACACATGACTGGAGATGAATCCTTATTAGAAGATGTCCATGAAGAAAAAGGTCCCTCAGTTACATTTGGTGATAATAACAAGGGTCAAATTGTAGCATATGGAAAGCTCAAGAAAGACAAAGTGTGCATTGAAAGAGTCTCTCTCGTCGAAGGACTCAAGCACAACTTATTATCCATATCTCAATTCTGCGACAAAGGATTAGAATGCCATTTCTCTTCAACGCAATGTCTTATCAAGAATGGCAAAACTGGAGCTATCTTACTCACGGGTTATCGTAAGACAAATATTTACATTATTGATTTTCATAGTATGAACTCTAGTACTAATCTTTGTTTTGTAGCTAAAAGTGTAAGCGAGAAAAGTTGGCTATGGCACAAGCGCATGAGTCACTTGAACTTCAAATGTCTATCAAAACTCAGCAGGGATAATCTTGTCAAAGGACTCCCCAAAGTTGCTGATCATCATGACAACAAATGCGCAGCTTGTCAACTAGGCAAACAATCAAAGCAGTCTTTCTCCAGCAAGACAAATCCCTCAACTTCAAAATGTTTGCAACTGCTGCACATTGATCTATTTGGACCAGTTACCACTGCAAGCATCAAAAGAAATAAGTATACTTTAGTTGTGGTGGACGATTTCTCAAGATATACATAGGTGGAAATGATGATCTCAAAAGATGATTGTTATGACATTCTCACCACTCTATTCAGACTGCTCCAAACCCAAAAAGAAGATGACATTATTAGTGTTCGATCCGACAATGGAACAGAATTCAAAAATAACGGTGTTGCTCGATATTGCGACGATCATGGGATAGATCACAACTTCTCAACCGCTGGAGTTCCACAACAAAATGGTGTAGTGGAAAGAAAGAATAGGATGTTGATTGAAGCAGGAAAGATGATGATACCCGAAGCAAAATTGCCTAAGTACTTTTGGGAAGAAGCTATCAACACTGCATGTTTTACTCAAAATCGCTCCCTCATCAACAAACGTCACAACAAGACTCCATATGAACTATGGCGTGGAAGAACTCCCAACATTGCTTTCTTCAAAATCTTTGGTTACAAATGTTATATCCTCTACAACGGAAATGAACATAGAGGTAAATTCGACGCCAAAGCCGACGAAGGTATTTTTGTTGGGTATGCTAAACATTCTAAAGCTTTTCGTGTTTTTAATAGATCTACATTAGTGATAGTTGAATCTGTACATGTTACTTTTGATGAACATTCTCTCCTTGAGCCACATTTGGTTCCAAATGTTTCTGATGATTCTGTTGAGTCCATTGAGACAGGTGCGCACATACCAGCTGCGCATACACAAGACCAAAATGTATCAACACAAGGAAATCCATCTACACCAGTTGCGCAAAGTATTATCAATAGCGCACCAAGTAGAGCTTCAGCTGCACCTAATCATGCGCCTGGAGATTCTTCTAATGCGTATCAGTCTACTGCTGCATCTGGTGTTAATCCCACTTTCAATTCTGAACTAGTTCTTCCTCCAAATTTTGATGATTTTAATACTGGTGAAGATGTGCCAATTGAAGACCTTCAAGTTACTACAACTCAACCTAACTTACCTCCTGAAGTTTGTGAAGTTAGAGATCACCCAATCACTAATATCATTGGTGATCTTCATGTTGGGGTTCGTACAAGGAGAGCTACAAAGTTTGATGCTTACACTGCATTTATCTCTTAAATTGAACTAAAGAAGGCTGATGAAGCGCTCCAAGATCCTAATTGGGTTGTTGCTATGCAAGAAGAACTCAATAAATTTGAACGATGTAAGGTTTGGACTCTTGTCCCAAGACCAAATGATCAAGGAGTGATTGGTACGAAATGGGTATTTAGAAACAAGATGGATGAGAATGGAACCATCACGAGAAACAAAGCAAGATTGGTTGCACAAGGCTATAGGCAAGAAGAGGGAATTGATTACGATGAAACATTCGCGCCCGTTGCAAGACTTGAAGCTATCAGATTATTTCTAGCTTACGCCGCTCACAAGGACTTCAAGTTATATCAAATGGATGTGAAGAGTGCGTTTCTGAATGGTGAACTCCAAGAACAAGTCTACGTTGCTCAACCACCTTGGTTTGAAGATTCAAAATTTCCAAATCATGTCTACAAACTCCAGAAAGCTTTGTATGAACTCAAGCAAGCACCAAGAGCATGGTATGATACACTATCCAAGTTTCTCAACGAAAAAGGCTTCACTCACGGTAAAATCGATACCACTCTTTTCATTACCAAACATAATGGTCATAAATTACTTGTTCAAATTTATGTTGATGATATTATATTTGGTTCTACTAATGAATTGTTGTGCAAGCGCTTTGAGAAACTAATGAAGAGAAAGTTTGAAATGAGCATGATGGGAGAACTCACATTCTTCCTCAGGCTTCAAATCAAGCAAATGAGTGAAGGCATATTCATCAATCAAGCCAAATATACAAAGGACTTAATCAAGAAATTTGGACTTGAGAATGCCAAAGCATACGATACTCCAATGGCTACCGGCAACAAACTTGACAAAGACTTAAAAGGTAAAAAGGTTGATCAAACTCTTTATCGAGGTATGATTGGCTCACTTCTTTATCTTACTGCTAGTAGGCCTGATATTATGTTTAGTGTTTGTGTCTGCGCACGTTATCAATCTGACCCTAGAGAAGCACACTTAATTGCTGTGAAATGTATAATACGATATCTCTCTGGCACGATTAACCTTGGACTTTGGTACACCAAAGATTCGAAATTTATACTTGTAGGTTATTCAGATGCGGACTACGCAGCATGCACAATTGACAGGAAAAGCACAAGCGGCACTTGTCATTTCCTTGGATATCGACTTGTGTCTTGGGCCAGTAAGAAACAAGCTACAGTTTCTGTCTCTACAACTGAAGCAGAATATATCGCTACTGGAAGCTGTTGCTGTCAAATTCTGTGGATGAAGCAGCAATTAGTGGACTATGGCATCAAAGAAGAAAATTGTCCCATTTATTGCGACAACACTTCAACAATTGCTGTTTCTGAAAATCCTGTCATGCATTCGAAGACCAAACACATCGACATTAAATATCACTTCCTCAAAGACCATGTGGAAAAAGGGAATATACATCTAGAACACGTGGGATCCGACTATCAAATCACCGACATTCTTACAAAAGCACTTGATGCTAAGAGGTTCATCTTTTTGAGAGGTGAAATGGGTATGCTTGAACTTAGCTAAATTTTGTCAATATGATTTGTCAATACTAATGATTTTGTTTGTGATAAAATTCTAAGTTAGATATTCATCATGCGCCTGAGCACAAGAAGCGCCCTTAGCTATGCGCATAAGGTAAATCAGTTGTTTCTTTATAGAAACTCTGCGCAATAAATTGTTGCGCATAACTATCATGCGCATGACCCGTGGACCTAAGGTAAGTTCTCTTTTCAATAGTTTCACTTAGATCCTTGACTTGCTGAGTCAGCATAATTCGCAGGGTACTTGTGTAATTATTATCTTTCCTCGTCATTATTTTTTTGAATTTTCTTTTGGGAAATTACCTTTCTGCCCTCTGCGCATGTCCCACCTCATTTAATGCAAAGGCATTGAGTGACGAGCATTTAATGCTCATTGTGTGCTGATTATGACGAAATAGGAAAAGATTCTTTTTGACCATAAATGACTGTAGGCTTTTTCACGCGCGTTCCTCATTGGTCCATGTCATTCACGCATGCGCCTCACCTGCGCGTGCGCCTCACTCGCCTGACTTTCACCAACTTGTTGTCAGCGCGCATGACGTCACCATCCTTTTTGATGATTAAAACCTCCTCCACCGCCTCTCTCTCCTCACGTCTCTGCTCAAACTTTCCTCAACCGCCTTCCTCTCTTTCTGACATCTCTCTCTCTCTCTCTCTGCACTCATCAATCTCTACTTTTCCGAAAAATCTTCTTTATATATCATGGCTCCAAAGAAATCATCCACTACATCTTCCAAGAAGCAAGAGGATCCACAAATGGTAAGGATTTCAAACTCAAACTTTTAGTTTTCCGCCATTAATGAGTTCGAAGGTCTGTATTTTCCCCTTTCTGATTTCTCTATGTTTCGTTGCTCGTTTTTCAAATTATTTGATGCTATGTGTTCGATTTACTATTAGCTTCTCATTTCTATAATTTGTTTTACGATCAATGATCATTTGATGTGTTTTCTGTGAAAATTTTGAATATTTTGTCTTTTTGAATTCTCTTCGGTTTTTCTCAGATCTTGGTTGTATGTTTATGATATTGTTGTTATGGTTTACTTGTTTGTGTGTGATTTTTCATTACGAGCATTTTGATGTGCTTTTTATGCATTTTGGAGCACTTTGACATTTTTATGTTCTTCGTGTTCTTCATGTATTCAATACATATTCTTCATGTTCTTGATGAATAGTCATATGACAAGCCTTGATATGATTCTTGATTGTGTTTCTGCTTTTCGCACCAATTTTAGGCGTTTGGTTTAAGTTGTTTGTTTTGGACATTTTTACCCTTTTCATTTCCTATCTTTTTCTAAGTATGGAGTCTAGTTCATGCGCTGTGCATATTGCTCATGCGCATGCGCTTCTCTCCATGCGCATGTTCAGACCTAATTCTCCACCTTTGTTTTGCGCAGAATCTCAATTACTTTATTCCTGGATGGGAACTTGATGTGGAAGACCTAAAACTGGATGCGCTAGGACGCTATATGGTTGAAATCATGGACAAATCTGGGATTTTGCCTCTCTTCTCCAAAGGCCAAGACTTTATTCTTCCATCTTACATCGACGAGTTCTTCAGCAATGCAGAAGAAATTGAACGAATGTACGACGACATCTCAGTTCCTTGTCTCAAAAGTTCTATCCGCGGAGTTTCTATAACTATCAACTACGCGCATATCAGACAGACGATGGGTCTACCAGCGTGCAATAAGAAGAAGATACCTCAGAATGTGCAGGACAGTGTTGCGCAGAAGCTTATAAGGATTCCTACTCTGGTTGGTCAGTACAACAACCATGATAGGAAAGATTTTAGGGAATTGATGTTCCACCTCTGCACTCTCATTGGTGACACTATCAACTGTAAAAATGGTAACAAGTCAACATTCACCAGCAAGCAATGGATGTGCTGCGCTGCCATTTACAAAAAGAAGAGGTTAAGCTGGTCTGAAATCATCTTTGATGAATTAGTGCGTTGGGTGCGCGTCTACAAAAAGAAGGCAGCTGATCCAAAGAAACCAGCCAAGTACAAAACGCATTGCAGAATTCTAACTGCAATCTTCATGCGATTCCCATCAGTGCGCAAACTGGTGGAAGATGACCCCTCTCTCAAAGTTGATGTGACTTCCACGCGCACGTATTCATGCGTATTTCTTCAGAATTTCCGCCGTGAAGTAAACAACTTTGATTACTGCATGTACTGGGCTGCTGACCCCATTGAAGTGTTTGAAGATATTCATCCTGAAGATCAAGGATCGCCTCCTGTATCAAGTGGTGAGATTTATGAGGCATCTTCAACTGACTCTGATTCTGAAATTGAATCCTTCTTTAAGCCGGTCCCAAGTAAAGTAGGCGACAAAGAAAAAGGCAAGGGCATTGCTGCTGATGCGCCTTTGCGCAAGAAGAAGAAGGCCAGCAAATCTACTACTGCGCCTGGGATAACCATTAAAGAGCCTACTGCGCAAACTCTGAAGCGCAAGGCTACTTCGGACCCTGAGCCTCCTAAGAAAGCAAAGAAGGCCAAGGCTCCTGCGCCTGCAGAAAAAGGAAATGTTAAGGCTGCTGCGCCTGTTAAGAAGAAAGACAAGGAGAAAAAGGCAAAAGAATCAAGAACCCTACTGGATGAGTCTGATGAAGACGTCCAAGTAGAAGCTGATGTTGATGTTGCGCCTCCTCCCACTGCTCCAGAATCAAAGCGCACATCTACCCCTCCTGCGCCTAAGTCAAAACGAGTCTCTACTCCTCCTCCTGCGCCTCAAGAAGAAGATGAATTTGAAGGTGCTTTCAATGATCCTCTTATCAGCCCTTCCAAATCTACTGGAACTTCCAAAGCTGCTCAATCTCAGGGGGATAAGAAAAAAGAAACTGCAAAGCCCATGCGCATTAATACTTCTAGTGAGGATGAAGTCCCACTATCGGCGAAGAAGGCCACTCCATCGCGCAGGGTAAAGAAAGTTGCCACCAAGAAGCGCGCCTCCAAGCGAACCATGGAAGACTTATCTGATGTTGATTCAGATCCTCCAAGACATTCTCCTTCGCGCACTGAAAAGTCTGCACGTGATATAGCAAGGGAAGCAAGACTTGCTGCTGTTGCGCAAAGGAACGTTGCGCAGCAAGCCCCACTAATCTTTATTGATGGTGAAGGCTTTGATCATGATGCGCCTAATCCTATTGTTTATGAGGATGCGCCTATAGTTGAAGATGGCGAAGACTCAAGCTCAGAAGATTATGAGGTCCATCGTTCTCCTATCCATGCGCATCACTCTCCTGTTCATGCGCAAGAGACTCCTGCTGCTGCTGTTACTCCTGTGCAACCTACTGGAGCTTCACAGACTTCTCCAATTATTCCTACTGTACCTCTAGCAACTGCTCCCTCAGATCCCACAAGTTCAACAACTGACATGCGTCAAATCTTGGCCATGCTCCAGACTATACATGCTAATCAATTTGCGGCGCAAACCCAGCACTTTCAGGTGGTTGTAGATACCCCGGGGAACCACGGCTTGGCTAGAGCGGTGAATTATCCTAGGATGTCTAACTTGTTTTTAGATTGTTTAGAGTCGCCACCTATGTTTTTAAAGGAACATAAGAAAAACCTAGAAATAGCCTAATTTATGTACAAAACCAGAGATTCGGGAGAGAAGGGTTCGGGGGTTAGGTGACGGAGTGGGAAGTACTTAAACACCCACTCCGCCCCGCTTACGCGGGTCTTGCTACTATTGGTGTTCTAATATTTACATGTCCTTCAATTAATTAAATAGAAATGTGCTAACAATTGTGATGAGAAGAAAAGAGGAAATAAATGGGAAATAAAATAGAATTGTTTTATTTATTTAATGATAAAGATTACATGTAACAAGTAATGTTAAAGAATTACATTAATAGATGAAGAGAAATTAACATGGTGAATTAAAGTTAAGATTAAAATGTAGGGAGATAACCTTAACCAACTTTAATGTAGTAAAGTGGTCATTTGGTCATGTCCCAATTGATGGGGATTGCATACTAGTAAGACTAGAATAAAAGAGAATAAAAGAAGAAGACTTGTACCTTTAGAAAGAAGACTTCAAACTTGGACTTGAAAATGATGTTGTTGTGTAGAGATTTGTGTAGAGTTTTGTTGTGTAAAACTCTTGTTGGAGAATTTGTGTAGGGAAAATGATATAGAATTTTTGTGTAGAGAGAAAGTTCTAAGTCTAAAAAAATGAGGTCCTTTTCCAAGGTAGGAGATGATGGTTTTTATAGGTAAAAAAAGAGAGGGAAATGATGGAGGGAAATTGGTCATCCATGTGAAATGGAATGAGCCAATCACAAATAAGATAAATGAATAAAAGAAAAATAAAAGAAATAAAAGAAATCAAATAATAAATGAAAGAAATATTACTTTTTGGGAAAAGGCTTAGAATTTGGGATTGGGAGTTAATGAGAAAAGGGGGGATGAATGTGGATGTAAAAAGATGGTTTTTGTGATCAAGAAAAGATGTTTGTAAATAAGAAAAGGGAGGGAAATAAGGTGCAATCCGTTACTGCCAAAGTGGGAAGCGCGCGGGTCCGGCTTTTGGGGCGGGACGTGCGCGCGGCTCACTAGCAGTGCCGGAAGCGCCCGCGGGTGAAAAATGACAGAATGACCCTAAAAGTTAACTCTGTTATGCAGTTTAGTCCAAAACTAACGGAATCAGTTAGGAATTTAACCGAAGTAACAGAAATCAACAAAAATAAGTTAAATAAAAATACTTTGTAGGCAATCGGGGTGAGAGGTCCAAGGCGGGGTGTCTACAGAGCCCCTCGGCGACGTGGATTGCGAAGTAAAACGCGTCGACGAAAGAAAGACAACCGCCGAGGACATCGACAAGAGAAAACAAAGACTCAATAAAGAAGGAATTTGAAATTACAAAGGATAGGAGTGCGCTCCCTGTGTGAGCGGCTTTCGGGATGGAAAGGGTGTGGTGGCTTGAGGCGGCCCACCACGGCCACAAATTTTTTTTTTTTTTTAAAAAGGTATGGTGGATTGAGGCGGCCCACCACGGCCACAAAAAATTAGAAAAGTGTGGTGGCTTGAGGCGGCCCACCACGGCCACAATTTTTTTTAAAAAGGTGTGGTGGCTTGAGGCGGCCCACTACGGCCACAAAAATTTAAAAAGGTGTGGTGGCTTGAGGCGGCCCACCACGGCCACAAAAAATTAGAAAAGTGTGGTGGCTTGAGGCGGCCCACCACGGCCACAAAAAATTTAAAAAGTAGTGGTGGCTTGAGGCGGCCCACCACGGCCACAAATTTTTTTAAAAAAGGTGTGGTGGCTTGAGGCGGCCCACCACGGCCACAAAAATTTAGAAAAGTGTGGTGGCTTGAGGCGGCCCACCACGGCCACAATTTTTTTTTTAAAAGGTGTGGTGGCTTGAGGCGGCCCACCACGGCCACAAAAATTTAAAAAGGTGTGGTGGCTTGAGGCGGCCCACCACGGCCGCAATTTAAAGAAAGAGGGGAATTTTGAAATTGTGAAAGATGGGGGTGCGCTCCCTGTGTGAGCGACTTAATAACACACTCTTGTTTGCGAGTGGTTTGATGCACGCTCCCGTTTGCGAGCGGCTGATGACGAACTCCCGTTTGCGAGCTGTCTGAGATAACATGCCCCCGTTTGCGAGCAAGTTGATAGGAAACGCTCCCGTTTGCGAGCGGTTTGATACACGCTCCCGTTTGCGAGCTGTGTGAGATAACATGCCCCCGTTTGCGAGCAAGTTGGTAGAAAACGCTCCCGTTTGCGAGCGGTTGATGACGAACTCCCGTTTGCGAGCTGTCAGAGATAACATGCCCCCGTTTGCGAGCAAGTTGATAGGAAACGCTCCCGTTTGCGAGCGATTTGATACACGCTCCCATTTGCGAGCTGTGTGAGATAACATGCCCCCGTTTGCGAGCAAGTTGGTAGAAAACGCTCCCGTTTGCGAGCGGTTGACGACGAACTCCCGTTTGCGAGCTGTCAGAGATAACATGCCCCCGTTTGCGAGCAAGTTGGTAGAAAACGCTCCCGTTTACGAGCGATTTGATACACGCTCCCGTTTGCGAGCGAGTTGATGATTGAAATCTGCTGGGGAATGCTTGGTTGCTGATGACGTGTGGTTGCTTGATTTTATGGGGATGCAGGCATAGTTGACTGTGAATCACTTTCTGTTGGGATGAAGTGCCTTGAGTAGCGGATGCTGTTTGGCTTTGCGGTGGTACCTGTTATGTGCTTTGCAGGTATATGTGCTTGTGCAGGGACATGCATGAAATATGATGATTGAGAGAAATTGTTCCCGTGGTGTGATGTGATCTTGAAAGCACCTTTGTAATGAGAGAGAAGTAAGAATGTAGAAGTGATCTTGTGTGAGGTGTGATTTTGAGGAAAGCGTTGGATGTATTCATACCTTCACTTACCATTGCCGCTTGAGTGGAGATGGATTCCTGATGTTCGCGGAGGATGCTTTGATGGAGAATGTCCATTGATGAGAGAATGCTCTTGATGTTAGGTTGGTGAGATGGCATTTTGGATGATTCTGGATGATGGGTTGGTCGTGCCAAAAGGCTGCCTACGTATCCTTTTAAGAGAATCAGACCAGCGTAGTTCAAGGATGATGGAGAACGCTGGAGGAGAAGCTAGGAGCAAAGCAAAGTAAAGCACATAATTTTGCACATAGAAGGAGAAAAAGAAAGAAAAAATCTTTTTTTTTTTTTTTTTTTTTTAGTTCGTGGGTGAACCATTTTAGCCATTGTGTGTTTGTAAAGCCAACCCAAGATCAAGTCATGCTCAGTCGAAGTCTGGATTGCCTCGCTTGAATTCTGTTGTCGCTGGTGTGCCCAACGAAGATTGATGTCTAGCCCCAAGAGATTTGTCGATTATGGGGCTTCCAAAAGGCTTTTGATGCCGAGATGAGGGGTTGCTGATTGTAAAGCCCCTAGAATGCCTTTGATGCCAATTTTTGAGGGACTTGCATAGCTCCAAGATAAATCAGCTCTTGGCCCATTCGAGTAAATCACCATTTGTTGTTGTAGTGAGCAAGCCCCAAGAGGAGATCGTTGACGCCAAGGTTGCAAAGCCCCAAGTGTCGTGGGCTTGTAGATGGCGGGATGTGAAGACCTTTCATTGTAAAGCCCCAAATTATCTCGTGATTGGCTCGGCATTGAGAGCGGATGTCACGACCCGAAATCTAGGCTCTATTTTATTAGTAATTAAATGATTTTTATTTAATTATTTGCTTATTTATTTATTTAGATTATTAATTATTTAAATATTTATGTGTGCAATTTATATGTTATAATATTTATGCCTAGCTTTGTATTCGAGTTATTTGGGCTAGTGTGGAAGTGTTGAGTCTTAATTATTAGTAGGGAGTGTAGTGTTTGTGTGTTGTGTAGTGGAGGGGGCCTAAGTGTAAATGTTTGAAATTATTGCCCTACTCCCTCCCTACTCCTCCCCTTCTCCCTCATACACTCAACCTCCCCATTTCTCCATCCCATTCCCAGACATTTCTCTCTCCCTCTCTCATTTTCAAAAGGTAAGTTTCATCTCCTTCTTCTCTCTTCATTTAAACCTTCTTCCTCTCATCTTCTCTCATTTCTTAAAACGTGAACCATGTTTAGATCGTCGATAGCATCGTAGGAAGCCAAAAAGATTTGAAATCCATCAACTTTGAGAAAATTCAAGTAAGTTGCTTTTCCCCCATTTTAATGCTAAAATGTTCATATCATGCTTAGATATTGTTTGATGTGTTCCATTTGAAGTTTGGATGAGTTTTGAATTTGTTTGGAATTTATTTGGGTTTTGATCAAAAATGGTGAAATCTTGAATGTTGGGTTTGATTCTTGATTTCGGTTGTTAAATGTTGTTTTAGGAGTCTTTTAAGACTTATAAGTTGTTTTGGCACTTTAGTATATGAGTTGGAATGTTGGATTTTGGGTTGATTGTGTTTTGGGTTGGAAAATGGAAGAACCCATGTTGTTCTTCCCGATTTCTGGAAATCCAGAGCATTGTGCGACCGCACAAGACTTTCTGGGCGGCCGCGCATCTTTCTGAAAGCTTTTGTTCTTGTTTTGAGACTTTTTGGGCGACCGCACAACCCACTTTGGGCGGCCGCACAGTCCTCTGAAAATTTACATTTTGTTAATTTGTGTGATTGAAGAACGCGTTTTGGTCTAAGTCTTGGGTGTCTTCTAGTGGACCTTAGTGAACATTGTAGTACACTCTAGTGGTAGAATTGGGTCCTTTGACGACTAAGTTCGTGTTGGAAATTAAGTGCTAATTGGGAACATTGGAACACTTTAATTGTGCGTGATTGGTACATTTCACTTTCTTGGTGATTACTTGGTATGGTTCCCTACTTTCGAACCTTAAGTTGTTTATTCATGCTAAATTATTATTACTTAGCATTTATTTGAAAGTCCAGCTAGTATTTTGTGTGCGTTTGGGCGATGGGAAAGATTATAATGGCAAAGCCAAGTCCATTATAATGTTGACCATTGTTTTGCCCCCTTCTTTACCCCTTCTCCAGATTGGCCTTGGAAAGGATAAGTCAGCGTTCCTTTGTGAATGTATCTGGCTAGCGGGCATGACTTTGTGTCATGGTCCTTGTCCCTTGTGACACTTTTATGTTATTGGTTCCGGTACCGGGGTTCTCTCTTCGGCTTTCATGCTATTATGAAGATGATGATTTGTTGATTATTGAAGCTGCGCAGCGATCCTTTATTTGGATGTTCCGGTTGGAAAACCTTGGCTATATCCTTTGTTATGTGTTTATTTCCGCTGCTATCTGTTAAGTGATAAATGCTATGTGCTATGTGATATTTATCATCGTGCTTATTGCATCATAGCATGTCATGTAGTTGCATTAGTAACTTATTGAGATTTATCTCACCCCTTTTCTTTAATCTTTGTTTTTCCTTAACCCCCCCCCCCAGGTGCTAAGGATTAGTCTCGCTGATCACGAGAAAGAGGACGTCGAGTGTGGATCCGTTCTTTTGGGGAAAGTTGTATAGGTTGGTTTACATTATATCAATGTGTAACCTTTTGGGGATATTTGTACCAAACATTGACGTCATTAGGATTTGTGTATATGTTGTATTTTGTTGAGCATAAACTTGTGGAAGTTTATGATAGTTGTAATTGGTTCTTATTAAACTTGGTTTTGTAAAACTTTGGATTATCACCTTTTGGTATTAAATGGAATTTTTAACCTTGGTATTTCATAGTTTTGGTTTTAGAGTCGACGTCCAGCTCGCGGTCCCGGGGCCCGCGGGGTCCGGGGTCGCGACAGTTGGTATCAGAGCTATGGAATTAGCTCTAAGTATAAGTCTAGGTGGATTAGTATGACCTAGGTGGGTAGTAGTGTGCGGAGCGATTAACGTTGATGTTTTATGCAGGTAATTGTTCTCAATGTCTGGAAGAAGAAACAGAGGAGGTACTAGTGGGGCACAGAATCAGAATGATACAAGGGAAGAAGCACGTGCCATGTTTCAAGGCATGTTTGAGGCGGCCATGAAGGCCATACATGATCAAGGTCCAAGGGTAGAACAAGCACCACCCCGTTATGGTTTGGAGCAATTTCTGAAGTTGAAACCGGTTGAATTCAATGGGGAACCCGATGTTCGGAAAGCTGAGTTATGGATTGAGTCAATGGAGAAGATTTACGATGTGTTTGGGTGTTCGGATGAGGACAAGGTCCGGTTTGCGGCTTACAAGCTTGTGGGTGCCGCCGAGCATTGGTGGAAAGGTGTTAAGGCTACTTGGGATGATACTCACACGGTGTATGCGTGGGAGTTGTTTGTGCGCAAATTCAAGGAGCATTTCATTCCGGTTGTTGATCAGAACCGAAAGGAGATCGAGCTACTCAACCTAGAGCAAGGTGTGTTGTCTATAGCACAATACTCGGCTAAGTTCATAGAATTAGCCCGGTATTGCGACTATTTGGTGAGGACCGAGGAACAAAAGGCTATGAGGTTTATTCGGGGATTGAAGACCTCCATCCGTACTCAACTGATTGCTCAACGGATTGTGACTTTCCAAGATGCGGTGGACCGAGCCTACTTAATAGAGCAAGATATTGGGGAGCATAAAAGGAAGACCGAGGTAGCTAACCCGAGCAAGCAAGGAGCGCAGAGCAAGTCACAACCAAGGATTGATAATCGAGGTAACTTTGGGGGACAATCTCAGTTCCGAGGGCAACCGGCCCCAAGGAACCCGGGTACCACTTCCGGGAACCAAGGGAGCCTAATGAGGAAGCCTTGTACCTTTTGTCAGAAGGTAGGCCATGCGGAGGATAGGTGTTGGAAAAAGCAAGGCAAGTGTACCAATTGTGGTGAAATGGGGCACTTTGCGAGAGAGTGCACGAGGTACCGAGGTCAAGCATCCGGGTCAGGAGTTGGTATTAATCAGGGTCAGAAAAGGGATGTTGATGGGAAGCCCAAAGTTCAAGGGAAGATTTATGCCATGAATCAACAACAAGCTACCGATGATCCATCCGTTATTGGAGGTATTGTTTCTGTGTCTAATGTGAGCGAACGAGCGTTAGTAGATCCAGGATCATCTCATTCATACATTTCTGTGCAATTTGCTTCCATGTTAAATGTTGCATTCGAGTCTTTACCGTACGTGCTAGAGGTGTCGACCCCTATAGGAGAATGCTTGATTTCTGATCGAGTCTTTCGTGCTTGTGATGTGGTTATTTGTGGTCGTGTCCTTTGTGCGGATTTGGTGGTTCTTCCTATCCAAGACTTTGATGTCATTTTGGGTATGGATTGGTTGAGCAAGTTTCATGCTTCTGTTGATTGCCGTAAGAAAACTGTTACTTTTTCTATTCCCGATGTGCCTAAATTTGTGTTTGAGGCTTGTCCTCTGAGTAGAAAGGTTCGCTTAATTTCTTATTTGAAAGCGAGAAAATTATTGCATAGTGGTTGTGAAGGGTATTTGGCTAGTGTTCTTGATACTAGGAAAGAATCCCCTAGTTTTGATAGTGTTCGGGTAGTTCGGGAATTTCCCGATGTTTTCTCTACCGAGTATGATATGCCTCCCGATCGTGAGATTGAGTTTTGTATAGACCTTTTGCCGGGTACGGCTCCGATTTCGAAAGCACCTTATAGGTTAGCTCCCGCAGAGTTGAAAGAATTAAAGGTTCAGTTGCAAGAGTTGCTTGATCGAGGGTTTATCCGCCCTAGTGTTTCCCCGTGGGGAGCACCGGTTTTGTTTGTGCGGAAGAAAGATGGTTCGTTGAGATTGTGTATAGATTACCGGAAGTTGAATCAGGTTACGGTGAAGAATAAATACCCTCTAACCCATATCGATGATTTATTTGATCAGCTTCAAGGGTCCGTGGTTTTCTCTAAACTTGATTTGAGGAGTGGGTACCATCAGTTGAAGGTTAGATCGGAGGATATTCCGAAGACTGCTTTTCGCACTCGGTATGGTCATTATGAGTTCTTGGTTATGCCGTTTGGGTTGACTAACGCGCCGGCCGTGTTTATGGATTTGATGAACCGAGTTTTCCATCCCTATCTTGACTCGTTCGTGGTGGTTTTTCATCGACGACATTCTTGTTTATTCAAAATCTCGAGAGGAGAACGAGCAGCACTTGAGGACAGTTTTATCCGTCCTTGCGAGGGAGAAATTATTTGCGAAGTTTAGCAAATGCGAATTTTGGCTCGAGAAGGTGTCATTTCTGGGTCATGTGATTTCTAAAGATGGGATTTCGGTGAATCCTTCAAAGATTGAAGCCATAGTGGATTGGAAGAGACCCGAATCAGTGACAGAGGTTAGAAGCTTTCTGGGTTTAGCCGGGTATTACCGAAGATTTATTGAAGGGTTTTCGAGGATTGCTACTCCGATGACTCAGTTGACTCGGAAGAATGTCCCGTTTGTGTGGGCCGAGAAATGTGACAAGAGTTTCGAGGAATTGAAGAAGAGGTTGACTACCGCACCGATCTTGACTTTGCCTAATGGGAGCGATGGCCTAGTGGTTTACAGTGATGCTTCGAAAGAGGGTTTGGGTTGTGTGTTGATGCAGAATGGGAAAGTAATTGCTTATGCTTCGAGGAAGTTGACCCCTAGTGAGCAGAATTACCCGACTCATGATATGGAGTTAGCGGCTATTGTATTTGCGTTGCACAAATGGAAGCACTACCTTTATGGGGCGAAGTTTGAGATTTTTACCGATCACAAGAGTTTGAAGTACTTTTCTCCCAGAAAGAGTTGAATAATAGACAGCGTCGATGGATGGAATTGTTGAAGGATTATGATTGTACGATTTCTTATCATCCGGGGAAGGCGAATGTGGTAGCCGATGCGATTAGTAGAAAATCTTATGTGGCTTCGATGATGGTTCGGGAATGGAAAATGCTTGAGGATGTTCGAGATTGGTCTCCTCGTGAATCGAGACATGGGGCTATTTTTGCGAATATTAGGGTATCTCCGACCCTAATTCAGAGGATAAAGGAAGCTCAGAAAGAGGATCCCGAGTTGGTGAAGATAATGGGTAAATTGAAGGAAAGAATTTCGAGGATTTTTCATTGAGCTCGAGTGGAGTGTTGACTTTCCGTGGTCGTTTGTGTGTTCCGGATGTTGATGGAATTAAACAGAGAGTTCTTGATGAGGGTCACAAATTGAGATATACTATTCATCCGGGTAGTACGAAGATGTATCAGGATTTGAAGCAACAGTATTGGTGGATTAATATGAAAAGGGAAATAGCCGAGTATGTATCGAGGTGTTTAACGTGTCAGCAAGTCAAAGCCGAGCATCAGAGACCCGCGGGATTACTTCAGCCGTTAGAGATTCCCGAGTGGAAATGGGAGCATGTGACTATGGATTTCGTTACGGGACTGCCTCGTACCCGAAGGAAGTATGACATTGTTTGGGTAATAGTGGATAGATTGACCAAGAGTGCCCATTTCTTGCCTATTGACATCAGGTATTCGATGGAGAAGCTTGCGACCCTTTATATCGATGAGATCGTTAGATTGCATGGGGTTCCGGTTAGCATTGTGTCAGATCGAGACCCGAGGTTTACTTCTAGATTCTGGAAGGCGTTTCAGGAAGCTTTGGGTACAGATTTGCGGTTCAGTACAGCTTTTCATCCTCAGACCGACGGTCAATCCGAGAGGACTATTCAGATTTTGGAGGATATGTTGCGAGCGTGTTCGATAGACTTTTCTGATTCTTGGATTCGCACCTACCGTTAGTGGAATTCTCTTACAACAACAGTTATCAGGCTAGTATCGAGATGGCACCGTTTGAGGCCTTGTATGGAAGAAAGTGTAGATCGCCTATTTGTTGGGATGAGGTCGGTGAAGCGAAAGTTTTGGGTATTGATTTGCTTCAGGATTCAGTTGAAAAGGTTAGAGTTATCCGAGATAGATTGAAGACAGCCAGAGTCGACATAAGAGCTACGCAGATAACCGAAGGCGAGATCTTAGTTTTTCAGATTGGTGATTTGGTGTTCTTGAAAGTGTCTCCAAAGGTGGGTATTCGTAGGTTTGGGAAGAAAGGTAAATTGGCTCCGAGGTTTATTGGTCCGTTTGAGATTTTGGGAAAGGTAGGGCTTCTTGCGTATCGTCTTGCGTTACCGCCATCCTTGGACAGGTTGCACAACGTTTTCCACGTTTCTATGCTTCGGAAGTATGTTCATGATCCGTCTCACGTGTTACCGAGGATACCGGAGGATATTGAGCCCGATATGTCTTATGAGGAACGACCGGTTCGGATTCTAGATTCTAAAGTCCAAGAGTTGAGGAACAAGAGAATTGCGTTGGTTCGAGTTCTTTGGAGGAATCATCTTATCGAGGAGTCGACGTGGGAGCTCCGAGATGAGATCGAGAGGAAATTTCCGTGGCTTCTTGTTTAAGGTGAGTCTCGTTAAAATTCGGGTCAAATTTTCTTTAAGGGGGAGTGAATGTCACGACCCGAAATCTAGGCTCTATTTTATTAGTAATTAAATGATTTTTATTTAATTATTGCTTATTTATTCATTTAGATTATTAATTATTTTAAATATTTATGTGTGCAATTTATGTGTTATAATATTTATGCCTAGCTTTGTATTCGAGTTATTTGGGCTAGTGTGGAAGTGTTGAGTCTTAATTATTAGTAGGGAGTGTAGTGTTTGTGTGTTGTGTGTAGTGGAGGGGGCCTAAGTGTAAATGTTTGAAATTATTGCCCTACTCCCTCCCTACTCCTCCCCTTCTCCCTCATACACTCAACCTCCCCATTTCTCCATCCCATTCCCAGACATTTCTCTCTCCCTCTCTCATTTGCAAAAGGTAAGTTTCATCTCCTTCTTCTCTCTTCATTTAAACCTTCTCCTCTCATCTTCTCTCATTTCTTAAAACGTGAACCATGTTTAGATCGTCGATAGCATCGTAGGAAGCCAAAAAGATTTGAAATCCATCAACTTTGAGAAAATTCAAGTAAGTTGCTTTTCCCCCATTTTAATGCTAAAATGTTCATATCATGCTTAGATATTGTTTGATGTGTTCCATTTGAAGTTTGGATGAGTTTGAATTTGTTTGGAATTTATTTGGGTTTTGATCAAAAATGGTGAAATCTTGAATGTTGGGTTTGATTCTTGATTTCGGTTGTTAAATGTTGTTTTAGGAGTCTTTTTAGACTTATAAGTTGTTTTGGCACTTTAGTATATGAGTTGGAATGTTGGATTTTGGGTTGATTGTGTTTTGGGTTGGAAAATGGAAGAACCCATGTTGTTCTTCCCGATTTCTGGAAATCCAGAGCATTGTGCGACCGCACAAGACTTCCTGGGCGGCCGCGCATATTTCTGAAAGCTTTTGTTCTTGTTTTGAGACTTTTTGGGCGACCGCACAACCCACTTTGGGCGGCCGCACAGTCCTCTGAAATTTACATTTTGTTAATTTGTGTTATTGAAGAACGCGTTTTGGTCTAAGTCTTGGGTGTCCTTCTAGTGGACCTTAGTGAACATTGTAGTACACTCTAGTGGTAGAATTGGGTCCTTTGCGACTAAGTTTGTGTTGGAAATTAATTAAGTGCTAATTGGGAACATTGGAACACTTTAATTGTGCGTGATTGGTACATTTCACTTTCTTGGTGATTACTTGGTATGGTTCCCTACTTTGGAACCTTAAGTTGTTTATTCATGCTAAATTATTATTACTTAGCATTTATTTGAAAGTCCAGCTGGTATTTTGTGTACGTTTGGGCGATGGGAAAGATTATAATGGCAAAGCCAAGTCCGTTATAATGTTGACCATTGTTTTGCCCCCTTCTTTACCCCTTCTCCAGATTGGCCTTGGAAATGATAAGTCAGCGTTCCTTTGTGAATGTATCTGGCTAGCGGGCATGACTTTGTGTCATGGTCCTTGTCCCTTGTGACACTTTTATGTTATTGGTTCCGGTACCGGGGTTCTCTCTTCGGCTTTCATGCTATTATGAAGATGATGATTTGTTGATTATTGAAGCTGCGCAGCGATCCTTTATTTGGATGTTCCGGTTTGGAAAACCTTGGCTATATCCTTTGTTATGTGTTTATTTCCGCTGCTATCTGTTAAGTGATAAATGCTATGTGCTATGTGATATTTATCATCGTTTATTGCTTATTGCATCATAGCATGTCATGTAGTTCCATTAGTAACTTATTGAGATTTATCTCACCCCTTTTCTTTTATCTTTGTTTTTCCTTAACCCCCCCAGGTGCTAAGGATTAGTCTCGCTGATCACGAGAAAGAGGACGTCGAGTGTGGATCCGTTCTTTTGAGGAAAGTTGTATAGGTTGGTTTACATTATATCAATGTGTAACCTTTTGGGGATATTTGTACCAAACATTGACGTCATTAGGATTTGTGTATATGTTGTATTTTGTTGAGCATAAACTTGTGGAAGTTTATGATAGTTGTAATTGGTTCTTATTAAACTTGGTTTTGTAAAACTTTGGATTATCACCTTTTGGTATTAAATGGAATTTTTAACCTTGGTATTTCATAGTTTTGGTTTTAGAGTCGACGTCCAGCTCGCG
Organism: Campanula takesimana; assembly: GCA_026119855.1. Lineage (NCBI taxonomy): Eukaryota > Viridiplantae > Streptophyta > Magnoliopsida > Asterales > Campanulaceae > Campanula > Campanula takesimana. Next base: position 95,963 of record JAOWBW010001146.1, on the reverse strand, counting down.
GTCCCGGGGCCCGCGGGGTCCGGGGTCGCGACAGCGGATGTACCGTCGGGTAGAATTCTTGATAGAGATCCCCTTCTTGCTCTTACTGGGGAGATGAATGGCCTCATTGTGGTTGATATCCAAATGGCTGAGGGCTAATGTCAAAAGATGCAGTAATGTCTTGCGATGCCGTCGAGGTCGCAGATGATAAGGTCTTGGTGTGATAAAGTCCCAAATGAGTATGCTTGCTTGACTCTTCTTGAGTTGAACTAATGACGAATCTTCGGATGCAACTAGTGCTGTGGTCCAACTTTATCTGAGCTGCACCTTGTGCTTTTGGTCTTGGAGAAGGGGGGTGCTGAATTGCAGAAACATTGGGATTGGCCGTGGCATTTCCCGCTATAACCCTGTTTTGATTAGAGTTTAGCATATTGAATCTTTTCCTTTTCTCTAAGACTTCCTTCAAAATCTCGCTGTGAGTTCTAACAAAAATCATCACTTCATTCATAACATCGGAGTCTTCATTTAAAACCAAGAGGCCTTTGACTTGAAGTGTTGAGAGACCCTTGAATCTTGATTGTTCTCATGGAGCCATAAGACTACTCCACATTGCACTTGCTCGAGTATTGTTGCCCAAAAGACTGTCGGTCGCGAAGACCTAATACTGCCCTTTGCTTTAATTACTGTAATGCCGTAGCCCAAAAGATTGTAGATTGCGAAGCCCGTTGAGACCTTCGGTGCCGAATTGAGAAAGCTTCCAATGTTGCACATGACTTGGCTGGGGATACTGCTGGGGGGTTAATTGCTCTTTACCGAGGGAGCCTTTAAGACTTGACCGTAGCCCCTAGAGTGCCATCATTGATTGCGAGAAAGGTCCACCCTTGATTGGGGAAACGAGCACGGGCACACATGACAAGAGGGCTTTTTGACATCCCTTTTGAGGGACTTTGAGGATAGTCTCACACATCTTTCTTGAGCATAGCCCCTAGGGCGTATTGATTTCCAAATGAAGCAAAAGAATCCCTTGTTCTTGAGTCACATAGACCCTAGGGCGTCACCATTTGTTGAGCAAAGCAAGAGTGACTCATCCTCGTGCGAGGGAACAACATGAGAGGACATGGCAAGAGCTACTCCATTTCTCGGTAGCCTTTCGGCGTACTTTAGGAGCACATACGTGAAGAAGCCTTGAAAACTGAGACACATGTTGTTGCTATTTGCTGCTCAAGCCAATTGACTAGCTAGGGATTATTTGTACAACCTCGTGCCCTTTTATGATGGGCTTGTTCTCGGATGGATCTTGGTTACCACGGGCCTTCTTTTCATGAACCCAAAAATGCACATTGCTGGAGAATGATGCCGATAACCCAAGACAACCTTTGATGGTGCTATATCTGTCGAGCCTTTTGCAATCCCAAAGTTGACTCGGTGGGGAATTGACTTGCTGAGGAGATTCAATGTAAAACTTGTCTTTTTTAGAGGCCGGGGATCTCCATTTCTCTTTCCCTTCTCTCTCTCACTCTCTCATTTTTTTTTATGACGCACCCTGTTTTTTGCCTAGACCGCCCTTTCGGGTTTTCAATCTAGCGGGCATCTCTTTTGCGTCTTCATTTTTGACTCGATTAATGAGGAAGTGTGCATTGACTCTAGCTGAGGATGAGAGACATGTGATTTTGCGGTGAAAACCTTTTGTCACTAAAGATGAGTGACATTGACTCGACTAGGGAAGTGTCCCTAGTATTGACATGTATTTTTTTTTATTGAATTGAATGACTCACGAAGGCAAGTAAGTCATTAAGAGAGAATAGAAGGAAAGCCCCAATTTGATTGCAAGAAATTGGGAGTACGCAGAAAGAATAGAAGTCCCTAGACTCGACAAGGAGCGCGAAATGATTCCAAATCTAAGAAAGTTGTTCAATCTTTTTGGTGATTAATTCGTTGGCAAATGAATCGTACAAAGATGTCTTGACAAGTTCGAGATGAAGGCCAATCACCATAACGCGCTAGGGCTAAACATTTCTTCTTTCTTGCATGAGACCGGACCCGCAGGTTGCCTACGTTCCTCTAGTGTAGAGGCTCAGGTCACCGTAGTTCTTGTGGATTCTCCATTCTTCGGGATGGAATTGTTGCTTCGTCATGTAGCTTCGTCCTCCTTTGGTGGATGGAATGATGTTGATCTTGATGTGAATTTCTTTGATTGAGGGGAATTTTTTTTTTTTTTTTTTTTTTTTTGTGCTCTAACTTTTGCCTAGGTTGATTTGAAGAGTTCAACCTAGCGAGCATTTTTTTTTTTTTTTTTTTTTTTTTAATCCCCCCTTTGAAACATTGCTTGATTTTTTTTTTTTTCATGGTTGTTGCTTCACCTTTGATGTCTTGGCTTTGTCTTCGTCGTTGATGATGTTGCCTTCGTCAAAATGTTTAGCCCTAGGCGTTCAAGTGATGGCCTTCATTCCAAAACTCGTTTAGATATTTTTTCATCATTTTGCCAAGAATTTGATTGAACAACTTGGAAGAGTGTATGAGGACAAGAACGACTTTTATTTGATGATGAGACTTGACTCAAAATTTCACATTAATTGGACAAAGAAAACTTAATGCACACTTAAGAGGACTTTGACTCTTTTTTTTTTTTTTTTTTTTTAATTCCTATTACTAGGTAGAGAAAGAGAAACGGAGATTGTTGTTGTAGTCCCCATTGTCTTTGTAGTCTCCTTGTGGCATGATTTCTTGTAGAAGCCCCATTTCGAAACCAATCATTCTTCTTTGATGAGTTCTTGCATGTTGGCACTCTTTAAAGGTTGCTCTTCACCCACAGTAAATTCGCCGTTGTCGAACAAATCTTGGATGATGTTTCGGAGAAGGAAGCACCCTTCGGTAGTATGGCCACTATGCTTGTGGTAGCCGCACCATTCACCATGTGCATGATTCTTCGGTATCGTCTTCGGCTTGTACCCTTCCAAAGGCTTGACCTTTCCACTTGCCACCAAAGTTTCAAATGCTTCGGCTTGGGTTACTCCTAGGAGAGGAGTGAAAACTCGGTTGTTGGTGGTACCTTTGTAGCTTTTGAGGGACGGGCCACTTGAGCATGCTTTACCCTTAAACTTTGCCTTGTTGTTGGTGAGCTCTTGCAAACGGGCTTTGAGCTCGGAAACCTCTTCCTTGTGAATCTTCCTCTCGAGATCAAAACGGGCTTGCCACGAATTGTCTTTACGGCGGGCATCCTCGACAATCATGTCCATTTGTTCCCCCCATGGCTCTTATTATGTTGAAGAGTCTTTCGTTGGACACGGAGAAGTACCCACCATTGTTGTTGTTGCCGTTGGAAGCCATTGGACCTATTGAAAGAACACGGTTGATCTTAGGTTGGCCCCACAAACACCTTTTGAGTAATATGATTAAACCCACAAACAAGGAAAAAGACTCAACCACATAGAGAAAAATGACTTTTTTTTTTTATTTACAAAGTCGGAAGGACGGAGTCCTTTTTGGGGTTTCTAAAAAAAATAGTGGAATCGTCACACTAGTATATAGACCTTCTCGCGGTCCCATATACTCATCGGATTCCACCACGCTTGTGATACCTACATGTGACGGGATTAAACTAAATTAATGTAGTAAATCATACATGCGGGGACGGATTTTTTATTTTCGTCCAAGATAGCCACTTTTGGGGACGGAGTTTTATTTCGTCCATTGCAACAAGTTGGCATGTATGATTTGAAGACATTAGTTTAGGGAAATCTCGGTACATGAAAACCGACTTGAGTCATGGAGTGTTAGACCTTAAACTAGAATTGTGTGGTTTGTGCTCGGCTTGAATATGAGGCTTAAAGGTCACCCCCGGCATGTAGTCGTGAACTACGCCACGGGCTGAGGTTTACCGCTTCGGAAGAGTCAAGGTCGGGTGGAGCTTGAAACTTCCTAGGACGGGCCTCGACGGGTTTGGGGTTGGACTTGTGCGACTCGATTGTGAGCAATTGATAGGAATTGTGCGAGTAGTGTGAGGTCTAACAAGTGACAAAATACTTTTTTTTCTTCAAAAGAAATAAAAAAAACAAATAATCACATAATTACAACTTTCGAATCACCCGTGTGACCGATAAAAATAAACAGAAAGTAAAAACTGTTTTGTGCAGGCCCGGTGCCCACACACTGTCAAAACCACTCTGTTCTGTGCAGTGTTCTGTTTCTGGAAAAGGCCCAGAAGCGCGCGCATTAGGATGCCTACTCGGGAGGCGCGCGCGTTAGACAAAGAGGAGCAGAGGCGCCCGCATCTGGGTGACAACCTGTAAATCAGCGGGTTCAAGGGATTGCCTTGACCCTAAATAAAAATGCTTTCCCCTGCAGAATTTGTTAGCACAGAAATATGAAATTGAAGGACAAGAAAGGAGGCGGGCGATTCTGGTAATAAGGGTCGGACGCGCGCGCTTTAGGCCAAGAAGGCCGGAGGCGCGCGCTTCCTACCCTTTTTACCAGAATGCCCAGAAAACAGAATAAAAGAACACCAAAAATGAAAACGCAAGTTTAACCCTCTATGTCCCCAGCAGAGTCGCCACTGTAGATACCCCGGGGAACCACGGCTTGGCTAGAGCGGTGAATTATCCTAGGATGTCTAACTTGTTTTTAGATTGTTTAGAGTCGCCACCTATGTTTTTAAAGGAACATAAGAAAAACCTAGAAATAGCCCAATTTATGTACAAAACCAGAGATTCGGGAGAGAAGGGTTCGGGGGTTAGGTGACGGAGTGGGAAGTACTTAAACACCCACTCCGCCCCGCTTACGCGGGTCTTGCTACTATTGGTGTTCTAATATTTACATGTCCTTCAATTAATTAAATAGAAATGTGCTAACAATTATGATGAGAAGAAAAGGGGAAATAAAGGGGAAATAAAATAGAATTGTTTTATTTATTTAATGATAAAGATTACATGTAACAAGTAATGTTAAAGAATTACATTAATAGATGAAGAGAAATTAACATGGTGAATTAAAGTTAAGATTAAAATGTAGGGAGATAACCTTAACCAACTTTAATGTAGTAAAGTAGTCATTTGGGAGTTAATGAGAAAAGGGGGGATGAATGTGGATGTACAAAGATGGTTTTTGTGATCAAGAAAAGATGTTTGTAAATAAGAAAAGGGAGGGAAATAAGGTGCAATCCGTTACTGCCAAAGTGGGAAGCGCGCGGGTCCGGCTTTTGGGACGGGACGTGCGCGCGGCTCACTAGCAGTGCCGGAAGCGCCCGCGGGTGAAAAATGACAGAATGACCCTAAAAGTTAACTCTGTTATGCAGTTTAGTCCAAAACTAACGGAATCAGTTAGGAATTTAACCGAAGTAACAGAAATCAACAAAAATAAGTTAAATAAAATACTTTGTAGGCAATCGGGGTGAGAGGTCCAAGGCGGGGTGTCTACAGTGGTCACTGCGCAAACCAAGATTCAAGAGCAACTGGATGCGCAGTCTGCAAGGCTCGATGCGCAAGCCAGTTTCCTTCAGGCTATTGATTGTGACATTAAGGGGGAGAGTTCTGTAAGAAAGGCAACCAGTTCTGAAGCTATTCCTCCTCCCTCAGGTTCTGCTGCTGCGCATGCATCTGGTTCTGGTGCTGCGCCCTCTCAAGATTTTGATCTACTGCGCCAAGATATGCAGCATGACTTCGACATAATCTCTTCTGCGCTCACTAAGATCCCCTCTGTGCATGGGTTGAATGAAGCTTTGTTTTCCCTAGCCAAAACCATCACAGAAATCATTCAGATTAAGTCTGCCAAAGTCATCAAGTCTATTGACAATTTTGCGCCTACTGCCTCCAGCTCCTCCTCTATTGATGCGCTCAAATCTTATATGACTGACTGCTTAGTTCAGTTCAGTGATACTTTCAATGGAAGAATGAATCAGGCTATGCTAGATATGCAAGCCAGTCAGAACATGGTTCAGGTTGAGCTAACCAAGACTTTGGTTGATACGCAGAAAGAAATTCGAGACTCCATAGCTGCGTCCCTTCAATCTTTTGGAAATCAGATGGGGGCGTTTGAAAATTGCTTTAATAGGATTTTTGAAGACATCCAGAGAGATAATGCACTGATGCGCGACGGTATGAGGACTCATGTGAATCTAGTGGTGGAATACAACGCCAAGTTTCAGCAACTGAAGATTGAGTTGATGAACAAGTTTACCAGCTTGCAGATTGAGATGCGCGAAGCACTGCAGCGAATTCATATAGACTAGAATCTGTATTTTTATTTTTTGCTGCGCAATTGTAAGTTTTTGATGCGCAAAGTCTTTTGCTTTGATTTTTCTCCATTGTAAAACTTGTACCCTGTTAACTCTTACCTTTCAAGTTTTAATGGAGAAGAATGCATCATTGCACTTTCACAAAACCTTGTTCAATTCAAACTTTTCGTTTGTGGAACATTGCATATCTTATAAACTTCATGCGCATATCCTTAACAGCTCATATTTCATTGCATAATGTTTAAACATTCAGTTTAAACGCATACTAAACTTAAACTCATATTATTTGTATGCTCTGAATGATATTTCTGTCTTTCCTATTGTAAGTTAATTTCTTTTGGATAGACTGGAAATCTATAGCATCGGCTAGTGTGTACATTGACTTGAGACATGATTTACAATTTTTTATTCTTATGAACATGTTATTATCAAGTACAATGAATTGCCTTTGTTATAGTAGGTAATGGCATCAATCATTTAGGAGGAGATTGTTGGGTATGCTTATCACTTAACCCTCCTACTTATGTTACAATTGATTGATACCATCACCTGTGTTTATTTTAAGGACTTTAGGACCCTATGTAAGAAGTTTTGTAACTTCAATTTTTAGCTAAGTCCTCTTTATAGACTAGGCTTAGTATCTAGGGCTGAAGCTATAATTTCATGGTAAATAGAGCAAAGGCAAAGCATGGTTCGCACCCCTTCCATGCGCAGCGCATCACCTTCTGCGCACTCCATGCGCATGAATCTCATGCACACTCAGACTTGCCTTAATTCTCACTTTCTGACCATACCTTATGAAGCTTGGAAAGCGTCTTAACAAGCTACGCTTTTGAATGAGCCAAAATTGCTGATGTGGACAAATGACAAAACTAGAACACTCAGCACACATGAAGATGGAGACGCTCCCCTTGTTTGAAATTCAAATCTGAAGACAGCTATCACTCTTGAAGATTTTTGAAAGCTGTCATCTTGATGTCTCCAACGGCTATAAAGGACAGCCGCGCGCCAATCACAAAGCGACAGCACATAGTCCTTGCTCTGCTCCCCAACGGCTAGTTTTTGGAGCTCAGCTATAAATAGCATGCTCATCCTCATTTTCCAAGCTGCTGGTGTGTTCCTTGAGAATTTCTTAAGATTTGCTCCAAGAGAAACTTTGAAGATTGCCTACAAATTTCCAGATTTCTAAGATCAACCTTCATACCTTCATACTTCACCAAGCCCAGATCCTATAAAGCCTTTGTAACACCAGAATCTTGTGCTCTTCATCTCATAGATTCAAAGAGCCCAGATTTCTGATATACACACACACACCTCTTGAAGTTTGATCTCATCGATCTTACTTCTAGAGATACACCGGTTATTGTCTAGGATTTTGTTCTTTCATAGATTATAGATCTTTGAGTTAGTTTTGTTCTTCCTCGCTGTAACTTGTAAACTCTCTCATATAATAAGATCTCCATTAGAAATCCAAGACTAACCATCTTGGTAGAGGACGTAGATCTTTTCCCGATCGAACCTCTCCAAATAGCTTGTCTATTGTTTGTGCTTTTCATTCTACATTTTAAGCTATACTCATTTATTGTTTTGTTTGATCTTTGTAGATTGTCTTGCATCGTTCGAAGTGTGTTTGTGAGATTTTTGCCTTAGTTCCATCTTGTGCCTATCTTTAAGCTAAAACTTAGTGCGTGCGTATTTTCACTTTTGCGCATACTCCTTGCGCATAAGTGACTGCTTTAAGACTTCCGCTGTGCATTTCACACTCTTGCTGCGCGCTATACTTAGCCAAATTAAGAGTCGTGCGCATTCGCCATTGCTTTGCAAAAGGGTTTGAAAAGAATTTTAAAAACGCTATTCACCCCCCCTCTAGCATTTTTCATACCTTTGTTGCCCTTCTGGGACCAACAGATTTCATCTTCAATTCCTTTGCTCTGTTTCACCATATTTCAACCCAAAAGGTCCCTGTATAACCTGTTTCAACCACAAAACACCAACAAGCATAATATCCACGAAACATAGATAAAAAAGAATTAATTTATTTAAAATCTAACTAAACTAAGATGAAAATATAACATTATAGAACTTTAAATGCCTATAAAATAGCCATTTATCAAATATCCAATCTGTAAATTGTTTACAGATAATTCAGATTCCGTCCCCATAATATTGCTTCATAATTAAATCACAAGATTTTGCTTCTGTTAATTAATTTGATTAGTTAACATACATTATGAAAAGACTATATTACATTATGTTTGACATAATTAAATATATGATGCATGTCTCTATGTAAATAAACCTTCATAAAATTTTAAGTTTTATGCCATCCACTATTTAAACACTTGTGAACTACCTTGATCGTTTTGATGTGGTTTATCTGCTAAAGCAGGGCACATCATTCTATCATTGCGAAGCAAGATGAGGCAAAGGCTGTCTATATGTTTAAAGTGGTCAAACTTAATTAGGCTATCATAACGGTTATGGGCTTAAGGCATAAGATGGAATTAAAACATGTAAGATATAAGATGTCACAAATCCCATAAAGGATCTAAGAGTCACATGTGATGTGATTGATAAGGTGTATAATTTAGTGGGAGTATTTATGAAATACATTTAATGTCTCTAAATGATAATGGCATGAAATATATGTGTATATTTATTTGCATATTTGTATAGAATTTTTTGAAATTTAATCATGTATAATCACTGCGATAGACCCCACTTAAGAGAATGAGATTAACTTCCTTGACCTAGTCATGAGCTTAAGAATTGTTCTAAAGCAAGAATGGAAGTTATGAATTCTTAATAAATCTTATTCCTAAGAAACATAATTCCTTAAGGTCGGACATAGACATAAATTAGAAACATGTGGATGAATCTATGGATGTCAGTTGTCCTATGACTTGCTACCATATGCTTAGAACTTTTGAAATATCTAAAACATATGGATGCTTATGTGATAAGCAATAATGTAGGAAGCGTTCCTACAAGCAAGAAAGGCAATAAAAGTTTGAGATTGATAAGAGCCTAACATTCATGTGATGACTAAAAGGTATATTAATAAGTTCTTATGTTTTGAATATGGAGAGACATATTAATTACCTTAAAAGGCTTGGTTATCAAGTTAGTTTGAAACTGACAGCGTATTTGATATTAATTCATAAGCGACATTTGATGTTTAAAAATAGTAAGGCTTAATATCAAATGGAAACCTTCTCAAACTCTAAAGGTTAATAAAGAAAAGGATTTAAGATAAAGGTAAGACAAGAGTTGTCAAGCCTAAAAGAAATATTTGTGGCTAAACCTAAAATCCTGAGGATGTAATGTAATTGCTACCATGGCAATGTGATTGACCATAGGAGAAATTACAATTTGAATTAAAAGATCAAAAGGAAGGGTAGTAGGACTACCACTTCAAGTATTTATGTTAATATTCTACTTCTAAGATCTTAGGTATTGGATACCGGATATGGATTTCACATTTGTATAAATGTGTAAGACTTGAGAAATAGAAAGACTATTTAAAGAAGGTAAAGATTAACCTATGTGGTAATAATGATGTAAATGTTGCAACATTAATCATAGGAACTTACGAAGTATATTTACCTAGTAGGTTCATATTTGTTTTGAACAAATGGTGTTATGTTCCTACTTTAAGTAGAAATATTATTTTGGTTTCTTCATTGAAAGATTACGGATATTTCTTATTTTGAATAAGAATGTGCTCTATTAAATATGATTCACTTTATTGTATTGTTAATAATATAATGGAATTTATATCCTTATCTTGGAAGAACAAAATAATGAGTATAACGTAAATAATGGAAATCTCAATTTAAGGATGTAAGTGTTACATTCTTTAAGAATTGAAGTCTCAATCAAATGATAAGAAAAGCATATCTAAAACTCCATGGGACGGACTTTTAAACTCACAAGATTTCATATCATGTGATATATGTGAATTAAATTGATTAAGACAGCTCGTACTAATAGTAGTAAAAGGTAAATACTCTTTTGAACTAATACATGTTGATGTATGTAGTTCATTAAAGTAACAATGCTTGAAAATAGATTTCGGTATCTCATGGCAAAAGTATTAGTGTACTCTAATCTGATCAAAGTAATGAATATTTGAGCCCTAGACTTTACGAGAATTCCGCAGAAAGTCTGCTGAATAAGAAAAACAGAATCTGGAACAACAACCGTACGGCTGCAAATTAGGCGTACGCCTAAGGATGAGCCGTACGACTCTTATTACAGAAATCTACAGATTGTCTGCAAACTGCTGTTTTTCGACTCATAATAAGTCAAATTGATCTTTAATTAACCTTCTAGATTATGTACTGAAAACAGCTGCGCCCACACTAAATTGAGTTTCGTCTAAGGAGGTTCGTAATACCATATGAGATATGAAATGAAAGAAAACTTGGTTTGTCTTTCAAAAGGATTTGTGAGGTGATACTTTTGTGAAAAGTATTGTCTTGGACAAAATCACACTTAAATCTAGTTAATGTATTTTCATGGGATATCTTAAGGATATTAATTTCATGCGCTTTTTAGTGCAAAACGTTTGTTACTCAAGATAGTACTTTCTAGATAAATCGTTTATCTCTAAAGAACTAGTGGGAGTAAAATGTATCTCGAAGAGTTCGAGACCCAGAAAATGACATAGAACCTAAGATGGAAATTGAACAAAGTTTCACAAGGAGTTGTGGAAATTCGTTCAAAGTATACACAAGTTATTTGCATATATGATAGGATACTATCTATAACAAGAAATGTTGATTTCTCGTAATAGAAAGTAATAAGGAATATATCATTGAGAATGATTGACCTATCACCTATCAAGATGCAAAGTCCGCTCCGATTTTAGATCAATGACTTGGAGTCATGAAATCTAAAAGGGCAATTCATCTACGAAGCTGCTGAAGAGTGTGCAGTCTTCATCATGCTGAATCTGCAATACTGGCACCCTTTTCGTTTCTTTACCTTAAGCTATTACCAGATCACTGTAGATGACTGTCACCTCATTGCTTGACTGGAACTTGACATACTGTTGGAGAGAAGACGGGACGACGCTTGACTTGTGGAGCCATGGTCGGCCTAACAGGAGAGTAAATGTGGACGGTATGTCAATCACTTAGAAGTCTGTGGGCAAGGTTTGAGTCCTGACCGTGATGGGAAGAGTGATGATTCCTAAGACTGATCTGCAGGTCGAGTCATATGCTTTAATGGTCTGTTTAGACTATCTTAAATTAGTTGCACTAGGGCACGTTTATTTAAACGTTATGTATGTTATCGTTTTATTCATATTAATAAAGAGATGTTTTGATTATTATTGTTGTTCATGTTTACTTATAATAATCTCCATCCTTAGTGCATATGAAGCACTAGTATAAGTCTAAATGATCATGGGATGATCATGTTAGACTTATAGGTACTTGTTGGAGAACAAGGTACTGGACATGACCCGCTCTATGAGATTTATGTCATGGACAATGTCATATATAGATCTCATATTAGTTATGTCATTTGAATCCTTAGACATGAAGTTATTATAGTCTTCCACTTGATAAACATTATGTTTGACATATTCAAACGCTACCTTTAACCAGGTAGTTATAAATGGTATGATTGGCATAATCAGATTCACGTAGGGAAGAATACTAAGCTAAATGGATTTGTCCCTCTTCGGAGAGATGTCAAGCTTGGGCCCCTCTTAGAATGATGTTGATGAAATGTTTGGCCAAACTCAAATGAATTGATTGGATTAATGTCATTTGGATTATCAACATATTCGGAATCGAGAAATCATTGAAAAAATACAAGTTGACTCAATGACCATGACTTGTGTTCAATGACATCGTGGACAAAGGGATTGTGATATGTTCTATAAAGGAATACGAACTTGTATATAGTTACACTATTTGGGTAGGTATGATGGTTTGCTAGAACCTAATCATATCTTATGGGTTTATGTTTAAACCCATTTCCAACTTAGCGTAACCCTATAGGGTCACACAAAATTAGAACGAACCCTAAAGGACTTAATTGGAATCTGGGTCGAAGGGCCTTTGAGGGATTTTTAGGAATTTAGAGTAGAAAACAAGAAAACCGGAAAATCTGGAGGGTCCAGTCGGACCTATGCACGGACCCAGTCGGACCATGTATAGGACCCATGTAACGCCCATCCTATTTCTTGTTAAATATTTGACTTACTTGTTAAATACTTGAACTTGCATATTATGTGTTAGTTTTACTTGGGTTAATTTTAACTGCTTTAGAATATTAAGGTGGTTAAATGTCTAGTTTTGACTTTTGGGTCATTTGTGAAATTATGACTATAGGGGCCTTTTTGTTAAAAGTGAAACTTGAGGGGCCTAGGTGTCATTCTTGGAAAGTTGAAAGATAAACTTGGTTGCCTTCTTCTTCTCTGAGTCATTTCCCCAAATTGCTTTACGTTGTTTCCTCTGTTCCAAAAGCTAGGGTTAGAGTTTCACCCTATTCTCGACTCCTCGAGTTTAATTATCCCTCCGTTCTTGATTCTGATCCCGGATAAATAATCGTGGCATTGAATAGAGCGTTCCAGGCCGAACAGTAAACTTGATTTCGGACTAGGTAAGTTATTAGCTCCCCCTTGCTTGTAATAACATGCATAAATGTTATTCCTGATACTTGTGAATGTTAATTTTGTGTTTGTGACAACTTTTGTGGTACTTGTAATTTTGGGACAAAGGGAGTATAACCCTCTATGTGAAAGAATGAAAGAAAATGAAAGAATTGGTTTTAAACTTGTTAGTGCATTCTGGGTATGTCAAAGATGTTAGTAAAAAGTTACTCCTACGCTTGGGACGGAGAATTCTAAGCCTGGGAAATAAATTGAGTGTTGCTGAAAATTGTACCAGGCGCCCGCCTGGTGGTCCTTCGAGCGCCAGCCGTTTTCAACAGAAGTTTTGGGTTTCAAAAGTGCTCTAACGAGCGGCCGCCCGGTCCATCATAGGCGCCCGCCCGGTCCCCTGTTTCAACCAAAGTGTTTTAAATCTAAATTGAAATGAAAGCTTACCCTTCCTAAGGTATATAGCATTAGTATAAGATGTCCTAGCAAGTGTAATTGTACCTTTTGGGGGCATTGGAACTTAGATTTGAACATTAATACTTATAGAACTCAAATGAAAACTTAAGTATAAGAGTAGTAACTCTTCTTTATGTCTTTGAAGTGCTATGAACAAGCACTAATGTGTTATGCTTGTCTTGAAACCAATGATTGTGCACCTTAGGGCATTAGAACAAAGTTTTAGACTTGAACATCCTAAGAATAGGATTGGGATTTTGTAAGAGTAAATGTATAACTCTTATACATGCTTGAATGTCCAAATATTATATTAAGACTTGAATATAAGATAATAAAATCTTGTACATGACTTGATGCCAATACATATGTATGGTAATGAACTAAAAGTGCTATGAACAAGCACTAACTTGTATGAGACATGTTCTTGTTGTGTGTGTGCAAACATTGTATATAGTTGCTTGATAACAAGGTGACTTCTTGATTACTTGAAGCATGTTCCTTGTTGAGCTAGTCCACTACTTTTGGATTAGTTCTTCTCCCGTAGTCCAAGTAAATACCTACTTGTACATTCTTGTGTGAGTCTAGCTGGTTCTCCTTGCTTGTTCGGAAATGTATAGGTTCACGCTTATCGCGAGAGCTGGGGCTTAAGTGATAATCGGGTCCCTATGTATTTGCGCTTGACCCCTTACTACCGGCCATAGTAAGGGAATAGCTTCCTTGGTTGGAGCAATACGCCTGACTTAAGTGAATGCTAAACTCTTGAACACCTCGTGAGTCTTGATCTTGGGAATGACACTGGTTACCGGGTCTTCTGATATATACTGAATAATCAGTTTCTTGTTATTGATCGTGATTGTCAAAGTAATACAAGCTACGATAACAATGGTATTCTTGGGAGGAATAAGGAAGGAAGCAATATCCTTTATAACTTGCTTGTTTAGCCTTATGTGCTACTTGATGAGTGGCTTAGCCTCTCATATACTTGCTACTTGATAATACTTGATATATGATTACTTGAGTATCTACTTGAATTGCATGGTAACATGTCATGTAGTTGCATCTAATAGCTTACTGAGATTTATCTCACCCCGTTTCTTGTTTAATTGTTTTCCTTAGATCAAAGGAAGGATAGTGCGCAGTGAGGCTCGACATAGCTGGGAGCTTACTACGCAGGTCGTGATTATTTTGGGGCTTGTGTCCTTTTTCACTTGGTGAGGACGATGTATTATGGGTTGTATAACTCCTTATTTTGGGGTAGACAGTCTTGTTTAGTTCTTGTTGTCACTAGACATCTTGTATAGTACTCTTGATGCCAGCTTATGTGCTAGGCATTTCTTCCGCTGTGTATAATCATGTTTGGTTTTAATTTTATTGTCTAGAACTCGTGGTGTGAGCTAGTATAGCTCCTTACTCTTGAGTATATATATCATGTCAGTTTGTTATAAACAGATGTCATCCAGTTTCTTGTTCCTTGTTAGTCACTCCCACCGGGTTCGAGGTTCTACTATGGGATCCCGGGACCTGGGGGCGTGTCAGGTTGTGAAGCAAGTTTTCAAGAGTTGAAAAGGCGTTTAACTACAGCTCCAGTCTTGGCTTTGCCTAGTGGTTCTGAGAATTTCATGGTTTATACTGATGCTTCTAAAGAAGGATTGGGTTGTGTTTTAATGCAAGATGGCAAGGTAATAGCTTATGCTTCTCAAAAATTATCTCCTTATGAAAAGAATTATCCTACTCATGATTTAGAGTTGGATGCGATTATTTTTGCTTTGCATAAATGGAGGTATTACTTGTATGGAACCAAATTTGAAGTCATCACAGATCATAAGAGCTTGAAGTACTTGTTTTCTCAAAAAGAACTTAACATGAGACAACGTAGATGGATGGAGAAATTGAAGGATCATGATTGTACTATCCTTTATCATCCAGGGAAAGCAAATGTTGTGGCAGATGCACTGAGCAGAAAGACTTATATTTCTTGCTTGATGATTCGTGAATGGAAGTTGTTAAAAGACTTGTGTGATTGGAGTCCTTGTGAATCTAAACATGGAGTTATTCTTGCTAATATAAAGGCTACTTCAGACTTACTCCAACAGATCAAAGAAGCTCAGGTAACTGATTCTGAATTGCAGAAAATTATTAGTGGAATGAATGAAGGAAAGCAACCAGATTTTTCTTTCAATAGTGATGGAATTCTTACCTTTCGAGGCAGAGTTTGTATTCCAGTTGATCTTGAGATTAAGAATAAAGTTCTTGAAGAGGCTCATAAAGCCAAGTATACTATTCATCCTGGAAGCACTAAAATGTACCAAGATTTGAAGAAACATTTCTGGTTGAACAACATGAAAAGAGAAATTGCTGTGTATGTGTCCAAATGTTTGACTTGTCAACAAGTAAATGTGGAACATCAACGTCCAGCAGGTTTGTTGCAACCATTAGAAATTCTAGAGTGGAAATGGGAGCATATCACGATGGATTTTGTGACTGGTTTGCCACGTACCAGACGAGGCCATGATGCTATTTGGGTTATAGTGGATAGACTGACCAAGTCAGCTCACTTCTTGTCTGTGTCCATGGGATATTCATTGTCTCAGTTGGCATCTTTGTATGTTTAGGAGATTGTTCGACTCCATGGAGTTCCTGTGAGTATTGTATCTGACAGAGATCCTCGTTTTACTTCTCGATTCTGGCAGGCTCTTCAGGGTGCCATGGGTACTAAATTGAATTTCAGTACAACTTTTCATCCTCAATCTGATGGGCAATCTGAGAGACTTATACAGATTCTAGAGGATATGTTACGTGCTTGTGTTGTGGATTTCAAAGGCAGTTGGGATACTCATCTTCCTTTAGCTGAGTTTGCTTATAACAACAGTTATCAGTCTAGAATTGAAATGGCTCTATATGAGGCTCTTTATGGAAGAAAATGTCGATCTCCTATATGCTGGGATGAAGTGGGAGAAGCTAGACTCTTGGGTCCTGAAATGGTTCAACAATCCGTTGAGAGTGTGAAACTCATTCGAGATAGATTGCGCACAGCTCAGAGTAGACAAAAGAGTTATGCTGATCATCGAAGAAGGGATCTTGAATTCCAGGTAGGTGATTTTGTATTCTTGAAGGTCTCTCCTCGTAGAGGTATAAAGAGATTTGGGAAGAAAGGAAAGTTATCTCCTCGTTATATCGGTCCATTTGAGATTCTTGAAAGAGTTGGGAATTTGGCTTATAGAGTGGCTTTACCACCTTCTTTATCTGGTATTCATGATGTATTCCATGTATCTATGCTTCGCAAGTATATGGCGGATGAGTCGCATGTTCTTGAGTATGAGGCTATTCTATTTCAGCCTGATTTGTCTTATGAGGAGCAACCTATTGAAATTCTTGACTGGAAAGAGCAAGTCTTGCGTACCAAAAGGATTCCTATTGTGAAAGTCCTTTGGAGAAATCATGAAATTGAAGAGGCTACTTGGGAAACCGAGAAAGAGATGCGAGATAAATACCCGAGCCTATTTGAAAACTTTGGTAAGTAAAATTCGTGGGCGAATTTTCTTTAAGGTGGGGAGGATGTAACGCCCATCCTATTTCTTGTTAAATATTTGACTTACTTGTTAAATACTTGAACTTGCATATTATGTGTTAGTTTTACTTGGGTTAATTTTTAACTGCTTTAGAATATTAAGGTGGTTAAATGTCTAGTTTTGACTTTTGGGTCATTTGTGAAATTATGACTATAGGGGCCTTTTTGTTAAAAGTGAAACTTGAGGGGCCTAGGTGTCATTCTTGGAAAGTTGAAAGATAAACTTGGTTGCCTTCTTCTTCTCTGAGTCATTTCCCCAAATAGCTTTACGTTGTTTCCTCTGTTCCAAAAGCTAGGGTTAGAGTTTCACCCTATTCTCGACTCCTCGAGTTTAATTATCCCTCCGTTCTTCTGATCCCGGATAAATATTCGTGGCATTGAATAGCGCGTTCCAGGACGAACAGAAATTAATTTGGGTAAACTTGATTTCGGACTAGGTAAGTTATTAGCTCCCCCTTGCTTGTAATAACATGCATAAATGTTATTCCTGATACTTGTGAATGTTAATTTTGTTTGGGACAACTTTTGTGGTACTTGTAATTTTGGGACAAAGGGAGTATAACCCTCTGTGTGAAATAATAAAAGAAAATGAAAGAATTGGTTTTAAACTTGTTAGTGCATTCTGGGTATGTCAAAGATGTTAGTAAAAAGTTACTCCTACGCTTGGGACGGAGAATTCTAAGCCTGGGAAAGAAATTGAGTGTTGCTGAAAATTGTATCAGGCGCCCGCCTGGTGGTCCTTCGAGCGCCCGCCGTTTTCAACAGAAGTTTTGGGTTTCAAAAGTGCTCTAACGAGCGGCCGCCCGGTCCATCATAGGCGCCCGCCCGGTCCCCTGTTTCAACCAAAGTGTTTTAAATCTAAATTGAAATGAAAGCTTACCCTTCCTAAGGTATATAGCCTTAGTATAAGATGTCCTAGCAAGTGTAATTGTACCTTTTGGGGGCATTGGAACTTAGATTTGAACATTAATAGTTATAGAACTCAAATGAAAACTTAAGTATAAGAGTAGTAACTCTTCTTTATGTCTTTGAAGTGCTATGAACAAGCACTAATGTGTTATGCTTGTCTTGAAACCAATGATTGTGCACCTTAGGGGCATTAGAACAAAGTTTTAGACTTGAACATCCTAAGAATAGGATTGGGATTTTGTAAGAGTAAATGTATAACTCTTATACATGCTTGAATGTCCAAATATTGTATTAAGACTTGAATATAAGATAATAAAATCTTGTACATGACATGATGCCAATACATATGTATGGTAATGAACTAAAGGTGCTATGAACAAGCACTAACTTGTATGAGACATGTTCTTGTTGTGTGTGTGCAAACATTGCATATAGTTGCTTGATAACAAGGTGACTTCTTGATTACTTGAAGCATGTTCCTTGTTGAGCTAGTCCACTACCTTTGTATTAGTTCTTCTCCCGTAGTCCAAGTAAATACCTACTTGTACATTCTTGTGTAAGTCCAGCTGGTTCTCCTTGCTTGTTCGGAAATGTATAGGTTCACGCTTATCGCGAGAGCTGGGGCTTAAGTGATAATCGGGTCCCTATGTATTTGCGCTTGACCCCTTACTACCGACCATAGTAAGGGCATAGCTTCCTTGGTTGGAGCAATACGCCTGACTTAAGTGAATGCTAAACTCTTGAACACCTCGTGAGTCTTGATCTAGGGAATGACACTGGTTACCGGGTCTTCTGATATATACTGAATAATCAGTTTCTTGTTATTGATCGTGATTGTCAAAGTAATACAAGCTACGACAACAATGGTATTCTTGGGAGGAATTTGGAAGGAAGCAATATCCTTTATAACTTGCTTGTTTAGCCTTATGTGCTACTTGATGAGTGGCTTAGCCTCTCATATACTTGCTACTTGATGATACTTGATATATGATTACTTGAGTATCTACTTGAATTGCATGGTAACATGTCATGTAGTTGCATCTAATAGCTTACTGAGATTTATCTCACCCCGTTTCTTGTTTAATTGTTTTCCTTAGATCAAAGGAAGGATAGTGCGCAGTGAGGCTCAACATAGCTGGGAGCTTACTACGCAGGTCGTGATTATTTTGGGGCTTGTGTCCTTTTTCACTTGGTGAGGACGATGTATTATGGGTTGTATAACTCCTTATTTTGGGGTAGACAGTCTTGTTCAGTTCTTGTTGTCACTAGACATCTTGTATAGTACTCTTGATGCCAGCTTATGTGCTAGGCATTTCTTCCGCTGTGTATAATCATGTTTGGTTTTAATTTTCTTGTCTAGAACTCGTGGTGTGAGCTAGTATAGCTCCTTACTCTTGAGTATATATATCATGTCAGTTTGTTATAAACAGATGTCATCCAGTTTCTTGTTAGTTTCTTGTTCCTTGTTAGTCACTCCCACCGGGTTCGAGGTTCTACTAGGGGATCCCGGGACCTGGGGGCGTGTTAACCCAGCCGGACCTCCTATAAGACCCGAGCGGACCTAGTTGGTTTCGGCCTAGGACTTTCTTAATCCATTTTCTTGCGATTTTGACCTCTTGTTACTTATTTGGAATATGAGAAACAAGTATAAAAACCTCCTCTAGTTGCTCTAATCAGTCCAATGCATATTGTGAGCCTCCAAAGAGTTTGAGAGAGTTATTTCTTGTTCTAAGATCCCTAGATCGAAGAATAAGAACATCACATAAAATTCCATATAGTTCTAAAACAATTGTGAAAGCGTGCTTCACAATTTGGTCTAGCAACCAAGATCAAGAAGCGTTATTGATATTCGTTTGAGGTGTGGATACCAATAGAAGGTGAAGCTTATCACCTCCATAGTTCGTGTTCTTGCTTTTGTTCGTGATTAAGTTTCAAAGTTCCACCAAGAATCAAGGTTGTTAACCAAAGGTTTCAAGGGTTAGTATTCCAGTATTCATTATGCAAGTATTTAATTTAATCATATGAATGGATCTATAGGCTTTGGGTTTCCATGAAAATTTTAAATGCTTTATTCCGCTGCGCATGATTATAGGAAACCCAACAACACCCACTACATCCATCATTCCTGAGGGTAGTATATTGATTGCCGATCCGTTATCGACAATTCTAAAAATGTGATGATATTCCCAAAGTGGATGTTTCCAATCATTTGAGTGACGTTCTCGGGTGTTGTATCTGACGGAACCATAGTGGTTGCCAAATGCTTTTCAAGCATAAGGTGATGAGCGAGAGATGAGGTGAGTAAAGACCAGAGGGAGATATATGCTTGGGTTTGCTTTAATTGAGTGAGGATGGGGTCTTCCTTGTCGGGATCTGATGGCTCGACCTCCTTGCTGAAGACTTTCTTAGCACCTTAGGGATCTGTCTGATAGACTTGTCCGGACCTTGTAAGCGGTTAACCCCAACTGTATATGTTGGTCCCAAAGGGGCAACAAGGGTATGAAAAATGCTAGGGGGGGTGAATAGCATTTTAAAAATCTTTTCAAACCCTTTTGTAAAACAATGGTAAATGCACACAACTCAAATATTGGCTAAGTATAGCGCGTAACAGAGTGAAATGCACAGCGGAAAACTTAAAGCAATCACTAATGCGCAGGTGTATGCGTAGAAGTGTAAAACGCACGCGCTAAGTTTTAGTTTAAAGAGTGGCGCAAAAGGGAACTAAGGAAAAAAGCATACAAACACAATGTAAACAGTGCAAGACAATCTACAAAGATCAAACAAAGCAATATATCAGAAAATCTTAAATGTAGAATGAAAAGCACAATAAATAGACAAGCTATTTGGAGAGGTTCGATCGGGAAAAGATCTATGTCCTCTACCAAGATAGTTAGTCTTGGATTTCTAATGGAGATCTTATAATATGAGATAGTGTTACAAGTTACAACGATTGAGAACAAACTAACTCAAAGATCTATAATCTATGAAAGAACAAATCCTAGACAATAACCGGTGTATCTCTAGAAGTATGATCGATGAGATCGGAACTTCAAGAGGTGTGTGTTTGTCAGAAATCTGGGCTCTTTAAATCTATGAGATGGAGAGCACAAGATTCTGGTGTTACAAGGCTTTAGGATCTAGGCTTGGTAAGGTATGAAGGTATGAAGGCTGTTCTTGAGAATTCTGGAAATGAGCAAGAAATCTTCAAATCTTCAAAGTTTCTTTCAGAAAGCAAAACACAAGCAGCTTGGAAATGAGGATGAGCAAAGATATTTATAGTGGAGCTTCAAAAACTAGCCGTTGGAGCCATGACCAAGGACGATGAGTTGGCACAATGTGATTGGTGCGCAGGTGTCATTTATAACCGTTGGAGACAGAGCAAGTGGACGACCCCAAAACCCGTCCCTATTTATTTTATATTTTTGGGGATTTTAATTTGAACTTATATGTGCATTTTATGTGTTGCATCATATTTTATGACTTGCACATATTGTTTGATTAATTGTGTTATTTATTTGGTTAGTAGTAATAATAGTTAAGGGAGTTAAATGATTAAGTTGAAACTTTAGGGTACTTATTCGAAATATAAGTTCAGGGGTTTATGTGCTTAAAGGTTAAAGTAGAGGGGCTTTAGTGAAAATGGAAAATATCAACCTATTCTTATCCTACCTTTTTCTCTCTCTCTGCGTATCATTTCACACTCCTAACATTAACTTTCCCAAAATTTCTACTCTCTCTATATCTATCGAAAAAAAGGTGAGTTCATCTTTATTTAATTTTCTTACTTTTTAATTACTACTCTATTTTAAAATCTAATTGCACCAAAATGTTCAGGGAGTTGAGTAGGCCATTTCTACCCGATCAAAATATATTTCATTTATACTTTTCCCGAAATAGGTAAGTTACTAATTCCCCTTTAAATGTTAAAATGGTCATATATGTTATACTTGATACTTGTAAGTGTTAATTTTGTGATTTGGGTGAATTTGGTGATACTTATAATTTTGGGACAAAGGGAGTAGTATAAGACTTGGTTCTAAGAAGGGTTGTAATGTCCCTAGGTGAGTTTTATACTCAGGTTTAGTTGTGTTAAGCAATTGTTGTGAAAAATATGTTAGTACTTTTGGGACGGTGGAACGAAGGGAGTAAAAGTATCAAGTTTTAGGCTACCAGGAAGGCCAAAAAGCCTAATCGTGCGAAGGAGCGCGCGCTCCCTTTTAGGGAGGGCATGCGCACCATCTAGTGTCTCTAAAAACCAACAATATGATGAAAGGGGGCGCGCGCTTCCTTTTAGGGAGGGCGTGCGCACCCTCTTCTTTTACAGTTTGTCCGTTTTACGTTCAATCTTCCGGATGCCATAACTTCTTGATCCGGACTCCGTTTTAGGCGTGTAAACTATCGTTTTAAAGCTCTTCTTGAGTACTACGAGATAAGTTGGTTTATTTAGTTGAGTTAAGGTTCAAATTATGTCGAGTTTTCAGTAAGTTTTTTATAACACAAAACGTTTAGGAATGGTCCGTTTGTGATCGAGTTTGAAATGATGTTACCATTTAGGTTCATTTTGGGTGTTGTACATCTTTATGATGCTTTCGTGGGATTTCTTACTTTGTAATACCTTGTGTGAGAAATGGGTTTAACGTATTTGGTTGTTGAGGATCGTGTTCAAGTGTGTGCAAGATTGTTGTTTGACTTAATGTCATTGATAAAAGATTGTGTTGTTTGACTTAATGTCATCAATAAAAGATTGGGTTGTGACTTTATGTAAATGGTAAAGGATTGTGTTGTGAACTCATTATGAGTAACGTGTTTGCATCTTTGTGATGACTTTGTGTGGTTCCCTACTTTGGAATCATGCCCCGGTTGTTGTTTAAGAAAGTATTCATTACTATGCTCGTGTTTAAAGTCCAGCTGGTACTTGTTGTGGAGTCGGGCATTGGTAGGGAATATAATGGCACACGAGCCAAGTTCATTGTAAGGCTTCTACCATTGGTTTCCCATTTTTAACCCCCTTCCTTGGGCCACGGATTGGGTTTGGGCTAGCTCTCCTTTGTGTGAGTTTAGTCACCATTTGGGTTATGACTTTGTGTCATTTTCCCCCCATTGTTGTTGTTGTTATTGTTTGGTTCCGGAACCGGTTTCAGCCCTTTGGTGCTGCTCAGTTGATACCTCTCAAATGGTTATATGTTTGATTCGAGAACCTTAGCTCAGTATCCACGTATGAGTATTTATTTCCTCCTTATGTGTGGTATGATGAAGTGGCTTTGCCTCTCATGTTATGTGTTATGTAAATGCTTTTTGACATTGTTCAATTATGAGTATCATTTCAGCATGTAATGTAGTTGCATTTTAGTAGCTTACTGAGATTTATTCTCACCCCGTTCCTTTATTGTTGTTTTCCTTAGATAAAGGTGAGCCAAAGGGATAGGTCACTTCACAAGGGAGGACGTCGGGTTGATAATCCATTTTGGAAAGTAAGTGTGGTTTAAAGGTTACATTATATAAATGTATAACCTTTGGGGCAGTGTAACCGAGACTGTATCCGGGTATCACCTGTTTTGTTAAAGTGTGTCATTGTACATTTGTATAAGAGTTTATAAGCCTTCGGGATAAGTACTTTCGTTTGTGAAAGTGTTTGTAAAGTTTGTTTGAAAGTTAAATGGAAGTCTTTGAACTTCGAGTGTGGATTTTGTTAAACTTTATGAAAGTATATTTCAAAAAAATTTCTAAAAGTGTTTTATGACGTCTTCCGTGCGTGTCCTGAACTTGGGACCAAGTAGGACCACGGGTTGGGGCGCAACAGTTGGTATCAGAGCTAGGTTGCAGATGGTCTAGAAAGACTAAGTGACCTAGGAGGGTAGTTGTGTATAGGGTGAGTAACGTTGAGAGTCTTATGCAGGTACTTATTGAAAATGGAGTAAAGTACCTTTTTCATCCTCAAACTATGTATGTTTTTACCTTTTCGTCACCAAACTGTTTTTTTTTACCATTTCACCCTTGACCTTTTGATTTGTTGATTAAGACATCCTTCTGTTAGGCTGCCGTTTGAATTACCGTTAAATGATGTTGAGGTGGCACTGAGGTGGCACAATGATGTCAACATTTTGCGTATGTGGCACAATACAACAAATCTGCTTGTTGACATGGAAATATGTGGGGCTAACTGTAAATTATGAATCTTCAAACCCTAAATAAAAAGTATACTAACAATTATTTTATCAATTAATATAATTAATTATTTCTTCAAAATTAATAGTATTGTAAATAATTATTTTGAGGAACAAAATACAATATTTACGTATCATTCAATCGTTAAAAAAATAAAAAACACTAACTATACAAATAATATTCTCTCAAAAAAAAAAAAAACTATACAAATAATATATGTATATTTATTTTTAAGGTAAATATATGCAATGATTTTTTGTTTGGGGGCTTAAAAAATATGTATAATTATGAAAACATATTATTGCAATGACTTTTGGATGAATACATTTTGAATTGACTACACAAATTACTTTCAGTTATCATCTTTCTCACTGTTTTTTTCTTTTTTGAAGCTTTATCACCAATTTTACTAAATTCATTGATTATTTATCTAAGAAAGAAGGATTTTTTTTTTTTCAAAATAGAAAAATGTTTAATATTATAATCATCAATCTCCTTCCTCCTGCAACAACAAACCCAACACCTTCAACCACAACCACAACCACCCAATCTAAAATCACAATATAATCCAAAACAACCCACAATAATTTAGAACTTTAAAATAATCAACCATAAATTAATTAATACAATATCAAATTAGAAGAATCAGAGGTACGCTACAAAGGGAGCGATTTCGTCTAGAAGCAGCGACGTCGTTAACACCTAACAATCTTATCTCCAACTTTGTCTCTCGTTAGCTCTTGATCTTGACTGTTCGTTACAAGGTCAACCTGGAATTAAGTGGGGTTGGGCGTACTCGAGGCAGAGGTATGTGGATTTAAAAATTGATCTGAGAATGAGGGGGTTGGTTTTGGATAGATCTGGGTATGGTGTACCAGCTCAAGCGACATACAAATGTGGTGGAAAGACGGTGGTGGAAAGACGTGAGAGGGAGGAATTATTGAGAAGAAGAGGGATGGATGCCGGTGGTGTCGTGCTGGGTCCGAAGTTCCTTTTTTTTTTTAACGCTGCTAGGAAAAAGAGTTAGGGAGATGGAGGGGATATGATTTGAAGTAGTACTCATCTTTAGATCTAGGTTTCAATAATGAAAGGTTTAAATTTAAACTTTTTATATCAGTCCTTTATATTTAATTAAATAATGTGAAGGGTCCAATACTTTAGAAATATACTCTTTTACCCCTATATATTTCCCCGTCAACAATGAGTCTTGTTATATAGTGACACATACGCAAATGCTGACATCATTGTGCCACCTAAGCCTCTTTTAAAGATAATTTCAACGGCAACCTAACAGAAGGATGTCTTAATCAACAAAACAAAAGGTCAAGGATGAAATGGTAAAAAAAATAGTTTGGTGATGAAAAGGTAAAAACATACATAGTTTGAGGATGAAAAAGGTACTTTACTCATTGAAAATGGTTGGGACAGAAGGAGATCAGTCAGGGCCTTCAAGGCAAGGGAATGTTTGAAGCAGCCATGAAAACCTTAAATGATTAAAGACAAGGAGAAGATCAAGTACCTCCGAGATATGGGCTAGAACAGTTCTTAAAGATGAAACCAATAGGCTATGATGGAGAACCAGATGTGGCTAAAGTGGAAAGGTGGATTGAATCGATGGAAAAATATTTGATGTTCTGAGATGTTCTGATAAAGATCAAATCAGGTTTGCTACTTATAAACTAAGTGGAGCTACTGAGTACTTGTGG
This sequence comes from Campanula takesimana, assembly GCA_026119855.1. Lineage (NCBI taxonomy): Eukaryota > Viridiplantae > Streptophyta > Magnoliopsida > Asterales > Campanulaceae > Campanula > Campanula takesimana. The sequence continues at coordinate 70,335 of JAOWBW010001146.1, read as the reverse complement.
AAATCTTTGAAGACCAATTGGGATGAGACTCATGTACCCTATACTTGGGAAATTTTTTCTAAAATAAGTTCAAGGAACATTTTATTCCCCGGGTGGATCAAGAAAAGAAAGAAATGGAGTTTCTCAACCTAGAGCAAAATGCTATGTCTATGGCTCAGTATACATTTAAATTCATGGAGTTATCCAGATATTGTACTCATTTAGTTGCAACTGAGGAGAGGAAGGTAATGCGATTTGTGAAAGGATTGAGAATTGTGATCCGAACTCAACTAGTATTTCACAAGTTACAGGATGTTCAAGATGCAGTTGATAGAATTTATCAAGTGGAGCACCATATTAAAAAACATAAGAGGAAAGTTGAACTATCAGGTGCAGGGTCGTGTTTTGCTATTAATCAACAGCAGGTTTCAGATTCTTCTGCCGTGATAGGAGGTATAATTTTTATGTCTAGTTTGAGGGCACTTGCACTTATAGACCCCGGCTCATTAAATTATATGTGTCTGTGCATTTTTGCATCTCAGTTACATTTGTCTCCTGAATTTCTATCTTATGTGTTAGAGGTGTTCATCCCTATGGGGAAGTGTTTGGCAACTGATAGAGTGTTGCGTACTTGTGATGTGCATATTTTGGAGCATGTTTTATTTGCTGATTTAGTTGTTTTGCCATTGCAAGATTTTGATATTATCTTGGGAATGGATTGGGTAAATAATTACCATGCGTCGGTTGATTGTTATAAAAAGGTGGTTACATTTTCTATTCCTGATGTGCCTGAATTTACTTTTGAGACTGCTCCTTTGAGTAAGGGAATTCCTATTATTTCTTATATGAAAGCTAGAAAGTTGTTGCATTGTGGTTGTTCGGGGTATTTGGCCAGTGTTCTTGATACTACTAAAAAGTTGCCTGAAGTAGAGGATGTGCATATTGTGAAAGAGTTTCCTGATGTGTTCTCTACTGAGTATTCTATGCCTCCCGATAGGGAGATAGAGTTTTGTATTGACTTACTTCTAGGTACTACCCCGATATCTGAGTCACCTTACAGAATGGCTCCATCTGAATTGAAAAATTTGAAAGTTCAATTGCAAGAGTTACTTGATAGTGGTTTCATTCGACCCAGTGTATCACCATGGGGAGCTCCTGTGTTGTTTGTAAAAAAGAAAGATGGGTCCTTGAGATTATGCATTGATTACAGGAAGCTGAATTAGGTAACGGTGATATCCTTGTTTATTCTAAATCTCGAGAGGAACATGAACAATATTTGCGAATGGTTTTGTCTGGGCTCCAATGGAAGCAGTTATTTGCGAAATTTTCTGGGTTTAGCGGAGTATTATCGAAGATTTATTGAGGGGTTTTCCAAGATTGTTACACCATTCACTCAGTGGACTTAAAAGAATGTAACATATATGTGGGATGAAAAATATCAAGTCAGTTTTGAGGAATTGAAGAAGAGATTGACCATTGTACTTATTCTTGCATTACCTAATGGGAATGATGGTTATTTACAGTGATGTTTCGAGGAAGTCAACTTCTTGTGAACAGAACTATCCGATCCATGCCCTAGAACTTGTTGCGATTGTTTTTGCGTTACATAAGTGGAAACATTATCTTTATGGAACAAAGTTTGAGATTTTTACAAATCAAAAGAGTTGAGATATCTTTTCTCCCAGAAAGAGTTGCAATCGATAGCGTAGTCGCAGATACTATTAGTCAGAAATCTTACATGGTTTCGAGGATGGTTCGAGAATGGAAGATGCTTGAGATTGGTGTCCTTATGAATTGAGACATGGAGTATGTTTGCGAATAATAGAGTATCGCTAACCTTAATTCAACGGATAAAAGATGCTCAGAAGAATGACCTCGAGTTGAGAAAGATAGTGGATAAAACCAAAGATAGAAAATTTGAAGATCTCTCTTTTAGTCTTAAAGGAGTATTAATTTATAGAGGACGGCTATGTTTACCAGATATTGATGGAATTAAACGCCAAGTTCTTGATGAGGGTCACGAGTTCAAGTATATTATTCATCCCGAGAGTACCAAGATGTATCAGAATTTGAAACAATATTTTTAGTGGAATAATACAAAATGGAAAATAGTGGATTACGTATCAAGTGTTTGACTTATCAACAGGTTAAAGCTGAACATCAAAGACCCGCCGGTCTACTTCAACCTCTAAAAATACTTGAGTGGAAATGGGAACATGTTACGATGGATTTTGTAATAGGATTACCTCGTACTTGAAGAAAGCATGATGCAGTTTGGGTAATCGTGGATAGATTGACAAAATCCGCTCACTTTCTACCTAATGAGATTGGCTATTCGATGGAAAATTCATATTGGGCCTTTTGAAATTATAGAAAGAGTTGAAAATCTTGCGTACTATCTTGCGTTGCCATCTTCTTTGGGTAAATTTATAACATGTTTCATATCTCCATGCTTTGCAAAAATTTGTATGATCCATCTCATGTGTTATCAGAGATACCAGAGGATCTAGAACCCGGTATGTCCTATGAGGAGCATCCAGTTCAGGTGATTGATTCCAAAGTTCAAGAATTTAGAACTAAAAGTATTCCTCTTGTTAAAATTGTGTGGAGAAATCATAATGTGGAAGAATCTACTTGGGAGCTTCGGGAGGAAATGGAAAGGAAATACTCTTGGTTGTTTGATTTGTTTGGTAAGTTACCTTAAAATTAGGGACGAATTTTCTTTAAGGGGGAGTGATTGTAACGACCCCAAAACCCGTCCCTATTTATTTTATATTTTTGGGGATTTTAATTTGAACTTATATGTGCATTTTATGGGTTGCATCATATTTTATGACTTGCACATACTGTTTGATTAATTGTGTTATTTATTTGGTTAGTAGTAATAATGGTTAAGGGAGTTAAATGATTAAGTTGAAACCTTGGGGTCCTTATTGGAAATATAAGTTCAGGGGTTTATGTGCTTAAAGGTTAAAGTAGAGGGGCTTTAGTGAAAATGGAAAATATCAACCTATTCTTATCCTACCTTTTTCTCTCTCTCTCTCTGCGTAGCATTTCACACTCCTAACATTAACTTTCCCAAATTTTCTACTCTCTCTGTATCCATGGAAAAGAAGGTGATTTCATCTTTATTTAATTTTCTTACTTTTTGATTACTACTCTATTTTAAAATCTAATTGCACCAAAATGTTCAGGGCGTTGAGTAGGCCATTTCTACCTGATCAAAATATATTTCATTTATACTTTTCCCAGAATAGGTAAGTTACTAATTCCCCTTGAAATGTTAAAATAGTCATATATGTTATACTTGATACTTGTAAGTGTTAATTTTGTGATTTGGGTGAATTTGGTGATACTTGTAATTTTGGGACAAAGGGAGTAGTATAAGACTTGGTTCTAAGAAGGGCTGTAATGTCCCTGGGTGAGTTTTATACTCAGGTTTAGTTGTGTTAAGCAATTGCGTGCGAAGGGGCGCGCGCTCCCTTTTAGGGAGGGCGTGCTCACCCTCTAGTGTCTAAAAACCAACAGTCTGATGAAAGGGGGCGCGCGCTTCCTTTTAGGGAGGGCGTGCGCACCCTCTTCTTTTACTGTTTGTCCGTTTTACGTTCAATCTTCTGGAGGCCATAACTTCTTGATTCGGACTCCGTTTTAGGCGTGTAAACTATCGTTTTAAAGCTCTTCTTGAGTACTAAGAGATAAGTTGGTTTATTTAGTTGAGTTTCAGGTTCAGATTATGTCGAGTTTTCAGTAAGTGTTTTATAACACAAAACGTTTAGGAATGGTCCGTTTGTGATCGAGTTTGGAATGATGTAACCGTTTAGGTTCATTTTGGGTGTTGTACATCTTTATGATGCTTTCGTGGGGTTTCCTACTTTGTAATACCTTGTGTGAGAAATGGATTTAACGTATTTGGTTGTTGAGGATCGTGTTCAAGTGTGTGCAAGATTTTTGTTTGACTTAATGTCATTGATAAAAGATTGTGTTGTTTGACTTAATGTTATCAATAAAAGATTGGGTTGTGACTTTATGTCAATGGTAAAGGATTGTGTTGTAAACTCATTATGAGTAACGTGTTTGCATCTTTGTGATGACTTTGTGTGGTTCCCTACTTTGGAATCATGCCCCGGTTGTTGTTTAAGCAAGTATTCATTACTATGCTCGTGTTTAAAGTCCAGCTGGTACTTGTTGTGGAGTCGGGCAGTGGTAGGGATTATAATGGCACACGAGCCAAGTTCATTGTAAGGCTTCTACCATTGGTTTCCCATTTTTAACCCCCTTCCTTGGGCCACGGATTGAGTTTTGGCTAGCTCTCCTTTGTGTGAGTTTAGTCACCGTTTGGGTTATGACTTTGTGTCATTTTCCACTCGTTGTTGTTGTTATTGTTTGGTTCCAGAACCGGTTTCAGCCCTTTGGTGATGCTCAGTTGATACCTCTCAGATGGTTATATGTTTGATTCGAGAACCTTGGCTCAGTATCCACGTATGAGTGTTTATTTCCGCCTTTTGTGTGGTATGATAAAGTGGCTTTGCCTCTCATGTTATGTGTTATGTAAATGCTTATTGACATTGTTCAATTATGAGTATCTGTAGACACCCCGCCTTGGACCGCTCACCCCGATTGCACATTTGATTTTGTGTTTCTCCCCATTTTAAGTGTTTCTCGTTAGTTTCTGTCACTTCCGTTAAGTTCCTGACTGACTTCGTTAAGTCCAGGGACTAAACTGAATGACAGGGCTGACTTTCTAGTCCATTCTGTCAAAATTGCCTTCTCTGAGTCGCGCGCCTCCGACAGGAGGAGCCAGGCGCGCGCGCCTCCCGCCCCCAAGGCAGGAAGCGCGCGCCTCTGGGAGTCAGTTACAGATTTCTGGCCAGGATTCCCTCCCTTGCTCAATTTACAGGATTTTGCCCGGGAAGGATTTCTTGGTGACTGAGTTTTGGCACCAAAAACACCCCTCTTTCACCTATAAAAACCTCTCTTTACCTCCATTTTCAAGGATCGAAAAATCATCGAAAACTAGACAAAAAATCACTTTCTAAAGGTTCTCCAAGGATCTCATTAAGCAACATTTGAAGTTCTTCGAATTGTAGGTAAAAGTCCATCTTTTCCTTTCTTTTCCACTTCATCTCCTCTCTCTCTTTTACTCTAATCAAATGTGCAATCACCCAAATCATTTTGGGACATGACTCTAATGATCACCTCATCTCATTGAGGTTGGTTAAGGAGTTATCTCCTACATTCCAAACTCTATTTTAAACCCCCTTTTCATGACTTAAAGAAGAAGAAGAAGAAGAACATTTTCATTCATGTAGATTTTGATCAAGCAAGACCAACTTTAGTTGGGCGAGATGGGTGTTTCGGTACTTCCCATCTCGTAATCTAACCCCCGAACCTCAAAACAAAGAATCTCTGTTTTCGTAATCAAACTTAGGCTACAATCTATAGGTTTTTCTTATGTTCCTCAAAACATAGGTGGCGACTCTAAAAACAAGTTAGACATCCTAGGATAACACGCGCGCTCGAGCCTAAAGCCGAGGTTCCCCCGGGGTATCTACAGTGGCGACTCTGCTGGGGACTTTTTGAGGGTTAAACTTGCATTCTGATCGAAATCTACATCTTTTCTGGGCATTCTGTTTCCTGATGGGGGAGGCGCGCGCGTCTGGCCTTTTAAACCTAAGGCGCGCGCATCCCGCATCAAGAACCAGAATCGCCCACTTCTTCATGTTGTTCATCTTCTTCTTCTGTTATTCTACACTAATCACTTCTGCAGGGGTTACAATATGAACATGGGACCAGGGCAATCCCCTGAGTCCAAAGTCTGACATTCTGACAGGTGTGCCCTAGAAGCGCGCGCCTCCCATAAGCATTGCGCCATGCGCGCGCGTCCCACATCAGCACTCAGAGGCGCACGCTTCTGGGTTGGTTTCCAGAACAGAAACAGGTTTCAGTGACTGAGCAGAACAGTGGGATGTGGGCACAGTTGCCTGCATCAGAACAGAATTGAACCCTCGGACTGTTTTAATTTTGTGTTTTATTTACCGGTCACACGGGTGATTCGGGAGTTGTAATTTTATGTGCTTATGTGTTTTGTGTGTTTTTCTTTCTTTTCAAAAAAAAAAAAAAAAAAATAAAAAAAAAATAAAAAATAAAATAAAAAATTTTGTCACTTGTTAGACCTCACACTACATGCACATATTCCTATGAACTGCTCACTATCGAGTCGCACAAGTCCAACCCCAAACCCGTCGAGGCCCGTCCTAGAAAGTTTCAAGCTCCACCAGACCTTGGCTCTTTCGAAACGGTAAACCTCAGCCCGTGGCGTAGTTCAAGACTACATGCCGGGGGTGACCTTTGAGCCTCATATTCAAGCCGAGCACAAACCACACAATTCTAGTTAGGGTCTAACACTCCGTGACTCAAGTCGGTTTCCATGTACCGAGATTTCCCTAAACTAATGTCTTCAAATCATACATGCCAACTTGTTGAAAGGGACGCAATAAAAATCCGTCCCCAAAAGTGGTTATTTTGGACGAAAATAAAAATCCGTCCCCGCATGTATGCTTTACTACATTAATTTAGTTTAATCCCGATACATGTAGGATTCACAAGCACGATGGAATCCGATGAGTATATGGGACCGCGAGATGGTCTATATACTAGTGTGACGATTCCATTATTTTCTTAGAAACCCCAAAAGGGATTCATTCCCTCCGACTTATAAAAAAAAAAAAAAAAAGAGTCTTTTCTTATGTGGTTCGAGTCGTGTGCCCAACTGTGTGTTCTAAGCCTCTTCATGGACCGCAAGTGTTACTCAAGACTGACAAGGGCCTCTTCTGCAATATAGGTTCAATTGGTACTTACAAAGTCTACCGGGATTCAGCAAATCGGTTAGTCCGTGAAGAGATCACTCCAACAGCTCCAACACCAACCATGACCGGCAGCAGCAACACCGTGTCTCTCGAACAGCTCTCAACTATGGTCCAACTCCTCCAAGAGAAAGTCTCCACCCTTAACAAGGAGGCACAAAGCAAAGACGACATTTGGCAATCCCACCTCGACAGCCAAAGGGAGGCCCACGAGGCCGAAATGGAGCTAATGAAAGAAAAGCTCACCAACCTTGCCAAGGGAAAGAACAAGAACAATGATGATGAATCCGAATGGACCGAGGGTTTGTTCAAGAGTCCTTATGTCAACACCCGCACCAAGAAAATGGGGGAACCAAGTTCCGAGAACAATGAGCCCAAAATGGTGGATTCTATCATGGCCTACATCGACCAAAAATTCAATGGGCTCAACATGGGGAAAGGCTCCGACACAAGCCTTTATCATCATCCATCCTCATGAGTACTATGGCCGCTCTTCCCGATAAGTTCAAGATGCCCGACATAAGCAAATTCAAGGGCAACTCTTGTCCCATGGCTCACATTGAGACTTATATTTGGGTAATGGTTCCAAAGAAGGTCTCCACCAAGGTGATGGCTCAATGCTTTCCTCTCACTCTCGAGGGGGAGGCAAAAGATTGGTATGCTACTCTCCCGCTCACTGTCCGTCTTGATTGGGACTCCGCCATGCTTGCCTTCAAGAACCAATACCAAGGCAACACCACTCACCGGCCCACAAGGAAAGAGCTAGAAAACACTACTCAACGAGACAATGAATCCTTCATCGACTTCACAAGGAGATGGAATGACAAACTCTCTGAAATTGTTGAGAGGCCGAACACAAAAGAGCAAATGGACATATTTCTCAAGTGTCTCAAGATGGATCTCCGCACTCACCTAAGTGGGGCTTGCTACTCCGACTTCTCCCAAATGTATGAGGCGGGGGTACGCATGGATGACTTGCTCAAGGAGATTAAGAAGACCACTCCTACTTACCGCTACAAGGCCGCTTCCAACTCCACAAAAGAGGCCTCGGTCAACGCCGTCACTATTGACAAGGGGAATTACAAAAAGGTTCCTCCGCCTCAAGGGAAGAAGTCCCGAAGTGACCATGTCTACACGCCTCTCCAAGGCATGACTCAAACCGAAGTGTTCGAGGTCCTCAAGGCAAAGGGTCAAGTCACACCCGTGCAAGGGTACCAACCCAAGACGATCCACCCCAATCATGCTCACCACAAATATTGTGGCTACCACCAATATAGTGGCCACACCACCGAGGATTGCTTCGTTCTCCGCAATGTCATTCAAATCTCATAGATAAGAAAGAATTTGTAGTGACTAATGACGAGCATGTCAATGTAATAGAGATAGGAGAACTCGAGGGGACCACCCATTCAATCCCAATTGTGAATGGGGGCCCCAATGTTATGAATAAACTTGACAATTCTTGTTATGTAGTGACTTACGATGAGGTAATGAGGGAAGTACTAGAGAATAGGAAAAAGAAGCAAGATGGGAACGTCAACATGCTAACTCGATCCGGTCGAGTCATAGCAAGCAACCCTTCCACTTCCGCACTGAGCTCCTCTTCTCAAAAGCCGCAAGCTCACAACGCTCCCGAAGATCCTCTACTTGTCCAACTCAAGAAAACTCAAGCCAACATCTCTATTTGGGACCTCATTGCATCCTCAAAGAAACACCGAGATCTTGTCATCCGCAATCTCGATGATACATCAGTTTCTCCCGATACTACTCCCGAGGACCTCACGGCAATGATTGGTCACATTCATTTTGGCAACGTCATCACCTTTGCCGATATGGACCTTCCACCGTTTGGTTCCGACCACAACGAAGCTATTTACCTCAAGGTACGAGCAAGGGGGAGGCCCGTCTCAAGAGTCTTAGTGGACGGTGGTTCCGCACTCAATCTCATGCCTGGTAGAATCATGGGCATACTGGGGCTTAAGGATTCTGATTTGAAGCCTTCTACTCAAGTAATCCGAGGTTATGACAGCACCGCCCGTACAGTCATGGGTATGATCGAAATAGACATTGAGTTTGGGAGCATGGTCATGTCCGTTCCATTCCAAGTGCTTGATATCCCGGCCTCGTTCAACTTACTGTTGGGTCGACCATGGATTCATAGTGCTAATGCCGTACCGTCAACTCTCCACCAATGTGTCAAGATCCGAAATGGTGATGAAATAGTGACCGTAATGGCTGAAAACATCACTATCCACAGAAAAGGTGAGCCCGTCCACCAAGTTCAGCATGGTCTACCAGACTCCACTCTCTCCGGCGTCTCAATCAACGCCATTGACAAAGAAGGGGAAACGGATCATGGACCCCCAGCAATCACAAAGTCCTCCGCATGATGAGGAATATGGACTACTTCCCTGGTTTAGGCTTAGGGAAATATCAACAAGGAATCCTACATCCCGTGCAAGTCCCTTGTCAAGAACACCTTCGGTTTGGGGTATGAGCCTTCCAAAGAAGACTTGAAACAAGAGCAAGCGATCAAGAACGAAAAGGCCCGAGCTCGTAAAGAAGGCCGTCGGTATGAAGTCCCTAATCTAAGGCCTTACCGCAAGACGTTGAATGGTTATTTTGTCCGCCAAGGGGAAGACGTTCCATACATGATCTTTCCCGAGCCGTGGGTTAACAATAAAGGTGTCAAAAAGCCCGGCCTCGAAATCTTCTCCGATTGTGAGATCCAGATATCCGAAAGGGAACCAACTCCCATGTCGCCCCGTGAATGGTGGGGAAGGAAGATGACTATAGAGTCCGAGACAGAAATCACCGTGGGGAAGAACTGACAGATTTAGCCTCCATGTTCGAAGAGCTTGCCATGATGAATGAATGCCAAGTCAACGCCATCCATGACACCGTCATCATGAACGAGACTATCAGTGAGATCCCGCCAAGCTCCGAGCCGATCAACAATTGGTATTCAACAAAAGGGCCCGTGGTATCCGAGGAATTCTTAGTCCAAGAAATGGGTTGCATACCCCGCACAGCAACAAAGGAAGAGCAGCTCACACTTACTTTCGAGTCCGAGAGTGTCTCTAATACCCTCACCCAAGAGGATTTGGAGGCCATAGCCGAGCGTGTGTTTCCTTTCTTTGCTAATGAAAAATTTGATATTTCTGAGTACCCTGAGATTGCAAACATCATAAATGATGAATTAACTAATAATGAACTTAACAAACAAGTTAATAACGATTCAAATTATGATGAAATAGACCACGAAAACACAACATACTTAAATGAACTTGCTCAACAAGTCCGTAGTCGTGGCGAGAATGGTCCAAAGGCTGACGAAGAATTGCATGTTGTTAATCTGGGTACCGAAGAAGAGCCAAAAGAAACCAAGATTGGAAGCTTCTTCAAGGGAGACGACAGAGACAGATTGACTGCATTACTACGGGAGTTCGTGGATGTGTTCGCATGGTCATACAAAGACATGCCGGGTTTAGACAGAAAGGTAGCGGAGCACAGGATTCCGATCAGAGAAGATGCCAGGCCAGTAAAGCAGAAGCTCAGAAAGATCAAGCCAGAATGGTCTCTGCAGGTCAAAGAAGAGATTGAGAAGCTCCTCAGTGTGGGTTCATCAAGGTTATCGAGTATCCGACATGGTTAGCCAACATTGTGACAGTCAGGAAGGCGAACGGCAAGGTTCGAGTTTGTGTAGACTTCCGGGATTTAAACAAAGCTTCCCCAAAGGATGATTTTCCACTCCCTAATATCGACATGCTAGTCGACTCCACTGCTGCCTACGAGGTTCGCTCATTCGTGGATGGGTTCGCTGGGTACAATCAGATTCTCATGGCCGAGGAAGATCAACATAAGACAGCCTTCACAACACCGTGGGGTACCTTTTGCTACACAGTCATGCCATTTGGGTTAAGAAATGCTGGGGCTTCCTACCAAAGAGCCGTGACAGACTTGTTCCACGATATGATTCACAAAGAAATCGAGGTCTATGTGGACGACATGATCATTCACTCCAAAGGAACCGATGGTCAACACCTAATCGATCTCCGCAAGTTCTTCGAAAGGCTTCGTCAACACAAGATGAGGCTCAACCCTGCAAAGTGCACATTCGGGGTTATCCGAGGCAAAGTTCTTGGTTATATGGTCACTGAAAGGGGAATCGAAGTAGACCCCTCCAAAATCAAGGCAATCATTGACATGCCTCCTCCAAAGACGCAGAAAGAGATTAAAGGTTTCATGGGCAGACTACAATACATCAGTCGGTTTGTGCACCAACTCACTTCCATGTGCGAGCCAATCTTCAAGCTACTCAAGAAGAATGTGGCTCTAGAATGGACCGACGCGTGCCAAGAAGCCTTCGATCAAGTAAAGCATTACTTGACGTGCCCTCCTGTTCTAGTTCCGCGCACAAGGAGAAACCTCTGTTGCTTTATCTCACTGTCAATGATGAAGCCCTAGGGGCTATGTTAGCACAAGAGCAACGAGAGTCCACAAAGGAGAACGCCATTTATTTTGTCAGTCGCCGATTCCAAGGAGGCGAAAAGAACTACTCTGTCTTAGAGAAGTCATGTGCAGCATTGGTTTGGGTCACTCAAAAGCTCAAACACTATATGGAAGCTTTTCCGATCAAGCTAGTAGCAAAGGTGGACCCGCTCCGCTACATCTTCGAGAAGCCTTTCATGTCAACAAGAATAGCCAAATGGTACTTCATGCTCGCCGGCTATGATATCACTTACGTCACACTAAAATCCGTCAGGGGGAAAGTGTTCAGTGACCAGCTTGCCGAATTCCCGTGTGACGAAGTGAAGGGGGAAGATGTACAGTTCCCCGACGAGCATTTAATTTGTACTGCAACCGAGGAAGACAAGTGGCAACTTTTTTCGATGGCGCCGCCAATAAACACGGTTTTGGTATAGGGGTATTGCTTGTCGATCCAAAAGACATCTACACTCCCATTGCCATACGCCTGGAATTCGAAGCTACCAACAACATTGCCGAGTACGAAGCATGCATAGCAGGGCTCGAAGCAGCTCTCGAAAGAAACGTCACGGAACTAGAAGTGTTCGGCGACTCTTTGCTCCTTATCAATCAGCAATCGGGTAAATGGCGAACCCAAGACCCGACTCTCCAACAGTATGGTCAGCACCTTGAAGAACTGGTTGAACAATTCCAAGAGATCACTTTCAACTACCTGCCAAGGGATAAGAATCGCTTCGCCGATGCACTGGCCACTATAGCTTCATTAGTTGAAATGCCCAAAGGGAAAATGGTGAAGCCTTTCAAAATTGCTCGAAGGAACAGTCCGGCATATTGCATGAGTATCGAGATCAACGAGGTTCAAACAAACTCTCGTGGTATTCGGATATCATGAACTTCCTCAAAGACGGCACTTATCCCGAGAACATCAATAAGAAGTCTCAAGCAGCTCTGCAAAGGTTAGCCTCTCGGTACGTACTGATTGGGACCGAGTCTATAAAAGGCACCACGACGGGATCAATCTCTTATGCGCCAATGAGACCGAAGCTCAAGAGATAATGTGTGAAGTGCACGAAGGAGAATGTGGACCCCACATGAATGGGTTTATGCTAGTCAAGAAGATACTTCGCATTGGTTACTATTGGAGCACTATGGAACGAGACTGTATCGAGAAAGTCAAAAGGTGTGCCAAGTGCCAATTCCACGCTAATCTGCAACATGCTCCACCCTCACAACTTTACAACATGGTCACACTTGGCCTTTCTCTTGTTGGGGGATAGACATCATCGGTAAAGTTCATCCGCCGGGAGCAATGGGCAGTCATTCGTCCTAGTGGCAGTCGACTACTTCACAAAGTGGGTCGAAGCACAAGCCTATCGAACCCTCAACGCCAAGAAAGTGGCCGAATTTGTAAAGATTAATATCATGTGCCGATACGGCGTGCCTCATGAAATCATTTCCGACAACGGCTCTCACTTTGAGAAGGAAATGGATGCACTTTTGGTAGAATACAAGATCACCAAGCACAAGTCATCTCCTTACCGGCCCCAAGCAAATGGCGCGGTCGAAGCAGCAAATAAGACCATCGAGACCATCGTCAAGAAAATGGCCTCAACAGGAAGGGATTGGCCCGAGAAGCTACCATTAGCATTGTGGGGCTACCGCACATCAATACGATCCGCAACAGGAGAAACTCCTTATGCATTGGTCTATGGTTCTGAAGCCGTACTCCCTATCGAACTTGAAGTCCCATCTCTACGGGTCCTCCTCGAGAATCAAGTCAACGAGGTCGACTGGATGCAAAGTCGATATGAACAGCTAGCCTTACTCGACGAGAAAAGGTTAAGAGCACTCGAACGCACAAGGGCGTATCAGCAAAGGATGGCAAGAGCTTTCAACAAAAAGGTGAAGCCTCGAAACATCAATGTGGGAGATTTGGTCTTAAGACAACATCCTCCTAATGCCATGAATCCCCTGGGGAAATGGGGACCCCGATGGATCGGTCCGTACGTGGTCAAAAAGATACTAAGCGGTGGTGCAGTCCGGCTCGTGGATTTAGATGGTGACCAGCTGCCAAAGGAGGTCAACCTCGACAAGCTCAAGAGGTTCTACGCTTAATAAACAAAGACCATAACAAAAAAAAAAAAAAAAAAAAAAAAATCGCTCGCTAGGTTGAAAACCCGCAAGGGCGGCCTAGGCAAAAATTAGAGCACGTGCAAAAAAGAAGCCCGCTAGATTGAAAACCCGAAAGGGCGGTCTAGGCAAAAAACAGGGTGCACAACAAAAAAAAAAAAAAAAAAAAAAATGGTCTTTGTTTGTTTGAACTACGAAGACCTGAGCCTCCCAACTGGAGGAACGTAGGCAACCTTCGGGTGCGGTCTAAAACATATCAAAAATACCCAATTCACTTCAAATAACAAAATGCAATTTTTATTCATTCAATGAATTATTCAAACCATTACAACGGATTTATTGAGCAACAAAAGACATCAAAATATTAAATCCTAAAACAAAGTGGTCTAATTGCAATCTCTTGGGGTACAAAGAAAAATCTAATCTTTCTTAGGTTTGGGAACCCATTGCTTCTTGTTATGTCCTTTAGTCTTCTTGGATGGGGACGGAACATTCTTGGGACCGCCAAGACGGGAGAAAACGCTAGGACGGGACGGAGCTTCATCAACGGCTTTCCCTTTACCCTTATCAAGCGGAGCCTTAGCGGGGACAACCATGGGACGCTTCCACACATATGAGGAATTTCCCTTACCTTTCTTCTTCTTGGGAAAATGACGGGGTCTATAGTCCCGCACATGAACCACCGGTCTCACGGGGTCAACAACATCGTCATTGGGCCTTCCCAAACGATCAAAAACGCTCGGACGTTCTCCACCATCGAGACGGACCCCACAGCTGGAACGGCGTTCACCATTGGAACGGACTTCTCACCCTCGGGGACGGAAACCTTAACTTCAAAGGAGAAAGTCATTGGGGCCATTATAACAAGAATTTTGTGGTTTAGGGGAGAAAGTGTTTGCAAAAGAATGCTGTGTGGCCATTCTGGTCGAAAAATGGTTCAAATTTATAGCTGTTGGAACATTCTGATCAGAAAAGAAAGGGGCTGTAATTCAGCAGGCCAGAAGCGCGCGCCTCCGACCAGGGCTGCACAACGCGCGCGCCTCCCACAAGCAAGGCCCGACGCGCGCGCCTTTGACAGCAGTTCAGACAGAAACAGCCCTTGTCAGTTCAGAACAGACCCAAGCACTTCAACATATCCAACCTGCAGCAAAATCAAATCCAGCAACAAAAAGGAGTTCAAGCATCGACAACAAGCACCCTTTGGGCACACATTTGTTTGTAAAGAGTCGACATCTAAGATCGAGTCGCTAATAGAACATAAAATGAGTAGTAAGATAACTAGGATTGTAAATACATGTTAAATGTTATTACAGGCAAAAGTAAAAGTGTTTCAATCCCTCATCCTCTCAGCCACAACAGCTCGGGCACGTCATCACCAACACTGTGCTCACCCCCTGCTACCGCTCTCGGTCTCCTCATCGTCATCATCATCCTCATCATCATCATCATCCTCAGACTCAGATGTCTCAATCACAACATCAGGACGGGTTCTCTTGGCAGCTCTCCCTGATGAACTGGCGCCGCCCCGGCTCTGGCTACCCTCTCGGCTCAGACTCCTACTATGGCTCAGACTCCTGCTCAGCGACTGCCTCGCCGAAGAGACAGCCTCATCAATGTCCAGTGCAGCATCCCTGCAGCCTCGTCCCATGCCCCGAGCACCTCGGGCAGCTCCTCTCGCAGCACCAGAGACAGCACCAGCAGCATCTCTAGTCATGGCAGCAATATCCCTGCACAGCTCCAGCACCCTCTCCTCCAGCTGACGGAGCCTCCGCCTCATCCCTTTGTTCTGCCTACCCAAGTGCCTATAAGCAGCTACGGGCACCTGTTGCAACAAAGAACGGGGAAAGGAAATTACATCAATACAAAGGACAGAAAAACAAGACTGGAACTGAGAAAATGCAAAGATGGTCAGAAAAACATACCACAGCAGCCTGAGCCTGAGGCTCTCTCTCCGGTGACATATCCTGGGAACAATCTCCCTCTGCTCCTCAAAGACCCCGAAGTTTGAATAAGTGTAATAAGGAGGAGGCAAAGGAGGATCAAAACAATACCCGGCACCGGTAGTATAAAACGAGCGGAGGTCGAAGGAGCAGCCTGTGATCTCCTCGGATCAGCGAACATAAAGCCCTGCATCAAGTTGTTCTCCCTGAAGAGGCCATAATCCTGATCCAAGTGAATATAAGGGACGGCATCAACCCTACCATATATGCCGCACGATCAGCCTCTGAAAGTGACCTCCAGTTACGAGGGCAGAAAGGAGGAACGTCTGGAACTGCAGGACGAGGAAGGTGTAAAAGTCTGTCACCTGGGTACCATGCTGCCAAAATACTCTGTCTCCCAAGTACAGAGCCATGCACTCACCCGAACTCATCAAAAGCCGAGAACGGGTAGGAATAAGAGTGTGCTCAAACCAGTGCTGAACTGATCTCCACGGATACAAAGAAAAGGCAACAGACTCAGGCCTCAGGGTGTCCAAGTGCCGTCGGGCCGAAGTAAGACTAATGGATTCGTGCCAGTCTTCACATTCCTCTCCTTATACGCCCACCGTGCGCAGTCCGGATACTGGGGCTGGCCTTCCTTGGCAATCTTGAAATCCCTCAGATTCAGGATAGCAAAAGCCCAAAGCTGTAGACAAGAGGCAGAAACAAAGTTAATGACAGTCAACGAAAAAGGCAGTTATGACTAAGGCAAGGAGAATATAAAAGGGACAGTAAGTGGTATACCTCCCACAGCAAGCTGAAGCCCGTAACAGAGCTGGTATTCGAGCGGCTGGTCAAATCCATGCCGTGATAACAGGCAGCCAAGCCCGCTGCGCCCCAGTTATACTGGCCGATCTGGTCTAAGTCCACTAACAAGTCAAGCAGAGCCAAAGAGGCCGAAGATCCCCGTTGGCAAACAGAGTGGGATAACAAGTACCAAATGAAGCAACGGGCCACAGCATCAACCCGATCAGCAGTAACACCTCGAGCCTCAGCCATCAAGATGCTGAAATAAGCTCGGATTCTCCCCCATGTCACTCGAGAATTCTTAACCTCGAACCGGCAGTTAACCAAGGCCAGTAACTCGTCCGGAGTCCGAACAGCCCCTCTCAAACCAAAAGGGACAGGCACCCCCATGAACGGCAAGCCGTCAAAGCTGTGAAATCAGTAGGCGTCATGGTCACCTCGCCCATGGGTAAATGAAAGGTATGGGTGGTATCCCACCATCTCTCCCTCAATGCCTGAACCACATCAGGGTCATTCTTCAAAGCTGGGAGGCTAGTGACAAAAAGACCAAAATGAGTCCCTGTGACTCGGGCCCGAACATTCTCGGGCAACCTCTTCCATATAGAGATGGGCCCATGAGCCCCACCGCGAATCTCTGTCAAACGGGTCCACTCCTGAAAGAAAAAAAAAGGGAACAACAAAAATTTCATCAGCATGACTGCTAGAAAAACGGATGAACTCAACCACACAAAGATTTCAACGGCAGAACAATGTACAAGCAAGTGTGTGAACGTGAAAATGGACATCCAACATGTTTCTTACACAAATCAGCAACAACAAACAACATGCAAAGAATGATCAATGAAGCTGCTGCAGCAATATTTCGGGTAAAGAAAACAGAACTTCATGAAACCCGAAATCGACAAGAAAGGTGAGGCATTCTTACCAAACCCGAAGTCACGAAGTGAGAAATATGGGTATGAGGCCGGAAAGTAAGCAAGCTCGGGTACATAGCTTCAACCCCAATTTCGGGCTCCTCACGCTGTGGCATCTCAAACGGAGGTGATTGCTGACGATCCGACATCGTTTTCTTGACGGAATTGATCCTAGAGCAGCAAGAAAGTGTTTTGGGGTGATTTCTCTACGAAAATTGGGCTTGGAATTTGGAGGGTTCTTCAAATTTTTGAAAAAATGTCGAAAACAGCGAACAGCCTGTTTAAATATGCTGAACTTATGCGCCAGGCGCGCGCCTCGACATACTCATCTAAGGCGCGCGCGTCCCATAACTAGGCCCGGACGCGCGCTCTTCCCATTACCAGGCAGGTTCAGAAGCAGTCTCCCATGCAGAAGTCCATACATCGTATCAAGGTTTCCCCACGGATTCCGAACTCCCTAAGTTCTGTCACGGGTGCACACCCCCCCTCAAGAGTCAATCTCAACATTTCATCCCCAGCAGGAAATCTTTGGTCGCGGTCAACTGTGCCCGTACCCCACAATTCAAAAAAAAGTCAAGTGTGACTCCAAATGGACGAGACTCCTCAAAGCAACATTCATCAAACGGATTCACTAACGGATTCGTCAACAAGGGTTCACTAACGGGCTCATCCAAGGGATTCACTAACGGATTCATCAAACGGATTCACCAACGGATTCGTCAACAAGGGTTCACCAACGGACTCATCCAAGGGATTCACTAACGGATTCATCAAACGGATTCACCAACGGATTCGTCAACAAGGGTTCACCAACGGACTCATCCAAGGGATTCACTAAGGATTCATCAAACGGATTCACCACGGATTCGTCAACAAGGGTTTCACCAACGGACTCATCCAAGGGATCACTAACGGATTCATCAAACGGATTCACCAACGGATTCGTCAACAAGGGTTCACCAACGGACTCATCCAAGGGATTCACTAACGGATTCATCAAACGGATTCACCAACGGATTCGTCACACAAGGGTTCACAACGGACTCATCCAAGGGATTCACTAACGGATTCATCAAACGGATTACCAACGGATTCGTCAACAAGGTTCACCAACGGACTCATCCAAGGGATTCACTAACGGATTCATCAAACGGATTCACCAACGGATTCGTCAACAAGGGTTCACCAACGGACTCATCCAAGGGATCACTAACGGATTATTCATCAAACGGATTCACCAACGGATTCGTCAACAAGGGTTCACCAACGGACTCATCCAAGGGATTCACTAACGGATTCATCAACGGATTTACCAACGGATTCGTCAACAAGGGTTCACCAACGGACTCATCCAAGGGATTCAATAACGGATTCATCAAACGGATTCACCAACGGATTCGTCAACAAGGGTTCACCAACGGACTCATCCAAGGGATTCACTAACGGATTCATCAAACGGATTCACCAACGGATTCGTCAACAAGGGTCACCAACGGACTCATCCAAGGGATTCCACTAA